>VZSV01000079.1:3074223-3084811 GCA_013398735.1 Nothocercus julius
CCGGGGGCTCAGCCGCGGCGTGCGCGGCGGCCCTGCTCCCTGGGCCTCTCTCCCTCTTGCTGGGCACTGCCTGCCGCGGGGCGTGTGCAGGGCTTGATGCATCGGTGTGTTCTTCGCGCGTGCTTTTGTCGAGTGTGTGCTCCAGCGTAAGCAGCTAATGGATATTTTTGCCCTGAAATGGCCCCCAGGATAGGGAGCCCAGAGGCTCCTTAGCAGATGCGACTTCAACACCAGCTTACACTGCAGGCATGAAAACAGGCAGATGTCTCTGACTGAATGCAGCAAAAATTTCTATCCAAAACTGGGGCAGGAAAACAATCCGGCTCCTCTCCTGCATGCACAGAGCACAACTCAAGAGGAGGATTTTATTCATTAAGTTAATTGGCAATGATCCCAGTGATGTCAGCCTTGGCCTTAAGTTAGTTTCTACTCCTGGAAAACATCCTAGTCCTTCTATTTTAAAAACATGAAGGCATAAACTCCTTCCATTTTTTTTAATGTACTGGCAGTGTCATTGTTTCAGTGCCAATAGGAGGAATAATGCCCTCCATGTGCTGCCTTCTTTCTCCAGAGGAAGAAAGGGGTTCTCCCAAGTATAGTACAGAAAATCTGCAGGGAGCAGGTAAGAGGCACATCCATCATTAATCTCATCCATATTGTTCAGCAGCTTCTGAAAGAACTGGCTGACGCTCATGTCCAGCAAAGCCAGCAGCCGAGCTAGGATATGACCCGGTGTGAACTTATCTGCAGAGCAGGTGTGGGGTGACTTGCGCAGCGAGCGGGCTCATTGGCCTCTCCGTGCTGAGCAGATGCAGCAACATTAGCGACACCGCACAGCTTCATTACTGGAGATGGTCCAGCATCGTTAACGTAGAGGATACAGTCTCCTTGGGACAGGTCTGAAGAGGAATGAGGATGCTCTTTCCTTGGTGAGGTGTGAAGAGGACTTCCAAACATTTTTGGCCATTGGGAACATTAGCACACCGTGTAATGCTAGCCAATAATGCCATGAAGGGAAGCCACAGGAGAGCAAACTGGGGTGCAAGGAATGCAGCTGGCGCCAGGGTGCAGGTCACCCTCTCCCGGAGAGCCGCGAGGTACCAGGGAGCGACTGGCACCGCTGTGTGGGGCTGAGCCTGCTCCCGGCGCAGAGAACTCGCTCCAAGCGCCTCTGCGAGCCCGGAGCCTCCCCTGCTCTGGGGTATTGCCTGGGGTCCCCCCATGCAGGTTTTTGGGTCCTGATACGTTAGCATTGCAGTCTCTCCTGCAGCGGGGATTCTCACACGCTCCTCGCCTACACCCACGCACCTATTTTCATTACACCTAAAGGACTTGCATTATGTCTGGGCTCTTTATGCCTCTCTTGGATTTGGTTGAAATTGGTCAAGGTTTTGAATAAATAATTGTCATTAGGGAACACCAGAGAGTCAGAGCCCACTCCCTCCTCTCAGGCAGCCTGAGGGAATAAGGTGTCTGTCCTTGGGAAATTGGAGGACAATGACCCCTCCTCCTCCCCCAAAAAGAAAATTGTAGTATGCAAAGTTGCCCTTTGGGAAGCCCACAGGCCTTTATCAGGTTTATAGTGCTCATGTGCCCCTCTAATGGGGTTGTACAGATTAAATCTACAGATTAAAAGTGTTGCAAGTGCTGAGTGTTAGTGCCTCAGTTACAAAATGTATAACCAGCGTAAAGACACAGGTTATGTTTATATTGTTGAGGCATGTACAAGTGGATGGTACCCAAATATATATCTTTCTTTCAAAAGCTTTCTACGTTTTTTGTTTTTTGTTCAGCCGTGCAAAGATGGAAACGTTCTGGGTAATCAAGCACTTGTAAGCACCACAGTTCTGGTTTGGTCTTTTATTAATGTCAGTCTGAGGGGAAACCCATACTGGTTCTGGGCTGAGGTTCCAGACATAGTCCTTTGCTCCGAGACTGGGTGGCTATATAAAATGTTTAAAGTATTCTCAGGAACAAACCTTCTAATTCTTCACTGTAAGAATAAACTACATGTCCAAACATACGTGACTACATAGACCAAGGGGCAATAGTGATGTCTGAAAGAATAAAAAATCATTAGAATATTTACACAAGTTATAATAAAACATCATGATTTATAACAGGAATCTTATCGATCCTATCCGACCGCGGCTGTGTCTAGCTGAGACTGCATTCCCCAACAACAGCTAGTCCCGATTCGCTATGAGAGAGGTAGAAGAACCTCACAAATTGGCAATACTTCTTTGCTTATGGCATTGCACAATTGTCATAGCAGACATTTCTTCCTACTTCCATTCTTCTCTTTATAGAAGGCATAAACCTTTAAGCAAGAAGGAATAAACCTTTAAGCAAGAAAGTTTATGCCTTTTCTATTGAATGAATATATATATATTTGCAAAGAATGCAGCTGTGTTTGTTTGTTTTCAGTAATTAAAAATTACTTTGAAATCTTTACCACCTATAAAAGACAGTGACTAACCACTTGCCAGTATCTATCTGTGCCAGCCCTTCTTTATGACACAACAGCAGCAGAGCCTGAGTCACAGTCGTCACCAGGATGTCCTGTCCCAAGCTGTGTTGGGTCACATGAGTCACTTGGCTCAGTCAGACCACCAGATCATCTTGGACACTCAAGTTATGTGGGCTGGAGTTGAATCACCAAGACCACACGAAGCATCTCAGTTACTGAGATCAGGCCAGTCATTCAGTGAAGTGCAGGTAAACTATAAAGATACCCTTTAAAGATGTATGCCCAGTCTTAAAAATTTAATCAGCCCAATCATTTTTTTTTTTCTACCCAAACTGATGCTTCCTGTGACTGTCTCATGGGTGCAGTAGTTTGCGTCACAAGATGAGTTGGGGTTGGAGAACTCCCATCTCCTCTTGGGGATGGCCCTGGTCTACTTTTGGCTGTAGCAAGGCATGCTGGGAAGCTAGAGAAAAAGTGTTTCTCATCACTAGGGAGGAAGAAAGAGCTTGATGAGAGGAACGGCTCTCTGTCATGGTTTTTGGGCAAGGAGTCAGGAATGAATGTTGAGAGGGCTTTATTTAAGAGACTAGGGGAGAAAGAGTAGAGATGCTGATAGATGGAGGTGGGCATGAAGGACTGGGCATAAAATCCCAGAGTTTAGATGTGGGATGGAGCAGGGCTGGTGGCTCCATACGACCACGGCTGTCTGTGGGGGCCTGTGTACTGGGAGAGCACAGAGGCTGCCAAGGTGCAGGGTCTTACGGGGATCTCTGCAATCCCATGCTGAAAAAAGACAAAACACCTCTCTAATGTGTTTCAGAGTGGCCTTGCAGATATACCAGGTGTCTGCAGGGACCCTAGGGAAGAGAGCCCATGCTCTTCCTGTGCCCTGTCTGGCCTCCTGCGTCTGCCAGCAGTAGACATTTGGGGATGGGGCAGCAGTGCCTGATCTGCCCATGTGCCATGGGAGACGCAGGCCCTCTGCTTACCACACAGGCCAGTTTGGACCCCATGCTTTCATTGTAAATACGTATTTTGAAGTTTTCCTCTGCTAGTGAGATTGCATAGCAGTAGCTGTTGCTTGAGGATGCTATTTTTTAATAAGAAACATGTAATGAGAAAATAGCATCCTGGTTCCAAACACCTGTTAAGAGATCCTAAACCACCCCAGATGACACCCCTTTTTGGGGCTCAGGGTGTCTCTGTGCCTTTGGGTATTGATATCTTTGGGGACATCAATGGTGATCTAAAGGTTCTTCCCTAAGAAGCATCCTTGATTTAATGCAAGGGCTGATAAATTCACACCAGCAGAATTTCTTCTTTGCTGTTCCCAGGGTGCAGTACAGGATGCTGAAGAGTGACTAGACCTCTTCTAGGTAGACTGAGAGAAAGAAACACAGAGGGAATGTTAGAAGCTGCCCTGCCATTACAGATGGAACAAAATGGGAAGCCAACCAGCTTGCACTCATAATAATCAGGAGCCCATTAAAGATTCTAATCAGGCAGAAATATTTTTCCCTGTCAGCTCATTACAAGCTGTAATGAGGTCACAGCTTTGGGTTGTGGTTGCTTTTTCTTTTGCTAGAGATAACGAATGTGTCTGCTGGCAGCTTTGGTAGCTCATTTGTTTTAACATGTGGGTGATGTGGAAAAGGAAGTGAAGAAAATGGGAGGCAGCTGGGCTGGCTAGTGGCAAAGAGGTTGCCTTGAGGAGCTATACTGTGTTTGGTGACCTGGAGGTAGGCAAGTATTCCTCTGCTTTTCAGTGTGAGGAGAAAAGAAGTGAAAGAAAGGGTGGGTAGGGCAAGTCCTACTCCTCAAGATGGTGGTGGTGGTTTTGAAATATGTGATATTGTATCTCATCTTGAACCTCTTTCCCAGCCTGACAATGAGTATGTCATTCACCATGTCTTGGAGTGGCTAAGCATGCATGGGTGAAAGCCTGATGACAGCAAAGCAGTGTTTAGGCTTTTGAGGGTGCTGTATTCTGTGGAAATCTTCAGCTTCCTGTTTGCCCTTCTGCCATCCCAGGTCACTGAAGAGAGTTTTGTAAAGGGCCAGATCAGGAGGAACAGAGTGCTCTGTGAAGAAAACACTAATAGGCACAAGATCCTTTCTCCTAAGGTCTTCAACTGAGCAACAGAGATACAGATTCAAGATTCTGCACGTCATAGCACCATTGAGAGCTCTCTTGCAGTGCTCACCTCATCCAGCTTTTTTGCTATTCCCAGTGCTCTGATAGGAGAGTGGGACAGCATCAGGCTGGGCTTCTGATTCTGAATCTTGAATCCATTTGTTGGGTCTCCTTCTATTCTCCCTTGTTTTGTTAGTTGGAGTCAAAACACTGCTGCCTGTTAGCTGGCCAGCCCCTCTCCCTCTTGCTCCCGTGATTCTGAAAGAATTTGGCCAAGCAAGGAGCAACTTGCAGTAAAAAAGCATCTGAGGCCTAAACCATAAACTATATTCTAATAAGCAGCAATTGACGCTTGTACCAAGGCTGGTACTAGGCCTTATTTACTGACCCAAAGCTGCCAAGCCTATTGACAATGAGAGGCCGTTCTAAACACAGGAAAATGTGTCAGGTCATATTTATTGCTAAGATAAACTGTGCTCTTGCTAATTCCCCTCTGTCAGCCACTCAATATCTCTGAATCTACAAAACCTTCTATTTGTTGAGACAAATGCCCTCTTTTCATCCCATCAGTGCAAAGGTCATCATCAAGGTGGAAGTAAATTGCCTTTGTGAAGTGTTAGAAATTTGTGACAAAACAGTCTGGGGAGGGAGCAGTAGTTCTCTAAATTCCGTATCTACTTTGTCTTGAAGAAGATAAATAATGCCATCACTTGGATACATCTTTCAAAATACGCACAACTTGTACAGGACTTGTACAGTTTCTTGTATAGAAAATCGGCATTTCTTGCTCCCTCCGTGGGTTTTTCTGTGCCCAATGCTGTACAGCACTGAGATTGGAGACTCTTCGACAAATGGGGCAGACTTGCAGTGGCAAGAACCCACTAGAAACCTGAGGGATGAACAGCATTGAAGTGATAATATTTGAGCTGGGAGGATGGTGAACAAAGCAGGGAGACAAGCTCCAAAAAGAGTTTGCAAACAGGAAAGAAGTAGTGAAAATAGTTAGAAAAGAACCCTAGGGCACTATTGTTTTTTTTTCTTTTTTTTTTTTTTTCCCCTGCAGAGTCAGGAAATTGATTAAAGAAGCATCTACTGGATGCTGTTGACATATAGAAAATGGTGCGTTTCTCTAGGCTGTATAACCCACCCCGTAGCCTTTGTTGAAGGCTAGAGAGCAGTAGCTGTAGACAGAAATGATTTGAAGGCATAGACTCCTCCTTGCACCGCTTCCTTTCTTCTTCCCAGTTGTTGTTCCCCACGCAAAACAATGACCACTTACGACTTAAGATAATGTTTTTCTGATAGGGTGCCTAGGTAGCAGTGACCAGGAAACGCTTTCAAGGAAAGACTTTCGGAGTCTGTTTGTTTGGAGCGTTAGGTTAGATTTACTATAGCCGGGGCAGGAGAATGTTAAGTACAGAAAATAAACAAGTAATTAGCATCTGAGATTGCAGGAAGCAATTCTCTTAGTAATTCCACTGTGAGCTTGCTGGGCTTAAGGTTCTTGGGTGTGTTCTTGGTTGTTTTCCTTCTGGCAGTCTTCCAACTATTATCTCTATACTGTGTTGGTTCATATGTGGGTTGACCTGCCTTTACAAACTGACCTTGACATCCAGTCAAGGTGGCAGAAATGCTTTTATTAATGCTGGTGGGAAACCTGGGGTTCTCATTCTGGTGCTAGTAATAGTGACTTTTGTCACTGTTACTAGCCACAAGGTGGCCTTGCATTCATGCTCCTGTTTGCCTCCGTCAGAGTCCTTGATTGCTCTTTAGAGCTCTTCATTTCCAGTATCATGCAAGTATGTTGAAGCAAATGTGGGGAAGGAGCCCTATCAGGGCTGGTACTAAGGCCAGCCCCAAGTCTTGTGGAGGACTTGAAGGCTAAGACCAAATATGGACCTTCTGGTAATGCTCCAGTTTCTTATCTCTTTTTCTGAGGAGCAGACTACATTTTTCTGTGGATAAAACCATTTCTCAGCCCAGAAGTCTTGCTGCAAAGAGCGTGGTGCAGCAAGTGCAGGACTGCCCTGTGAGTCTAAACAAGATCTAAACAAGAAGGTTTTAGCTCTTTGTGTAAATAACTTGGCCTGATTTGGAGGTTGCCTAAGGAATCATGCGGACAGTTGCGCTGAGGTGGCTGCCCAGCGCGGCTCTTGCTGCCGGCAGCCTGCGCGGGCTGTGGAGAAGAACTCTACGAGCAATCATGTGCTGCGTTGCAACACAGCTACGCAGGGAGATTGAAGAGGCTCTTTCCAGCTATCGTCTGATTGCTGCTGTGCTAATAAGAGCAAGGATCCTCTGTCTCTTGGTGCTCAAATTCCCTTCCTCTGCATTCTTGCTACAACATCTGTAGCAAGAGAGAGAGAGTTAAATTTCTGGGCTAATTTTGTTGCTATTCCACTGTCACTTCCATCCTTTCTTTCCAAAACTTGCTTCCTATCTATCCATCTAATGCAGTCTGTTGTGTGCAGCTCAAGATGGTACCATCAGGGCATTAGAAGGGTCGTTGGCACACATACTTCTTGTAGCAGCAGATACCATGGGAGAAAACCATAGGAAAAGCACATAAGTGAAGTATCATTAATGCATATGGCTTTAGGAATGATGACTTTTTTTAACTTGATGCAAATGGCCCAAATCAAGCTACACAGGCACTTCAAATGTTACTGAAATCTTCAGGTGTTTAGCTTTGAAACAGCTACTTGAGCCTTTTCCTTTGTTTTTCTTTTTGGCAGAAGTTAGGATGTTTCCTTAAAAGGGGCTTGAAAGCAAAACTGAGGCAACATTTGAGAATATACCCCTTACCCACTGTTGTACAGTACTTCCTTTCATCTCTGTCAGCTGGGAAAAGGCAGGGGAAAAAAAGAAGCAAGCTGATTTAGGTAGCCAGGTGTGTGTGTGTGTGTGTGTGTGTGTGTGTGTGTGTGTTTTTAACATCAGGATTCTCTGTTTCTGGAGGTGCTAAGGTGACTTTTTCCAACATAAAGTACTGCCTACAGGGATTTCATGTCCAATTAATAGCCTGCAAGTGGCTGCTCTTTTCAATGTGTTTATCCATTAAAGCTTAGCTAAGACATGTAGCCATTCTTTGCCTCAGATGCACATCCAAGAGGGGGACTAACCTGGAGATGACCTATCTATCCAGAGCTGGACTCCAGAGCAGAAAAAAAGATAGGGCTAATATTATAGCAAGTGAAAGATGAATGACTGAATTATTAGCCTTGAGCCTCAAGTTGGGCACTGGATTGGAAATGGAGCAGCAAAGAAACTAGTGTGTTTTAGTACCTGGCAAATGCACTTTACCATAAGTCTAGGAAATCAAAATTGGAGAGGGATTGTTTTCCTGGAAGACGAATGGATCATGTGCAGCCTTGGGAAGGACCAGGACTTAGGCAGTGTGGAAGCAGCACCTATTTTTGTCACGGAAAGGTTGAGCAGTTTGTCCTAGACTTCTAGTCTCCTGGCAACTGTGGAGAGCAGACCATACTGGGCCCACTATTTTAATCAAACTAATTGGAAGTCCTTTCTCTCCTCCTCCAACAGTCAGCCTCCTGGGAGTATGTCATCTGCAGGACTTGGAGACTTCTTCGTTCTCCATGACACACTTACATGGTGCTGAGCTCTGTGCAGTACTCCTGCCTCATTTTCTAGTCTGGAAACTGCTTTACACCGGACATGGGGGAGGCTGCATTTTTGTTTGTTAGACTGAAGTGAATTTGTTGCATTTGCTTTAGTGAAAATCTTTCTGTTGGAGATGACCTCAAAATAGGAGCTTGACATTTCCAACCTGTTTCTCAGGCTCTCCACCTGATCATGGTGCTTAGAAAGCCTCTACCTCCAGCTCCTGGCTGTTCTCCAGAAGTGTTTTCTTGCTCTGCAGCTTTGCAAAATGCCATGTGTTCAGTGTATGAAGCTTATGATGATAGGAAACGTTTACTCTTCTCATGAGAAACATCACCTATCTTCAGCCTTTTAAAAAAGCCTGTTCTAATAACACTTTATCTTGTTCAGAAGTCAGGTGAGTTAGTTTAGTCCTCACCCGCTCAAGCTACCAGGCTCCTGCAGCTATCTGCAATGTCCCTCCAGCTTGGACAGCAAGAGGAGTTGGTGCTGGGGCTGAATGGCAGAGCACTCTGCTGTGGGACAGCACCAGCAACCGTGACGATAACGTGAACAAGCCCAAAGTGCGGGGGTACAGTGACCAACTGCACTGCCACTTGCCCAGAGCAAATGTGTGTGAGAAACGGGAAGGGCTGAGCTCTGAGAGCAGTTGCCAGAGATTCAGGCTGTGCGTCCGGGTATCCTGCCGTGCTGTAGGTGCTGGGAGCACTGGGTGCCCAGGGCACTGGGCAGTGCGTGGGCCCTGCCGTGAGCCGCTGGGTGGCTTGGCAGGTGCTATGGGAGGCTGATGCGAGGGATTCTTTCCTTCCACTCTGGTCTCATACCCGGAGCAGAGTAAAGGCGGCTCTGTCCTCGCCAGGAGCAACATGCAGGCCTCCCAATGCACTGAATGAAACACCTGGTGCTCTTCAAAGGCTGGTTTATTCCTGTTGTATTGTGGTTAAAGGAATCGTACTTTTCCTCTTCATTTGTATCTTTGTCCTCCCTACCCTTTTCTTTTTAAAAACCCCATGAGCGATTAGATCAGCAAATGAGCGGGCAGGAAAGTGACAACAGAAGGGACCCGGAGCTGTGGAGCGCAGGTATAATTACTGTAATTAACTCGAGCAGCAGGGGCACAGCCGGCGCTGGGAGCATCGCTCCGAGATGCTGTGGGCGAGGGAGAAGGGAGAGGAAGGCGGCCAGGCGCAGAGATGGGCCCTGGCGCCTGCCTGCTGCCTGTGGAGGACAACCCTGCGGCAACAGAGGCCGCGCGGGACGGACCTGGCCCCGCCGGCAGCTTTGCTCAGAAGCGCTTGAGCACTAGAAACAGGTTACTCGTCGCCTTCACTAGGTGCTGACTGGGGGCTCTGTGACCCGTCTCGGAAATGCACAGGCTATGGAGGCAGGAATAAAACTGCTTTGGGGAGCAAGGCTTGTGCCGCGAGCCGCAGGGTAGGAGCAGAGCTAGGGCTGCTCGGCAAGGCCTGGGCCTCGTTGCTGAAAGGCTGATGTCCCAGGCTCTGTTCTGCACAGGGTTGGGAAGACGTAAATATGTCTGGTGTATTTAGAAACTGCTTGATGATTAGAGCCCATAGATTTACTGAAGCTCTATAGGGACTGATGCCTGTTGGTTTGCATCTGTGCTGTTGTTGTTTGCCTGGTTTTAAGTGCCTTTTTTTTTTTTTCCTCCCCTCTTCATAAAATCTTCAAAACTTCCATGATTCATTGTGGAAAAATCTGATTTGAGGAAGGGGGAAATAGATTTCTGTGAAGTGCTGCTGTTTAAACTTGCTCCTGGTATAGGACTGGAAGGGAGTTTGAGAGATCATCTAGTCTATCTCCTTGCCCCAGGCGTGTTCAGCTGCACCTTCTTTGCCCTTGACAATATTTTGTCTAAGTGCTAGGCAATCTATTCCATCACTTCCCTATTCTTAACAGATTAAGCTAAATCATCCGTGCTGGAGTTTAACTTATTGCTTCTCTTGCTCACCAGGGGCATAGAAAAAGGATTATTCTCTTTTCTCTCATAGCAGCTTTTCAGATATTAGAAAACTATTGCTGTGTTCTCCCTCAGTCATTTCTTTTCTTTAAGCAACCTCTATCTGTTCAGTCAGCCCTTGCTGGCCAGGGACCCAAAGTTTTGATCACTATTCCCGTTTTCTGGACCCACCACAAGTCCGTGTCCTGGAACAGGAATCCCAGCAAGGGACACAACCCAGGCAAAGACCTACATCATGGGTCTGTCAGACCAAGCTTTCTGAGCTTTCCACTACTGTGAGACGTAGAATCATAGAATGCTTAAGGTTGGAAGGGACCTCTAGAGATCATCCAGTCCAGCCCCCCTGCACACACAGGGTCACCTACAGCAGGTGGCTCAGGAC
>VZSV01000079.1:3085601-3125619 GCA_013398735.1 Nothocercus julius
GTTTGGTATCATCAGCAAACTTGCTGAGGGAGCCCTCCATCCCTTCATCCAGGTCATTGATGAATAAATTGAACAGGACTGGGCCGAGGACTGACCCCTGGGGGACACCGCTAGCCACAGGCCTCCAACTAGACTCTGCGAAGTGGCTAGTGAGGGAGAGATTTCTTTACTTCATCTCCTTCAGCTTGTGATGTATAGTAACTTCCAGACCTTTGGTTGTAGAATTGCCACCTAGATGACTCTGTCTGTATTTTTTTTTTAATGAAGCTGATTATTCCTGCTTAAGTCTAATTACAAGAATATGTCCTTGTTGAATTTGATCTTATGTTCTCAGATCACTTGTCCTATTTGCTGTGATTGTTCTGTATTCTATTTCTGTTCTGTAGCATATTCAATCCTTCCCAGCTTGATGTCATCTGCAGATTTAATAAGTATACTCCTTATTCCATTATCCAGGACATTAATGGAAATATTGATTTGTGTTGGATGCCCCCTTACTCCCATGAACACCTGTAGAATCCACTTAATAGTCTTTTCATCTGGCAATAAAATAGTGTTAGCTATTTAAGAAATGCTTTTCTGACTTTTTTTATTTTTATCTCACTGTAGATGAGTGTAGAGCATCTCTTGAATATTGTGGTTTTCATGTCAGAAGCTTCACTCAAGTCAAAACATTAGGCATATCTGACCTCTCAAATCCTATTGCCCCCTTGGAAAGGGAAACTAGGTCAGTGTGACTTGAGTTACTCTTGCAAATCTATGTTGGCTGTTACTCACCTCTTCAAGACTACCTTTTACTTTAGGTCCAGATCCTGTCCTGCTGAAAGGATGTGGTTCAGCATTTCAAACCAGTAACCTCTCAGCAGCTTCACAGGTATAAATTGAATTTTATTCTTGGAGGTAGTTCCTTGCAACTAATAATATTTATACCAATAGGAAGAGGGAGTCCTAAAAAAAAAAAAAAAAAACCCAGTAACCCTCTACAGTAGCACACAAAGAAGACTGAAGCGAAGAGCTGACCCTAGGAAACTTGTCCCTGGGCCCTAGCTCGCTCTGGGTGTCCTTATTGCAGGTAGGCAGCACGGTCCCAGAGCAGTATCTGCAGCTTGTGTCAACAAAGTAGCTACCAAAAGGCATGAGCTGTGTGAGGCTGAAGGGGCTCACAACCCTAGCCTTAACTCCCTGACCAATTATACTTGGTCTTGAACTACCTAACAGCTGCCATGTAGGGACATGACCTTAAAGGAAAAGTGTAAGCATAGTCCTGTATTCACTAAAGAGAGAGATGAAATCCTAATCCAGGATGATGCATGAGGCTATGACTCGCAGGTACCTGGAGGTGCCCAAGATTGAGAGTTTCAGCAGAGCCCTTGCTTGGAGCATCTCCTCTCTCCTTTCACATGCCTTCTTGGCTGCCTTTGGCCCAGGGTGCTCCCAGTTTCCTGCCCTCATCCCCTCTGTGTCGCCCTGGGCGGCGTGAGCACCGTCTCCCTGCCTGCGGAGCAGCGTGGTACCCAACCACAGAGCCAGCCCGTGCTGCCTCCCGCCGCCCACGCCGGCCTGCTGGATCGGGCTCCCTGCCTCCCCTCCCGCGCACGCACGAGTGTAAATGCTTTACGTTCTGCAGACAACTGTCACGGAATCTCAAACTGCAATTTTCTACCTCTCTTGTCACAGCGATAATTGAATGGTAAGAGGTAGAAATGCTCATTTCTTTTCTTTTTTTTTTTCCCCTCCTCCCACACTAAAATAAGTGTATTTAGGTATTTTTAGCAGGCATATGTGCCAAAATGGAAAGCTACTAAATATAGCAAATCTCATCTTTTTTTCTTCAAATCCTATCAGTGAGAAATCTGCCCCATGTACTTAAGAAAGAAATGAAGCAATTCAACAGCAATGCATAATTTCTTTTTCTCTTTGGGGAAGAATTTTTGTTCTGTCCCATTAATTCACAGCTATATTCCAACAGCACACTAGGCAATACTAGTATGATTGAAAACTCTTTCATTTTTTTAGGTTGATTGTTCTGTTTCTTACTTCTGCCAATAAAAAAAACCTCACCTGTCACTGTACCATATTGTGAATGGATGGAAAAGTCAGGAGAACGGAAAGGAAAAAAATATAGCAACTAACATGTAGAGTGTTTTCTAAGTCACTCTGTTTCTTGTCCTCTTCATGTCATATGTGTGTTGTTCTACCTCAAGCCCCTATGTCAAAGTCAAACTTCCTGATATGCATTTAGAATCAAGGGACTCAAACTGGAGCTTTTCAAGGCAACAAATTTCTAATTAGATACTTGGAAAACTCATAACACATTTTTAGAAATAATTAGAAAAATAAGGGGTGATGTATATTTGTGATAAATGGTGTGACTCATCAAAATGTCATCAAATTACGTCCAGAAATGTTATCTTGTTGCTACTTAAAATGACTTCAAGCCCAGGAAATAGCCTATGAGCAATGGGTAGTACTGGGTTGCAGAACTGTGCCAGTGGAGTTGGGCTGCCTGTTTGCTACTACAATAGGCCTGATGGTAACAGTGATCTAGTTTTCTTCTGGCTCTGAGAGTAGTTGTGAAGAAGAAAGAGGTGCACCTCTGTAAAGGAAGAGAGCGTGAAGCCATGAATATCCAGGACCTGCTTCCATATGGCTTACTCTTTTTCCTAGATGCCGTCTTCAAAATGTTGCTTGGTTTAGGGGAACCTGGGGAATGGTATTTGAAACACAGTGTGTTGACATTTTTGGGGCCTCCTGACTGTGGAAGGAACAGCTGGAGGACTTTTTAGTGGAATAGGATTTTCCAGCTTGTGAGGAGCATGGGAGCTGAATGCAGGCGTGAGCAAGGGTGCCTTATTTCCCTTCTGCGTTGAAAGCATCTTCTCTGGCAAGGCGCAAGCTTAGCTGCAGAGAATAGAAATTTAATTGAGGAAAAGGGCAAAGCAGTAGAGACCCTCTCTTCTCTCCCTGAAGCACCGCGTGCGCAACCTGGCAGACCCTATTTCTGCTGCAGCAAATTCTTGGTCCAGTGCGAAGAGGGTGCATTAGAGACGCAGCTGCTGGGAGTGATGCATCAGTCTTGGATCTCTGTAGGAAGCCCTGGCTATGTGTATGTTGGCTCTGTACTTTTAGGGCATGGAGAGCAAAAGGCTTCTTCAAAGAAAACAGTTGTTGAGCGCTTGAGTGTGTGCTCAGCAGAGCCTGACCTGCTGCCTTCAGTGATGCTCACCTCAGTGAGGGGACATCTCCAGGTAACAGGCAGACAAAAAAAAAAAAAAAAAATCAGAGGATAGAAGTGATGTCAGCATGAAATAGGATGTAGGGGACCAATATAGGGCAAAACCATTATGTTTTCACAATTAATGACCAGAAAAAACTACTTCTTGGAGTGGTGGAACTTGAAGTTCTTTGCAACACTTATTCCCACAGCACTATCCTGTCTGGATTCTCTGACGTTTGATAATACCATTCAATTCGCACCTCATCATCTTCCTTAGTAGAAAGCTGACCTCTTTCTACTATCCATTTGCTTATTTTCATGTAACTTGTAAAGTTACAATACCAGATGGAGCTGTAGCCATGTCAAAGATTTAGCTCAAACTTTCCCACACATTGAAAAAGTTTGGGGAGGTGGAGGAGGAGGAATGGTAGACTGCTATAGTTGCAAGCAATCTGATTGCCTGAGCCAGGCTAGGAAGAAAGCTTTGCAAGGCATCTAGCAGAAAGTCCGAAGCGGTCCCTTCAGGCTTGCTGCTGGTGCCCAGGGGTGCCTGCTGCCTGCCTGTCTGCAGGGCCGGGGGTGCACGTCCTCTGCCTCTCGTGCTGACAGCCCCTGCAAGGGCACCTCTCCGCCAGCCCCAACTGCTTGCACGCACCCCTTCCCCCAGCCATCGTGGCCTCTGCCCTGACTTGCTCCTTCTCACTCCTTCCAACAGCCCCTTGTTCTTCTTTCACTCTCTATCTGCTTTTTCGCTCATCCTTCCCTCCTATGGAAAGCTGTCTCGGGGAGCAGCAGAGAGGGTTAAGCCTACGGGATTTCGTGGCCTCAGGAGCACTGGTGGCCTCGTGTATGGTGAAGTGCCTTTTTGGCATGCAGAGCTGTGAGCAGCCTCGCTCTCCCTCTTCTCCTCCTCCTCAGGCACCGTGCCAATGGACAGGCATTTGCAAAGCAAAATTACAGAGCTCTCCGGGTAATGATCTGCCTGTTCCCATACTGCAGGTGGCTGAAGGATGAATCCACAGCACTCCCTCTCAGCCCTATTCCCATGCATGTCAGGAAGAGATGGCTATTCCTCCCTTACAGCTGCTTGCAGCCTAGAGATGCCAGGGGAGTCACCCTCTGAGGAGGAGTGTGCCATGGGGGTGATCCTCTCTGCAGCAGTCGCAATGGGCTCTGATCCGAAAGGCTGGATCCAAACCCCAGCTCCGTGCGTGGGCAGGCAGAGAGGAGAGCATCCTCACCCCAGCTCGTACAACGCAGTGGTGCCGGAGAGCAGCAGCACTTCCCACCTGCCTATTCCCCTCTAACTGCTGGGGAGAGTGAAGGGAATTTGGGGTGGATCAGGTGGATCACTTGCATTTACCAGGTCACCTCTAAAACACCTTCAAGTTAGTTCCTTTGAGTCTTTGACTGTATGCATGGGGACCTACCGAACTGTGCTGGCCTTGCTGGGGAGGAGCTCGGAGGCTATACTGGCTGTCCTATAAAGGAAAGATCATACCTGGACTAAGATTTTGCCATGGTTTGTGGACACGATTGTCTTGGATACTGACTTGTACCCTAAGAGTAAAAGGTCCCTGACCAGAGTGCTGTTTAAGGTTGGAAAGCTCTTATGGACAGACACTGAAGGGCATTTCAGTGTCATTTTCTCTGATGAACTGGGAGAGAAACAAAGAGGTGAGGGAAGACAACAGCAGTCCTGAAGATCTTCCACTGAGCCCTAATGTGGCAAGCTGAAAGGGGCTGGGAAAGGCCAGACAAGTTGTTGGATTAAGTATTTTTACACCATTGTGGGGGAGGAGTGTCAGGCTCAAGACAAAGGGCAGCACAGGACCCATAGGCATGTAAGATCCATTTTCTGTTGACTGCTGGGGATAAACTCTGAGTAAATGAAGCTGTTAATGTGTTGAAGTGATAGAAAGGATGGATGCTGGATGCTGTCTTGGGTGTAAAGATCCAGGTCAGATTCTTCTCCATCTTATACTCTCGGGTCCTATCACTCTTTCCCCCAGTAAGGAATCCAGATAGGTACCTGTTATCTGCATTTATCTTGCAAAATAAATATTTGATAAACAAGTCAAATACCATTAAAGGGCATACTGAGACATTAACTTATTCCCCTAAGCAACAGGACAAACAAAGCCACTTCATTAGCAGTGGCATGTAACAAACACAGTGCCTGTGTAGCTCCCGCTGTGCGGAAAGAGCTGGGCCAGGTAGGTGCCTGGGCCTCTGGGATGTGGAAAGGACGAATTTACGTTCACAAGGATGGAGGCCGGTGCAAAGGTGGAGCCCTCTTGGAGGGGGATTTCAGCCTGGTCCCTTCAGGAAGCCCTTAGGACCACGGGAAAGGCAAGCAAATCTTGAGGGGTCTCATAGTGGCAGCCCTGTCCACCCTGGGTGACAGTCAGGGAGCCCTGGGAAAGAGCTGTGAGCTGCAGCTGTGCTGTTCTCCTGCAAAGCCTGGATTTTAACTCTTTACCTTCTGCATAGAAACAAACCCCAGCGATCAACAACTTTCCAGCAGTGAAGGGACACAGACAAGATGAAATGGGGAATGGCAAAATTGTGGATTATAGTGAAAGAAGATGTAGGTAGAAAAAGAGACCATTTGGAAAGAATAAGACTAGGGGATAGAAACTGTTGAGTTTATGCTGTCTTCCTAGTTTCCTCATAGAAACTTAATTCTTTTTAATGCAGTGTGGGTCTCACCAGAGATAGTTTATAAGTGTACATTTTTTATATAGGATTAGTGTTTGAAATATTTTGAAGTTTGTAATAATCTGATAAAACATAATACATATAATATTTTTGCCTCTCTCCAGTACCTTCTATCTGGTGATCTTAAAGTATATGGCAAAATCTCTATTAATTAGGTTTTGCAACATCTCTATAGGTCAGCTATCTATTTGCAGGCAGAAGACATAAACTAAAAGTTCAAATGGCCGAGCCAAGAAGATAATCCAGCATCCCAGTCTCCCAGCACTGCTTGTTGACTCCAAGAGTCTTTTCCCAGGCAGTCACCTGCGTGGTTGTGGCAGGAGGGCAGCAGCTTGTGCTGTGTCCAGGACAGGATCCAGCAGGGTGCTGAGGAAGAGGAGGGTTCCCTGCTGCAGAGCGCTGCCACCTCACCTGGGTGCTGCTGAGCTCTGGGAGAGCTTTGCTTGTTGGAGCAGGGCCAACTTGGATGCAGATCCAGCCAGGTGAGCAGTCCTGGAGGGAGCTGTTAAGTGTTGGGCTACAGCCACTTTGGGCTTGGAAGCCTGCGGCTGTGCTCAGGGCAGGTCCCTCCGCACCGAAGCCCCTGGACCTGGCTTGGGCTCTTGGAGTCCTTCTGCAGTCCATTTGCCCCTGTCATCTCTGCATCACTCATCCCCCAAACGCATCTGTCAGGGCACCTCTGCCCACTCTGCTGCTGGTGGCAGCGAGGCAGGAGGGTCCTCCCCGGGGCTGCTCTCACTGCCAGCACTACCAACCTCAGAGGAAAAGCCTGCAGTGCTGGTGGAGAAAGGTCAGTCTCCCTCGGCATGTGATGAAGCTTCGGCAGATGGAAAATATGGCACTTTGAGAGTAGGTAGACAAGGTGAGGCTTAGGATGGGTAATTCACCCCCACAGGGTTCCTCTCCCATCTTTTTTGAGAGCGAGGGGGCTCCTCGCTGCCCGACAGCCCTGTCGCAGGCTGTTAGGTCAGGCACACGTTGCAGCAGGGCCCCGGCGGCGCTGGCGGGAGCGCGGAGGCGCTCGGAGCGCGGGCTCGCCGGGCCGTGCGGGGCCGGAGCAGCGGGGCAGCGGCACGTCAGCGAGCCCCGCTGCTCGCCCGGGCATCGGGCAGCGCTCCCTGCGCACGGACACGGCACAGGACAGGCTGGGGCTCCCCAGTGGCAGCTGCACGGACAGACAGGCGCTCCTGCCCCGCCGAGGGGCGCAGACCGACGCTGGCTGCTTGGTGCTATAAAATGAGCTGTTGCAAGGCTGCTTGGGGGATGCCACGATGCACTCACCACGTTGCTTCACGTCCTTCAGCAGCAAGGAGCAGGTTTTAGTCAGACTCAGGTCTCAGTGGCCTAGGGCTCCTGTCTGGTGTGCTGCCTTTGCCTGGCTTTCGCTGTTAGTTGCCTGATGAAATCAAAAGTGACGACATCTCTCCTGGGATGACTGGACATCTCCCATTGTGGCTGTATGTGCATACTGGGAAAGGACTGAGGGCACGTGGCCCAGATGCCTATCCAGGGAGATGACTTCTATCTACCTGGGTCGTGCTAGGCCAACAGCGGTGGCTTGGTGGTGGCTTTTATGGGCAATGAGTGGGGTTTTTCTCTGTTGTCTTCGTCTTAGGTCATCTTATCTCAAAAACTACTATTTAGAGCTCCGTACACCTCTTGCTTGGACTGTTCCTCTCATTGCTGACATGCAGGAAGCGAGCAGCAATGAGCTTGCTGCAAAGCCCCCTGCTGCGCCTTTCTACAAGGCAAACAGCCTTTCTACTCCCGCGGGAGCTTCAGCTGCTGACTCAGGGCTTGGGTCTCCTCTGTGACTAAAGAGAAAAGCTGAGACCAGGTTTTGATCTCAGATAAAACTGCACTGACCCAAAATAAGGGATCTCCAACACTGGTAATTTTAGAACTGGCTGAAGTCCTTAAGACTGTCAAAACAATGCTCTGCCACTAAGAGCAAATTCTCCTCAAAACAAGAGATGTCCCCATCCCTTGGGAAGCTACACTGCAGAGCCAAGTCTGTCTTGGAAATGTGAATTCACTCCAGTTTCTGATCCTTTCCTCTGACTGCTCTGAAGTGTGCTCTCTCCAAAGTGCTGCTTCTGTGTCCCTTGCACCTGTGTCAGTGAATAGGGACAGAAGGTGTTGCCAGAGTTCACAGTGAGTGCCACAGGGCTCTAGAATAAATACTGCCATGTAATAGATTTTTATCCACTGCCTTGCTGTAATCCCTGTCTGAATCCCTTCCAAATTGCAGTCAGATGGCTGTTTGTACAAGTCAAACATTGATTCAGCTGCCTCTCAAAGTGATGGGGGGAGAGCAGGCTGGAGGCAGCACTAGCCCGGGAGCTGGGATACTGCACTGTGACACATGCCGAAGGGTTAAACTCTTTTTAACAGCATCCAGGGCAGCAGTATTTCCCCTTCCTGTACATGAGGGGAAGGTGTTCGTAGAAAAGATAACTGCTTTAGCAAGGAGCTCTCCTTCCCTGCTCCGTAGGGCTGCAGAGGGCAGGGTAGGTTCACCCCTCACTGAGGGGTGGCTCCATGTCATGGGTGTTTGCAGAAAGAGCTGGGCTGTCTGCAGCCTCCCCTCCTTGTTGGATTGCCTCCTGATTCAGGGGATTCCCTTCTTTCTTTAGGAGCTCCATAAATAAAGCACACATGACTCACTGCCTTCCTCACAGTCAATTAGCTCCTGAACTGTTCCTGCTGCCTATCAGTCTCCTGCTAGGCATGCAAATCAGGTAGGACAGATTTTTTTCCCCATTCACATGGATAAACTGAGGCATAGGCGAAGATTAAGACTAGAGAAAGGGACCAAAGAAAGCTGTACCACAGTTTCACTAGACTTGAGGAGCTGCTGGTACCCTCTCATCGTCTCACCTCTTCCTCCTCGCAGTGCTGGGTGGCTGTTCATGCACTCCTTGGGTCCACCCAAACTGTGTTTTCCTGTTGCTTGCAGGGTTGTACCGAGAGCTTTGAATGCTCCCTGCTGCGGCCTTGGCTGGGAACGCTTGTGTTTCTGGGGTGCTGGCTGCACAGTCTGGCAAACGGGAACTCTCCCAGGCCTCTTTTGCCCAATTCAGTGCACCCATGTGCAAAGAAGGAGTCCAGAAAAAAAGTGAAGTGTCCGGGCAGTGGCAACTTGTAAATCTTTGCTCACGGTATCTAGTTTTCTTAGTGCCTATGAGGATTTTTCTCAGGGAGAAATCTTCAACCCCTGAGTGTGTTATATTTCTGCTTCATTTCCTGCCTCCTCACTGTGTTTCTGCACTGTGCTTTCCTCTCTGCCCAGCACTTCCCTCACATGGGCTCAGTCAAAGCACAGGGCTGTCGCAGACCAGAGAGGCCTTGATCCTGGGATGGAGAAGGTTTTGGGGCCCTCATAGGGGGGTGCACATGCTCCGGCATAGGATTGCTTCTCACGCCAGCCTCCCAGGTGGTAGAAGGGCTACAGTGAGTGGAGACCAGGCAGGACCAGGACTGTTTTGCTCTACAAACCATTGCTTGTAGCACTTGACAAGTCTCCAACAGTGGTGACTTCTGCAGGGCTCAGGCTCTTTCTGCGTGCTTCCATCCCTGTGCTGTGCTCAAGCCCAAGAGAGGACATCTAACTAGCACAGCCTGGTCCCAAGGGAGTAAGATGATCCTAATTCTGAAGTCAAGGAGAGGCTGGAATGAAATGCCATGGTGGATTTTAGGTCAGTGGGGCTGAGACCAGTTCTTACTCTGTGCCTTGTGCAGCACTGAACACAGAATTTGGTGATTAGTGAGTAATTTTACAAATCCTCTTTCCTTTCTGCTTGCTCCAGATGGTGGTGCCTGCATTTACAAGGGTCCTGCTGGTGCTGGATTAGCTATGCAGCCTCTCCAGCAGGTGAGAGCTCAGCAGAGACGTGCCCTTAGCAGTTCCCATGTCTCCATACGTGATTTGTGAGCGCAAAGAGCTTAGGCACTGTCATGGTGGGTCACTAGCCAGTGCTGCCCAGAGTAGAGCGAAATGAGCAATACAGGGAGAAGCAGAAGTAAACTTCTTGAATGAGGTATTGATGAACACTGTTTTAGAGGCAGGGGCTAGAACTGCCAGTAAGGGTCTGCTGGAACAGGAGAAATTAATTTCCCTTGCTGCAGATCCCCTGCAGATAAATCAGAAATGTTCACTCTAACCAAAGCCAAGTTAGAGCAAAAAATCGAGGTTAGCCTGCCAGGAGCGCTGAGCAATCAGGGAGAAGGCTGAGGGGTTTCCGGCTGGGTGTTTAGGCTCGTTTCCACACCTGCAGCAAACAAGAGGGGCTGCGGTGCCAGGCGCAGCGGCTGCAGCTCAGGGGCTGGGACAGCTGTGCGTCTGAGGAAGCAAGGGGACACGCTGGCAGCGTTTGGCTCCTACTTGGCTTGAGCTTTGCAGAGCAAGTTGAAATTCATTGAGTGAAAGGAAGCAAATTAATCACTTGTTTCTGGGAGAATCCTGCTGCCACTAGACTGGCCAAAGATTCAGGGTCATCTCAGGATGGAGAGGGAAAGGGAATGGGGCTGCCCACTCCCTGTAAGAGCGAAAGCAAGAGACTTAAGGCTCCTCAGTGCTAGAAAAAGTAACCAAGTGCCCTGGAGCTCACAGCCCTGCTTGAAAATGATGGAAGCTGACAGATCTGGGATTAATCTAAAGGTTTCAGCTCTCTGAGCACCAAGTGGAAATTCGCCTGGAAACCACAACGCAGGAGCTTAGCATGACGAAAGCAGTGCTGGAACAGGGGAGGAGGAGGCACGCGTGGGTCGGAGTGCTCGCCCGGCCTGGTTACGTACACAGGCTAGAGCCCTTGTCTCCTGCTCTCCCAGTGATGGGTCTGGGTAAGGAGGGAAGGTATTCAGTGCTAATAAGAGCGTTATAAGATAGCACCCCCCCCCTTTTTTTTTTTTTTTAACATTAGGCCTAACTGCAGACTCTGCTGCACGCGCAGCTTTGCATCGCTAATTAGGTGCAGAGGCAAAACCATACCCACAAGGGCAGCCCTCCTGATTGCAGCGGGTCACGCTCTTGGAGCAGCCCACTGTTCGATGGCATCCGGCAGCCTACGCAAATAATAATGCTGCGGTTTTGCACATGCCGTTATTTGCAGGTGTAGACTGCTTGTGAAGTATGGGAAGGGAGAGCGCGAGCCTGGCTGAGAGCTAGAGCCAGCGTGTGCTCTCATTCTGAAGACTCGGACTCATTCAGCTTGTCTGGCTGTGTAAGGGTAACCCGTCTACCTTCTCCTCTGCTTTTCTTTGAGGTTAGATTGCCCATCTGTTGCTCAGTTCGTAATGTGGAGTGGAAGACCAGGACACCCCTATTCCTCTGGCCCCGCACCCATTAAAACTGTTCCTGTAGCCCATATATAGATTTGTGGGCACCTGCTAACATTCAAACTACATCCAGGTGCAGTCTGTAAGGACGGATATTAGATGTAGGCATATATATGCCCCCACAAGACCCCCTGTCCTCAGACACCAGTTGCCTACAGCTGATGCTGCTGAAGGTCTTTCGGTGCAAGACCAGTCTCCAAGTAGTAACACAGTCGTTATGATACTTAGTCACATCTGCACATTCGTGCCTCATATCCAATTTCAATACAGCGGTGCCATCAACCCAGTTGCTCATATCAAAGGACTGAATGCATCAAAGTGCTCAACCTTAACTCCTCTCCTTTAGTCTGCTCTGTCAATGCATAACTCATGGGGAGTGGGCGTGTGTAATATGCCTGTGTAGGCTTCTGTTGGGTGCTGTGGATGACACTGCTGAGCTGATTATTTTAAAGTCACTGGGCTACCTAGTCAGCAGTAGGTATAAATTGGCACAGCACCATCAATTTCAATGGACAGTTGCCTTTTAAAGTTAGGTTAGAATCTGGTCCGTAATGTTAATCTATACTAGAAACTTGTTTGTGTTTCTGAAAAGTGGAGATATTTTGAGTGTGCAATCAACTTGGCATTCTTACCCAGGCTCCTGCATGGTATAATTGTAATTTCCAGATGATAATTATTATTAAATTATTAAATAATGTAGCAGTGGAAGATAAATTTAAGGTTGCAGTGCGATTTTTAGCTCTTTGGTGTGATACTGTTGGACTGAAATCAGCATCATGATATGTCCCAGTGCACAAACCGTGTACATAGCCGAGATGAAGGAACACAGGCACAATTTCACACAAACAAGCCAAATTTGAACATGTGCCCTCTTCTAAGAATGGAATTTAGGAAAAACAATTTTCAGTTCCCTGAACCACAGACCCAGTCATTATGATGGTCTCTCCCTGCTTGTGTTTTAGAAAAGCTCAAAGGCTGAATTGCAGTATGGTTGTTGATAATTCAAAGTAAGTGGGTGACACTGCAGCTGGTGTCTGTTTGCCTATCTGATATATGAATAGCAATCGATCTGGATTCTTTTTCTCTAAATGCGATGTGATATTGAGTATGAGATTGTTGCCAAATCCCCATAAGGAATTATGCTTGGTATCACTAGCGCGCAGAGGCAGCTTTATCACCCTATTAATAGGTGCAGCACACAACCCCCTCCAGCCTGGGGAACTGTTTGGTCATGGGTATCTTCCTCTATATTTGGCTTCAGAAACTCTAACAATTTGTAGCACATGACAGAAATAAGTGCCTGTACTAGTGGAATTTCTGAGGAATGTATTCCAATATTCATCTTTTTTTTTTTTTTTTCATGGCCTTCCTTTTGTTCTTTTCAATATATTTTTACCCCCTTATGACACCTTATCTCTTCTTCAGACCTAGTTTTTGCAAAGATTTGATTATCTTTTTATTCTGGTACTGCATGGTTGTTCTGTATAATGCACCCTTAGTTAATGGTAACCTTATTCATTACTATTGCGAGGGTCTTGTAGCCAACTAGGTCTTACAGATATTTCAAATTTGTTTTATTTTAACTTATAAATGAATTCCTTTGGTGTCCTCCTCATGCACTGCTCTTCTCTGAAGTTTATTTGTAAGTCCAGTTCTGAGACTGAGTGAGGGGCAAGGAGAAGCCCTTTTCACAGTAAAGTGGACAGCAATGCTGCCACCTGAGATCTTAGGAAGGGAAACACCACAGAAGTGCTACATACTGTTTGAACATCAGAAATGTAACTCTGAAATAGCACTGTGGTTTGTGTTGATTCTCCCTCGGTGATGTCTGCAGCGAAGCACTTTGATTACAAGTGATGACAATGTCGTTCTCTGCTGCAAGCCGAGCCTGAAGGCAGGAGGCCAGCATGTGATGGGAAATGCTGACTTTCTCAGAACAATACATTGCTTTTGCTTTTTCACAGCACACAGTGTTGAGGAAGAAATTCTTCGGCTTGATGCTTAAGTACCTGAGACAGAGTCAGTGACTCTGGGAAGAATTCAAGGGTGGAAAGGAGGTAAATGGGCTTGGATGCATCAATAACGAACTTGAATCTTTGATCAAAACACGAAGTGACACGCCTGCCTCCTTCCCCTCCCTCCTGCTGTCTGTTCCAGCCTTGGATGAAGCTTGGGGAAGTTGGGAACTTAATCACAAATCCTTTCTTTATCAAATGACTTTGCATCTCTACAGTATCTCTGCTTCTGGAGATATATCGTGCCAGTCCCTAGCACAATGCGATGTGACAAGTGAAGACAAAAGACGAGTTCTGCACCTCATGTAAGAGACCATGTACAATTTCTCTCTTTCTTTTCCCAGTGTGTGCAGAGTGAGATCAGATGCAGACAGTCTCCCCAGAAGGGGAACAGCAGAGCAAGAGTTTGGCTGGATCCTGTTTTCCTCGTGCACTTGCTCTACTCCCAGTTATAAAGAAGTTGGGCTGCTGAGACCCAGGTGTCAGTGCTTTCCTTCAGCCCTCTATTTCTGTTTCGTCCTGGACTCCTCCACTTGGCCGCTTCTTCGATCCCGCTCTGTCAGTGGTTGGTGGCTGCACATTGTTTTCCTGCCCTCCTGCCAAGGGGCCTCGCTGTGGCAGAGCTCCTGCTACTGCCCCTTCAGCGGGAGCTGGAGACACCACCAACACGTTGGCTCCAACCTCTCCTGTCCCTGCCAGGGGAACCAAGGCAGCCCTTAGAGCAAGTGTTGGCTCTAGCAACACACAAAGCTCTGTGATGTTGGGGCCTTTCTGAGCAGCGGTAGCGCTGCGGCAGAGCCGATGGAACCCACAGGAGGGAAGGAGAGCGGTGCCCGGACTCGCACGAGACAGGCTGTGCTTCATGGCACTCATGAGAAAGACGGTAAACTGCACTGGAAGTGAAAAGTACTTTCGTGAAAAGTACTGGCCTGGCTGGATGTTTGCTTGCTGACATGAGGGCACTGTTAAATTTTGGAATTGTGTGTTTTTTTCCACAGAGATTTAAGAACTGCTATAATACTCTAACACAGGGTTCCGGCATTATGCCATGATGTTGCATCATCACTGTGGCAAAAATTCATCTGTAAAACTGCAATGATATAAAAAAAAAAGTGGAGAATGTGGATTTTATTTAACCTGACTTTTGAAAGCAGGCTTTGATTCCTACAAGTCCTTGTTCTAGTGGAAACTCCCCTGAGCTCATAACCTATCCATGAGGTAAAATCTGAAAAATATTCCACCGAGGCACTGAAAATACCAGCAGTTTATAAAGAGCTTGGGCTGGGATTTCCACCTCTGGAAATACCTTGCTGTTTGCAGTCAAAAATCTTGGTGGCTAAAAGTGCCCACAAGACCAGGCCTAGTTTGGAGCCCAAAACTAACATTACACTCGAGGTGGTGGTCACCTAGCCCCAAGGGACCTGATCTGCAGGATGCCCTTGGGTCTGACCTGTAGCCCAACCGCTGCTTGCTGTAGAGGCACGTTAAGCAAAGAAGCCGTTTTCATAGTCCTGTTCATACCTCCATGCTGTGTTCTGCTACCACCACTGCTCCTGTCTGGACGTCACTGGTGCGAGCCAACACTGGAGGCTTTTGTTGATTGATTGGAGGTGAGATAAAATGCTCCATCCTTGGCTGTGTTAGTGCATGAGAGCACCCAGCTGTCACTAGCTGTTTAGACAATAAATCACTTGGATTTACTCCCTGGACGACTCTGTAAAGCTGGAAGTGCAAACAGCAGGCTGAGACAGTGACGCAGAGTCACCCACAAATATGAACGCAACAGGAGCATCATGCTAAGGTTTCTTCTTGAGCTGTTGTAGTAACATCCAAGGCAGCATATGGAAAGCGTTGAACGCGTGGGGCAGGGGGAGCAAGGCTGTCCAAGGCCTGATGCAACTGGGGTTGTTGATGGAGGAAGCCTGCTGGAGTTTGCTTTTCCATTGCTGGACGTACTTGCCAGGTTTGAGTTCTGCACATCTGCATTAGGAAAGTTCAGTAGCGGCTGCAGCGGTACAAAATGCAGAGCAGCTGCTTACAGTTCTGCCTTCTTGAGAGCCTGTGGAATTAAAGCCAATGAGCCAAGCACCAGAAGAATACGGATAACATTTGGCACTTTTCATCTTCATAGCACTTTGCAGACATTACCCATATAACCCTCCCTGCATTCTTGCACTCTGTGCTTGCCTCTGCTGTCAAATGGTCATCAGACTGTATGCAAGTCCTTTTCCTTTCATATATGTCTAGTGTCCCTACTTGTCCAGTGGGGATAATAATATACTGTCTATCAGGATGAAGAACTTAGAGAGCCTTGTATTAAATGCTTCAAACTGTTATTATTTATCAAGTTAGAGCCTTCTGATGATAGGCAGGATGAAAATTAAAAGGATAAATATCACAGTAAATGAAGAAAATAATATCCAAATGACATTCTCAGTTAATTAGCTCAAGGTACCTACAATTCAAGGAAAAGCAGTCTTTTCCAAAGGCCATTTACTTCTCCTTGAACAGATTTTATTTCTGTCACACTGTCATACACAGGATGAAATGAGCCTGTGTTTGGCTGAAGTCTCAATTCAGGCCTTTCTGGACAAACCTACTATCCTTTTTGTCTAAATTTTAGACAATAAGGTCAGCAGGTGTGATGCTTTTGTGTTTTTCATAACTTCACCAATTTGAGCATCTCTGTATAGCAGATCTGTGGTGTTTTTTCCTAATTACTTGGTGGGGAAACTGATGCACAAAGCAGGCAAATGAGGCACACAGTGACCACTGAGTCACTGTCACTGCTAAGATTAGCACGGTGGGCTCGCTGCCTTCCAAACTATCAGAAAATTAGTCCTTATTTTGTCCTCCAAGGCAATTCTGAGTTAACAATGCTCAGTTGTTCAGTCATCAGAGATTTGGGCAGGAGGAGGAGTTAGATTTCTGTCTTGGTGATGGAAATATTTGCAGGTAAGATTTATAAAAAAATATGCATTGTTTAGTTGTTTGACACTAGAAAAGAATTCTCTGATAGCAACTTCTTACATAACTGTTCTTTACTTGGTGATTGACATTTCCGCTGAAGCATCAGGTACTTACAAATGCTGAAGATAGGCCCAAGGTGAACCAATGGGCCTGTTAGATATGAAGATTCCTGTGTTTGCATCAGTTTAAGGGGAATGGGAGAGTTGTAGATGTGATGGAAAAGATGAGGACTTTGTTTTGAGAGAGAAGGCAGATGGCAGAGTTCCGTCAAAAAAAATGGACTGCTTCAGCATGTCATATACATTGTCATGATTTTTCACAATGCCTGCTATACCTGACATCCTTAAAGTCTACCTTTTTGTATTAAAGGTGCGAATGCTGATTTCTGGTCCATTTTATGCCATTAGGTTTAGTCCTGAGGCAGGGTTGCAGTCTTGCAACCATTTAAATCTAGTCAGGCTTGCCTGGGGACAGCAGGATGGATTATGTAGCCCTTGAAGCCTCCCTTCCAGACCTATCTGCTATGATCTCAATGCACGTGCACCTTGGAGGAGCATCTGACCAGCAGTGCTGCTGCACTCACCTCATCGCCTCTGCCCTCAGTGCCTTTTGCCTCAAATCAAAGTCCTCATCTTTTCCCTCATGTCTTCTGCAACTCTCCTGTTCCCCTTAAACTGATGCAAAACCGTGGCAGTTGGGTAAAAGGCTGCCTCTTGCCACAGAGCTAGCTTGGCCGTGTCCCATTACCTGCAGTGGGCACCCCTGTGCCAGAAGGAGAATGCTCCAGGAGCAGAGTCAGCTCTCCTTGCACTAACTAGCTCGCCTCGCTCCAGCTCCCCTTCCCCAGTTGCTGCCGGTGAGGGAGCAATTACGCTCGCATCGATCCCTCCTCTCCTGGAATCGCCCCGCACGCGCCAGCCCCGTGTCAGGATCAATAGCCCAGCCTGCGTGCCGAGGCTGCGAGGGGGCCAGGGAGGCAATTTGCTCACTGGACAGGTTACGATGAAATAATATTGTGTCAGGAGGTGAAGCAGCACAGAGACCGCTACTAAAGATTTCCCTCTTTCGCCACAGGGAATGCAAGGTCTGGATGAGATTTAAAGTCAGGCTTGATAGCTGCTTCTTAGATCCTGCTGGAGATGAAGTATAACTAGAAGAATGTGGGGAAAAGATCGTTTGGGAAATAAAAAGTGATGTGGACCTTTAAACCCATCACCTCAAAATTATTTTGCCTGGGAAACAAAGCAGGAGATGAAATGCTTTCGGTTCTTGACCCCTAGCCAATAGGTCTTAAATACACACGCGGCTCAATGTGCAGAAAACTCAGAGCTTCCAACCGCCAAGCTCAATCAGTTAGTTTATTAGTAAGAGTTAAGTATTGCATTCAAGCAAAGGAGGCGCTCGCTCTGATAGTCAGTGCTGTCATCCTGTGTTAGAGGTGTATTGCCAAGTAGGTAATCAAAGGTATCACAGGTTTTCTGCTTGTTTTTGACAAACAAGCCAAGCAAAGGGATGTTCAGGACTTCTCTGAAATGCTTTTATCTGTTTTTGAGGTGATGCGTGGCTTTGTATCCCTAATGAAATGAGTAAATAACTTTATGCCTATTACTCCCTGATACAAAGCCACTGTGTGATGTGTGATATTCATCTGCTTTGTAAAGTACATTGCAATTTTCAGCCTTGCTTGGTGTAAGTGGAGGGCACTCTGGAAGTGGCTTTGCACAAGGGTATGGGTGCCCTTAATACCTGTTTGCACCCACTGCCCTCCATCCAACATATGCTAAATGCTTAGAAATATATATAATTTCTTAGAAAATCAATACTGGTCTCTAACATGAAATCTATGTTAGTATATTTGTATATAATTAATATAGCAGTTAGCGTAAGCATGGGAACTGGTAGCAAGTTCTGCAGAAGAAGGTGGGTTTACAGGAAAGGAAAGGTTAGTGCTTAGGGGTTAGAGCTGGGAAACTCGCTGCAGGCTCTTCGGACCCCAGCTCTGCCTAGCCCCTGCTTTGGCACTGCAGGCACACCGTTTAGGGCAGATGCCTCCAAAGCGCTCAGTACTTTGGAGTGCCTAAGTCACAGCTCAAGCGTGGAGCACCTGTGGATCGCCTGGTGTCAGCTGGCCATAGAGGGGACCCATGCGTGTGCCGAAGCTGGTAGGTAGGTAGGCACCTTGCAGTTACGATCAAGACCTTCCACTCTCAGCACCTCTCTTTTTCCAAGAAATGGAGGCAATGCCCCAGGAGGTGAATGGTCCTTGGGAAGCCCACAGCCTGAAATAGCCTGTTCACACTGCATGGCAGCAGGGAAGCCCCAGGGCTAGCCGGGGTGTCAGGTCTGGGGCTTAGGTGCCTGCACTGGCTACATGTCCCCTCTGTGCGGATGAGCTGTGAGCTTCCTGCAGCCCCCAGCTGCCTCGTCCTTGCTCTGGGGGCAATGCCCCATCCCAGGGCCATGCCAGGTTCCCAGCCTGGCTGGGGAAAGGCTCTGGCAGTGACTACAAGGAGAGCCCTGGGTGCAGGTTGCCCGACTGAGCTCCGCAGTGCCTCGTGCTGGTTATGCAGGTCCCAAACTAATAGTGCTCTGCAACTCAAATGCAATATGGGGAGAGGGATTTGGGTCCACTTGCCCCTTTGTGAGCAAAAGGGAAGCAGCACATCTGAACGGAGCCCGGCAGGAGCGGGTAGTCCCCCTTGGCAAGCAGAGACGAGCCAGCCCGGCCTGCCGTGCCCGGGCAGGGGGAGCGTGAGAGGTGAAGGCTGTGGATGGCTCTGCGCTGTCGAGCTTCCTGACCTGGAAGCGCATTTAAGGAAGCACTTACGCATTCCTTAAGTTGTCCATCTTTGCAGGTGGATGTGATCCGGATCCCTAAATGGCAGCTCTCTGGGCGCGCTTCAGATCCTGGTTTAGACCTGAGCATGGCCTGAGCGTTGCTCTGTGTTTATGTCCAGGGGCAGCTGCGGGATGTCCCTGGCCAGGGTGCAGAGGACGGGAGATCTCTGCCCTGGGTGTCCATGGGCAAGAGGCCTCCTCCCCTCCGCCCTGGCGCTCGCGCTCCCCTTGCTGTGATCTCGAATCATGTAGTGATGAGCGCCTTCCACTAGAGAGAGACATGAGTACATGCACGAAACCTTTTTGCTGTTTGCACTGCTCAGGCCACCTGGCCAACATGGTGCAGAAGGGCATGGCTGGTGCCCCACGGCAATGAGCTTTTCTTCTGCACTAAAATTTGTATGTAGCTTCCCTAGCTGAAGCTTGTCCTTGAGATTTGTGGGGCCTTTGACAAAGAAAATCTTTATCTTTTTTTTATCCTTGCTTTAAAAAAAAAAAAATCGCTTTTTATTAATTGGAGGCCAAAATACGTTCACAAAATAGGACGATCTTATGCAGAAAATCAAGAAACCGCAAAAAAATACTTTTATCAGAAATATATTTCCAGTATTTCCAAGTTAAGTTTTCAGCTGATGTCTGGTTATCCAACAGGTAGAATGGTATTAACTAGGAAAAAAAATGACAATGCTTTTGTTCCTATAGGAGTTATAACCTCTGTAGAGAAAACATGATTCGGCCACATCAGAAACATGGACATTTGTGGGAAGAGCACGGCAGCTGTTGGAAAGCACGGAGAGTGTTTTCGGGGGGGAAGTGGAGAGTAGCTTTCTTAGTTCAGAAATTCGAGGGAAATGGGCACGTGATCAAAGGCAGCGGTGTTAATATTCCTGTATTTGATGTGTCGTGCCTTAATCCTTGCAGGCTGCCAGGCCTCTGCTTTGCACCAGAGGGAGCTGGTCCTCTCAGCCGTCGCGGCCGAGAACCCCGCGCAGCCAGGGGACCCAGACCTCGCTGGCGCAGCGCTGGAGCCAGGGCCTGCTCGGAGGTAACGGCGCTCGCTGCTGAGTGAGACGCTGCCAGCACGTGTTGCTGTTTCGAAGGTTTTCCCCTGGGGTCGCTTCCAGCTACGCTCGGGTAGCACCTAACGTTGCTTTGCCTGGGATTTCTGGTGAGTGTCTAACTCAGGGCGGCAGGGCGGTGAGTCACATGTGTTGTTCTATTCTGGGTCCTGTTTGTGAATGCTTTCCTCTGTGCTGTAGGGGTGGTTGAAGGAAACACACACATGCACACTTTGCGTACTGTAAATAGAAATTCTGCTTTTAAAGGCCTCCTATTGCTTTCTCACAACGCCTGCCAAACTTCAATCTGCTAGTCTCCATAAACACCATCTCCTGGGAGTGCTGCTCCCTGGGAACAGATGGTCCTGCGGGGCACAGATGGCCCCAGAGCTGGGAATTTCCAAGGGTTTTTACTGAGAGATGGGATCCCATCATTAAACTCAAAGGCCTATCCAGGAGGCCCAGAGGGAACATTCTTCCATGGTGCTTTTCTAATCCCAGTGAGAATTCTCTTTGCACTGCCATTGGGTGGGAGCAGGCAGGTCCCAGTCTGAATCCTTGCTACAGCAGTGGGTTTCAACACACAGCTGGTTGGCCCTGCTACTGCTGCACAGAGAAGTAGTATGAGGAGAGAAATAGGTAAAACTGACTTGAAGATCATGAAATAATGACCTTTTCCTTTGGTACGTCCAGAGTGGTTTCTTGCCTTCAGATATGCTCTCTGCACTATTCAGAGTAGGATCACAGCAGATCCCTGTGTGAAATCTCTCCCTCTTCAAGAGCTTATTGTGAATTCATGTGGATCTGAACAAGTATCTTTTCAATATTTTCACTTTAGTTACATTCCCAGTATTGTTCTGCCTTCTCATCTTGATGAACCATGATGTGGTATTGGACTGATCCTTCCATTCCTGGAAATGAATCACTGTCTCTCAGATCATTTCTCATCTACTTTCCACATGACGTCTACAATCTCAAAGCGAGGTCTTTTCGTTAGCCTGATCTGTTTGTCTGCACTGGAACTATTAAAGTCATAGTAGCTCTTGGGTTCATAAAACCAGGGTGCGCATCCTGCCCAGCGCATCCCCCTCTCCTCCCATACACCAGTTTCCTATAGCCTTTCCTCAAGGCTATGGCTAGATCCAACTCAGTTGTTAAGTTGCCAACTCCTATTTGTTCTTAATTTTCCCATTGAATTTAGTCCTACAGGACTCAGAAATCTAAATCCTTTGATCTAACAAGGTTTTGTTTGCTCCAGTTTGAAGCTTATCTTCCTATAGGGAGATAATACCACACTTACGGGACTAATTGTTGGGAGGTAATATAGTTGGGAATTTTTACCTCATAGGCATATTTTATCACAAATCATTTTCTCTCTTTGTAATACCCCTTTGGGCCTCCTAATAAACCACTCTCTCCACTTGTTTATGGACTCTCATTCTGTTTCAAAAATCTGGTAAATGCAGAAGCATTTAGACAGAAAATGTAGACTAAAAGCTGCTCTAAACCAATGTTTCTTCCTTCTTCTTTGTAAGCCCAGTGCACATTAAATGAAACTTATACGCTTCTTGAAGCTGCCTGTGTTATTATTGGAACTGATGCACATTCACTCCAACCAATCTATTTTTATTTGAACCACTTACACTGTATGAAACCAAGCATAATAATACAGTCAATACAGATATATTTGTTTTTATTTAAACTCATAAGTGTGCTAAAAGCAATAAATGCTTTTCCCCCTGAAAACCAATATATACATATAATAGATAGAAAATGTATATATCAGTCAAAGCAGGAGTGACCGCTTGTCCAAGGGGCTGCTTCTAAAATCCATCATGAGTTGTTATTATTTCAGACAGCTTCAGGGGACAAGGGGCTGCCAAAGCCGTATATTCAGCAGGAGGGTGGGAGGAGGAGAGCTGGTTTAAAGATACTGGTAGATCCTTTTAGGAAAGTCCTGCTCAGCTGGAAGGAAATGGGGTTTCATGTGCATCTCTAGACAGCCAGAAGAAGGTCCTAATATAGCTGCACCTTTGTGCTTTGGGCTGAAGATCTTTCTTTGCAGAGCCTTGGAGGAAACCATGCCCCTTGGGAGTCTGGTGAATACAGCCCTGATTTGGGGGAGATGACTGAGATATTTGTGCTCCATGATTAGGTGAGCACTGTCACATGGCAACTCTCTTCTGAAACAACTTACCTAGACAAATATACTAAAGCTGCGTGTGGCTAAGGAGACATGATTGAAAAATGATGGCAAGAAAGGTGAGAGACAGGCAGGGATGAGTATAACAGGACACAGAGCTATTCTCTGTGAGTTGTGTCAGAATTAACTACAAGCAGTTACCTAGGGACAGTTTTTTGACTTCAGCTTGGCCTTGTAGCAGCTCCTAATGACCAACTATCTGTATCCAATTCCTTTCTCGGTGGACTGCACTGAGGAAACACTTCATGGATGGGTTTTCACCCTAATCACAGGAAACAGGTCATATATAGATAATAGGCATCCTCCTCCTGCTCTTATGGCATCTGCCGTTTTGCTTTTGTTCCTCAGGCAGCTTGTCACTGTTCATCATCGAGATGTTAATGCATAGGAAGAAGAGAACTTCACGAATGATTAAAAGAGCTGATCAAGGTTGGAAGGGCACCTCAAGGTAAAACCCAAGGTGGTTTGTGTCCATCTTGGTTGTCTTGGAACTGCAAGATTGTGGCTTCCAGCCTGACCACACACACCATCAACTACCACTTGCATAAAGTACAAGAAACTGCTGCTGCTGCTTATAGCCTTCCTCCATAACTCAAACTAGCAAACGGTGTGACCTGGTCTGTAACTGTGAGCAAGTCTTCTGTGTTCTGCAGCAACTCCGGGAGCCCACAGACCATGGCCTATGTTCCCCTGCATTCACATATGTCTTTCCTGTTAAGCAGTCCCCTTTTTTCTTAATAGTTTGTTGTGCTTACTCTTTTACAGAGAGGATTCAAAGTCTCCAGGTTGGCTATTTTGTTCCCATGCCCCTAGGCAGCATCAAGGCTCATTCGCAGGCCCTCATTAAGCACATTGAATTGTGAATGGCATGTTTCCAACCATGTGGGCTTTGTCAGGCTTTTAAATAGTGGTTGTAGCAAAAAAGCTTTGGGGACATTTCAGTTGGCCAACAGCTGCAGTGTATCTATGCGCCGAATGCCACATGTTTCGTGTTTGTTATGTGATTTCTATATTACCTGGAACTGCTTTCTTTACATACAGTGGCCCAGTCCAGGCAGGTGTATGCAGATGGTTCACACTAGTTGGTCTATGGCATCAAGTGAGGCACTGACAGTTTTCATTAAGCGCTGTTTCTAGCTTTTTGGCATATACCAGTCTTTCAGAGACAGACATGCATATTGAGCTGCTGGGTGAAAGAAAGCAAGTTCAGTGCTTTTGGGTGAGCCTGCAGATAGGATTCATGTGCTATATTACTGCAAGCACTAAATTTACACTGTGCCTTCTTCACATGTGCTTTAAAGAATGATATGCAGTCGAGCATCACTCCTAGCAGCTTGGGCTCCATGAGTGGGTGATTTGGGCCACATTTCACCTTATGGAAAGTTGTTTGTTAGCTTTATAAAAGGAAAGGGTCTCACTTGCATTTTAGCCATGTTGCATAATTAATATTTGGTTGTGATCAAAGACCTAGAGGGTATCAACAGTAATGTAGCTTTGGTTTGGATAAAGTCTTTTGTTGAGAAAGCAGATTGGTCTAGTTATTTCTACATTGATCCTGCACTTCATCTTTATCTTTTGTGTAGCTGCTCAGTAGTATAAATGCAAGGACGCTCCCTTGTGGTGGGTTGTTTTGTTCTTTGCCATTAACCCCCATTTTTGTGTAATTTGAGGCAAATCTGTTTTCTGTTAGGGCTTATGTAATCCTATGTAGGCATTTGGAGCAGGCAGTGTGCCACTTGCAGTGCAAAGGTGTGTCTGATGCACATTTTGTACAGGTTTCTGTGATAACGCAAGAAAAAGAGTAAGGCAAAATCAGGGTGTAGCCCATTCAGCATAGCAGTTAATGACTTGTCAGCCCATAGCCTTATCAGCTATTGGCTGGAGATACGGTGCCTTGAGCTAGCAGGGACTGGGAGCAACACGGGAGCTACCAGGGATGTCAGTGGGAACATTAACAGAGCTCTGTGTTATGTCCTGATGGGAGCATAGGGCATCAAAGGCAGGGGTTATGGGAGGTGAGACTGCTGGGAAACACTCTTGGCTCTTGAAGCAAGGGGATATACTACTTTAAAATGCTGTAAGACACACTTTGCTGTTAGGTGCTGGACTTTGAATTTACATCAGATTAGCACTGCGCTCCCAGAAATGTCTCCCTCACTGGCACCAGGCAGTCTTTCCTAATAAGACATTTCAGTGGGACAAGCCACTTGTTTGCTGCTCTCAGCTACCTAATCTCCTGTGGCTAACAGTGGTAGCCAACAGGGAAGAACACTACTGAGCGCCTGGGTGTTGAACTGACCATCATGGTGCTAAACAAACCAGGGGCACTGCGCTCTTCCCTCACATCCTGAAAGGCCTAATTTCTGGTCCGTCACCCCATCACCACTCTGGTACAGAGTGAGAGTACATCCTACGTGGTGGCTCTGCTCAGTTCTGCTTTCACTGCCAAGGCTCAAACCAGATATTCCACCTGTGGGTGAAAATACCACCCAGTAAAGCTAGGCAGCACAAATGTTGCCACTGCTCCTGATGCCTCTCACTCTCTCCCACTATCTTCTCATCTCCCTTTAACATCTCCACTGCTCTTCCTTTAGCAAATGCATGTTCTGTTCTCATTACACAGCCATAGCCTATTCTTGTTCCTAGCACGAGGCAGCCAGTGCTTAGCTTTCCTCCCTTACAGCTGCAGTCTTTGCAGCTCAGACTGATGAGGGTTTATACTCTTACTGTGTCCCTACAAGAAATATGGGCTTCATGTGCCAGACAAGGCTTGGCCCAGCCATTGTTGTAGACTCCATCAGAAAGAAGGACCGTTCTGGGAGCCAGCTGATTTAGCAGTGTTTTATCCACCTGCCACTGAGCATGTAACAAAGCCCTCCTTAGCCACAGCGCACTGTGGTGTGCGCTCAGAGTGGCTGCCTCCTTGTCCATATTAGCAAAGGTCAGACTCCGAACAGTCCTTGCTGCTCTCACTGGATGGTTTCATTGCCCTGAAGTAACTTCATGGACTTTCCTATGCTTCTCTGGGTCTGCAGAGAAGGCTGCAGGTGGCTGAGGGTAACCACCTTTGCACCTGGATTGAACACTGCCCCTGTCCCTGCCATTTGCTGCCTGCGTGAGGGGGTCTTGGAGGGCACCCTCTGCTGAGTGGTGACCAGGGTGCAGAGCCCCCGTGCCCACCAGTGAGCTCACTCCAGGGCAGTTCATGGACCCTCCTGACCAGCTGGGCATGTGAACTGGTGCTCGATGCCAGCGTGAACACAGAGTCTTTTGGCTGCGCAAGGTGTTGTGGTATAGACATGCCCTAGTGTCTGTCTGACTGAGATGCCTCAGCTCTGCAGTGAATTAGGTCCCAAAATAAGTGGTATAAGATAGGTGGATAGCAGGATGATGACAACAACTGACAGGGGATGTCTGGAGGCTAAATTCATGCCTGCAAAATGTGCTATGAGGACCTAGAGCTGGAAGAACATTATTGCTATTATTGCTACTGGAGTAACATCTCAGAAGCTCCATTCTGGAACCTGAGTGCCATTGTGCAAACCTCTCTGTGGGCACATTAGAGAAACATAGTCCTTGCCCCACACACTTTGCAAAAGAACAAAACGACAGTTCGTGGAGTGTGGCAATTAACCAGCAAACAGGTGCTAGGGCAAAGTAAGTGAGATGATCAAATATGGCATCATAACGACTCCTGTGCCATTACTATCTGTCAAAAACTTGCAATGGTTCATAAACAACCAACTTCCTCTTACAGACCAGATATTCTTCTCCCCTCCGCCCCCCGCCAACTGCCTTTCCTGAGAGGAAGGAGTTAGTCCTGGCATGTCACTTGGACTGTTCTCAGCCCACCCAGAAGGCTCAGGAGGAACTCAGACCATTAGTGCTGGTACGCAAAGCTGATTGATCCGGGAAAATCTATTCAAGGAGGCTTCAGACCCCAGTACCTCCCAGTTAATCCATTTAGCACTGTGTTTGCATGTTTGCTGAGGTATTCAAAGGGGCTTTATGAAAAGGAGGATTTCTTTGTAATGAATGGAAACAAACAAGATAAAAAGACAGAGATAAGCGGAGAGACAGGATTTCAATCCTAACCCCCATTTAAACTGAGTGCTGTCAATACTAATAACATAAAGGCAGTGGTGAAGCGTGGCTGACACACACTAGGTTAGAGAATGCTCAGAGACATCTGAAAAATCCTATCGGAAACTGCAATGGGAAATGCAATCAGGACGTCTTGTCTGGGATTGTCTAATTCATTGGTTTGATATTGTCTTGAGAATCTAGCTAAGATCATGGAAGCACAGTTTGTGTGAGCCCTGATCTGTCTTTTTAGCGTCTTGTGAACACTTCTTGGTACTCTGTAAATTCAGGTAGGGGATGATGCTAATGGAAAGTGTTCCTGCTCATGCAGATTGTAAGACATTTCCTTAGGGCTGTTCAGGAGTGGTTGAAATCACAAGCCCTGCATGTTAGTCCTCTGAATTTGGATCTTGATGTGACTTAAACAAGGTATGATGCAGGTCCAGAGTGCAGCAGCAGACCATGGCTGGACCAGGCAGCAGAGATGTGGGCTGAGAGCAGAGCTGGATGGGGAACCAACAACAGAGAGGCAGGTAGTGCTGTAAGTGAAAAGTGAGGGTGGCTCAAGTGACTAGGCTGGGAATGCCATTGCAGGACCAGGCCTGACTGTAAATACAACACAAAGAGGAGAGGAAAACCAAGGGGTAGAAAGGCAGATTGGAGAAGTCTGAAACTACAAGAGGAACTTGGGACCACAAGCTGCAACCCAAATATGTCCATGAGTGCACATTTAGCAGCAGTGGTGGGTGACCACACAGACATTTTGGCGTAAATCCGTAAAGCCTTCCATATAATAGTGTGCGAAAGTGCACGGAAAGTGCACTTTGTGCCAGGGCTGTCACAGGTACAAAATTGCAGCAAATAAAGGCAGAATGATTAGTTACCACCTGTGACATACTGAAAACTGACTCTGTTTCACATGGTAGGTGCCGTTTGGGCTACCCTAGCATATCTGTCTAAATATGTGGCATTGCAGGAGGGCTAAGGTGCATCAGAAGGAGTTTGGCAGGGAAAGGGGAGCCTTCCTGAAATACCAGGGTCCCAGGTAGGCTGCTTGCCAGCATCAAATAGGGTGCTGGCTCTATAGGGGAAGGTGAAAGATGGGCTGTAAGGTGACATAATTTGATTTAATGAGCCCATCCACAGAACTACAGGGCCAATACGTCTCCTAAAATACAAGCACTACAGGGGAACCCGTTAATAGGACTGAACTCAAAGCTGTGCTGGGCGCGGGTCACGGCCCCAGATGTCACAGAGAGGAGTTTGCAGCCCATAAGCCATGAGCACAGCCACGTGAACAGGCTGCGCGCAGTGTTAGCTGCTAGATGTTAGCTGCTGCCAGCCAAGTTCAGAGCAGTCTCTAGGTTGATACTGCTGTCACCACCTCCAGAGCTGGCGTGGCAAAGAGGAAGTAGCACTGGCAGCACTGAGACTGGCAGAAACCAAGGTGGATGGGTAGATGGAGCAGCTGGGGTGGCCATGAGATTGGAGTGAAGGGGGCAAGAGGAGACAGCTGTGTCAGTAGGTGGGATCGGGTAACAGGGCCGAGAAGGCCAACCAAATTGATGGTGAGTGCTGCCTGATTTCTCAAAGGAAGCTCAGCTGTAGAAATGCTGTTCTTGAGAAAACAGGGCCCACTGTGGTGGGTAAGAAAGACCGATTTGTTATAGAGCACCTGGGTGGAGCTGAAGACAACATTTAGGTAAGCAAGACTGAAAGGAGGAGACTAGAATAAGGAACAGAGATGAGAGAGCAAGATGTGAGATGCTGGCAAAGGACTGTGGAGCAGCTTTCTAGCTGGTTTCTAGTCTGTAGCTAGTATGGCAGGATCAGGTGAACAGCTGATGTTGTGTCCCTGGGGAATGGCAGACCTGGGATAACTCAGCAGCTCTGTGCTGGTGGGTTTGTTTTTGTTTTAAACAATAATGATAGTATTTCTTTCCTCCTGCTGTTCTTTTTTCCTTGAGTGCTTAGAATTGGTGTTTCTGTTATAACTGGGTCAGGGACAATAAGTAGGTCATGATGACTCTTAAAATGTGGTAAATCTAGGAGCAAAATTGAGAAGACAGGACCCACCTGCATGCAAGTCAAAGGTAAGAAGGAGGGACAGTGCCAGAGTGAGGTGCAGAGAGAGCAAGTGTATGTGGTGAGCTTGAGAAACACCTTCCTGAGCACTGAGGAGGAGAAAGGGAGATATGGGCTAGGGAATAGGGACAGGGCTGAGAGATGGGGAATGGGCTAAGGAGAAAGGTAAGAAAAAGGCCTTACAGATGAAGGAGGGAATGGGGCTAGAGCTGTGGGATGAGAAGTGCAGAGAGAGGTGTTAGGGCCAAAGGGTTAATAGAGGGAGGGAATGGGGTTAAGGCTGAGGAGCAAGAAAAGAGGGATACTTAGGTGGGAGCAGCTGGGAATGGGTTTGTGTAGGTGGCTGAAGGTTGGAAAAAAGATGAGATGGTAAACTGTACCTGAAGAGAGGGAGAGATTATGGCTGGGACTAGAAAGCAGATACAGCCTGAAAGCGTGTGGGTGGGAGAGAGAAGAAGGGGTAAGGGCAGCCAGTGAGAGGTGGGAAACAAGAGGAAACTGAGAGAGCAGGAGTCACAGCTAAGCAGAGGGTGAGAAGTGGGGTGTCAGGAAGTGAGAGAAGGAGAGGGTGTCTGTGTGCGGTGAGATTGTCGGTCACAGCGAGGCCAGGGCGCCGTCCTTGCTGTGTGCCTTCCCCTCTGCCCTCTCTGTGAAGGGTGGGCAAGCTGAAGACAAAGTTACAAAAGGAAAAGGTGCCCTGAGTGTTTTCGTGCATCTCGGTTGTCCCTTGCTTTGCAGGCGCATTGCTCGCCTTGGTTTCAAGGTTCTTTCTCCTGTCTGGAGATGATGGAGGAAGTGCAAAGTTTGGTGTTCTTCCACTGGTGTCCTCAAAATGTATTTTCATCAGAAGCAAAGAAGCTTCAGTAACAGACAGAGCTATTTACACCAAAGGGAGAAACCCCCAGGATTTGAAAGTCAATAATTTTTATGTTCCTAATTTGGGGTCTTTGTCACACAGTGTCTTGCACATTTAGGTCTTGGCAGGTTGAAAATGATGCATAATCCCTGTGCTGCCCTGCGGGACCCCTCAAGCTAATGTGCCGTGGAAATGCGGAGTTTTTGTTTCCCCATCTGTGGCTTCTTGCTGCTCCTACCGCAGCGCGTGTTTCCTGGGTGCTGGCTCTGGCGCTCCCGCGCGGGACGCGCCTGCTGTGCTGGGATGTTCCGGCTCTGTTTCCCATGCTCGGGCCTCCTTCCTGCAAGCCGGGCAGGACACGGCATTGCTGGATGGGGTGGCTTCCCGGGCAGCGTGTGCCAGCGTTCAGCCCAGCGGCCGCCTTGGTAATGTTCGTGTTGTCCCATCAGTGCGCGCAGCTACTGGCTGCTGCGCGGGGGAGCTGGGAGGGCAGCCAGCGGGGAGGGGTGTCCCTCTTTATTCGTGGTGTCAGTTGGGTCTGCAGAGCCGCTGGGGGACTCTCTGCAGTGGGGCAGTTGGAGCTGTTTATGGCTTGTGCAAAGAGCTCCTCTGCTCTGCACGTGTACCCTCGCCTCTACCCCAAAGTACCCTCGACCTGCCTTTTTTTTTTTCTCCAGTTTCTGCGTAGTAGTCCTGACTCGCAGATATGGTCTTACTGGGTTTAGCCTGCTCTGTTTGCTCTAGATAGCTGTTCGGTGCTGTCCCATAGAAATCTGCCTCTAGCGCTAAGCGCAGTGGATTTGGGTAAGAAGAAAGCAAGACCTAAGGCAATATCTATTGAAGAGGCGGACGGAGGGTCTATCTGCTTATGATACCAGCTTGTAGGACTTCCTTCCTTTTCTCAAAAGCAGAATGCTGCTGTGGAGGTATATGCAACTTTAGCAGCAAAAGCCACTGCACATTGGCTGTGAGGCCTATAAAGGTACTGATGTGTAAGCACTGTAAACAGATAAAATAAGCTGGAAACAGTGCACAGTGCTTAAATAGGACTGATGGGGATACAATGCTGAGCTGCCAAGATACTAATAAAAATGACATGCAAAATATAGTCTGAGATTATCCTCATGTATCAGCGCATACATCCACCAAAAACAGCATGAGGAAAAACTATAGGGATACTGACTCTGTTAAGGTTTTTAACCAAAACCGCCGTGTGGTATCAGGAGCAACAGAGGGGCAACAGCATGAACCTTAACGCTGGAAGTGAAGCACAGTTTTGTCTATGGACACTCATCAATTATCAAACTAGAATAGGTCAGGATTTTAGAAAAAACAGTAGAGATGTTGCATCTGGGGATGTTCTTGGGACAAATTAAGCTTTTAGAACAGTCCACAACTTTATTTCCACAGCTATAATTTGGTGACTTCCTCTAGAGGCAGGCTTAAGAGTATATCCAATGTTATAAAAGTTTGGTGTTGCAACAATTCCAGAATTGTAAATGAGTGGTTTCAGGGTGAAAATTTTCTTCTGTAATTTAACGTGAACATGATATCAAAATCCCCCTAAGACTATATTTTTCTTCTCTTTTGACCTTTACCTCTGCCCCAGCTGCTTTTTCTGATCATGAATGTTTGTCTTGTAAAAATGCAACTTGTTGATGGAGGGTGCCTGGAAGAAAAAGAAAATTGGAATTAGAAAGTTATCCTTTGTTTTCACTGATTAAACAACATGAAGTTAGGTGGACAGTGGGATATATTATAAAAAGTTGAGCTATCCTCGCGTAGCTGGGAGTAAGTACCCCATCTAAGTTAATAACCCATCTTTGTTTTTTTTGAGTGCAAAAGCAAATTTTGTGAAATCAATGGAAACTTTCCAGGGTTTTGATGACAATATTTAATTATTATTGCTATCATTATTGTTACTGTTAATCTCTTCCAGTATTAAGCTTTACCCATCTGCTTGCTTCTATGCAAACATGAAAAACAGTGCCAGTCTGGGATGTCAGATGGAGTTCAGACAGTCGTAAAGCAGGGTAGCCCCATGCATTAGACATGCGTTGGATTCACTGAGACAAGACAGACACCTGAGATTAGTGATGGGCAGAACCACTGAAATCTTGACACGCAGAGCGCTGAAACACATTGCTGATGTGGGGTGAGGCCAAGCCAGGCTTCACAGAGCACAGGTAGAGAGGTAGCTGCATAGTGCGCTAGGAATGCAAATGCTGTTCTCTATCACTTACATTTAGGAACTGAGTCAGCTGTGTCACTGGGGTATCACCAGCTGAGGTGACAGATTCCTTCTGAAAGCCTTCAGAGTAGCAAGTCTTTAAGGTGGGGTGTGAGAGAAATCACTACATGCAAGGAAGGGGATAAATCTATTCTTGTGAAGCAGCAGGAAGCATCTGCAAAGGGAAGAAGAGCAGAAGATAAAAAAGGGTGCTTAAGCAGGAGTTTGCATAGAGAGTGAGAAGACAAGGAGGTACACACACATAGCTATTAAACTATAACTGGGATGCAATGCATTATGCTACTAACATCTGTTAAAGTGGAAAGGCACCTCTAGGGCTAATTTTTATGACTCTTGTAAGTGAAGCACTGGACACTGATGTCAAGTTTTCCTCTGGACCAACAGTATGTACAATAAAGAAAAGCCTACAGGGACCTCTGTCTTCTGCAAGATTTTGAAATGGCATTTCATAGTTTTCCAGGTAGGTTCTGCATTGTTTTGTGTTTTCTGGATCTCTAATGTTTACCTGGTTCTTAGAAACTTCTCTGAATCTTCCTACAGGTAAATTGAACAGAAGAAACCTGGCTCATCTCCTTTAACCCATATATTCCTAAAGAGTGACTTTTGATAGGTTGGGTCTGAACCCTGCTATGCCATTAGGGCCAGAAAGACTTTTGTGTTCCAGGCCTTGACCTGCAGCGTTGCAGATCTGCATTTAATTTTCAGCTCTGCCACATACTTCCCAAGTGACCTTGTGCAAGTCATTTATTCTCTCAGCATTTAATTATCACCCTTTTGCAGATGAGAAGTTGACACTTCTCTGCCTCCCAGAGAGTAATGTGAGGATAAATTCATCAACCTTCATGTTCTGCTGTGAACAATGGGAGTTCACTGAGGCAAAACAAAGCCTAACAAGGGAGATGAAGCAACAAGGGGAAGCAAAGCAAGGATGAAACCTGTTTCAGCTAGTTAGAGAGCTATCCTGTGTGAACAAAGTATGTGATGTCTTTCAGCATTTTATATCAATCCTCTAAGTATGCAGTGATATGACTTTATTCCCATCCTTCCATATAATGCACTGGCCAAACTAAATGGGAGGAGATTAGATTCCTTGTTCTTCTTTAGTAGGTAGTTGTCAGATGATTCATTTGGTTAAGCCACCTTTTTAGGTAGCTCCCACCTTTCATTTCAAGTTGAGTGAATCATGGAAAATGCTCACTTGTTCCTCAATAATGGATTAATAGAATGGAATTATGGAATGTGGATTGTGCTGCAAGTGGTGGGGAAGGCGCTGAACAGCAGAAACCACCTTTGGAGAGAGGATCTCCTAAAGCAGCCCATGGCTTTGGGCTTGATGGACCAGGGACATTTTTACTCTCATTGCCAGAGGATTTCAGCTGTGGTGCATCTCCAGGACTTCCTAGGGAAAAGGATTTTATTCTTGCAAGTGACAGTAGTGGGTCTGCATCTCATGAATGAGCATCTTGACCCACTAGTGAAAATACTAAAAAATAGTTATAATTTGGAAAAGCAGCACTTACTGTTGAGGTGTTGGAATAAACTGCCTACATATCTCCTGGACTACTGCGATCATGGGCCATACCCACCTTCCAGTTGCTTAAGTTACAGCTGTGTACAACATAGCTGCCAACCAACCCAGTCAATACCTGATTTCAGATGGTGACTTCCAGGACCTGCAGAGGATTAACTGACCCTTCTTCTTTAGTAGCCATTCCTGTAAGAAATTCAAATATTCTGACTGGTCTTCTGCAGCTACTGTGTTGCCTATGCTCAGGAGGGCCTGTTTCATGTACCTTTCTTGTCTTGCTTCTTCAAGAAGTGAGCATCCCTCTGTATTGTCATTGCAGGAAAACCAGGCTTTGTGCCGTTTATGGTGGTTTCGTTTATTTTTATTTTCCTCCTCCCTTTTTCCCTTTCACCCACAACTTTTGCTAAACCTAAATGGAGTTGTAGGTTGGCAACATTTTGGAATGTCACATCATGAAAGATATTTCCATTTATTTATTTTAATGGAAGTTGCTGATTATGTGGATGGAAAACACTAATAAGAACTGGACTTTATTTTTCAGGTAGGGTAACACAAAGCTACCTTCCTCACTACTATTTAAAATTAGATAAATACCAGCTGTGTGTGCATTCACACGCACACATGCACCAAAAAGTCTTGCAGCTTCCAGGAAATGCTGTAATGTTGTTAGACTGTTTGGAGTTGCAGATTTTTAGAACTTTTGGAAGCCTTCCACTTGTGGATCTTGGGATTTTATAAAGGTGATATTATATCTTGGTTAGCACTATCCAGGATCTTCAAGTCAGTCTAGAAAAAGAAAATAGAGACACTAGGGCCCAGATTTTCAAATATTTGGTTGCCTAACTGGTGTATTGAAATGTGAATAAAGTAACTGTGTATCTTTAATATTTGGGATTCAGGTCAGAAAGCAAGTTCTTCCTTTATTGTCCTTTACTGTCCTAGTGGCATATTCAAACCTTGGGGATTAAAGACTCTATTCCGACATTCCTAATGGACCAGACTGGATCCTAATCACGAACTGCCTTCCAACCACTTCAGAAACTGAGGATGCATTCCAGGAAAATCAAGCAGTTGGGGAGAGGTAGTTGCTGTCTTTGCTTCATCTTCACCCTAGCTTCTCTGGAGTAATGTTCAAGGGGTATTAAACTTGTTTCTCATTAGAAGAAAAAGTGCTGTAAAGAAGGAAGCGCAAGTAAACAAACAGTAAAGATATATAAAAGTGCCCATGAGACACAACCTGCAGCTCTTATAGTATCACGAGAAGACTTTGTTTTGGGCTCCTAGAGGCTGTTTACACAGAGGCTGTTCAGGGCATGACAGTCGTGATACCCTTCACCCTCAAGCCCTATGCTGAGAGCAAACAGCCAGCACGCGCTCAGCCTGTTGAGCCCCTTCGCTAAACAAGGCAGTGTAAGGAGGTGGGCTATGGATGCATGTAAAAGATTTGGGCACACACATGGCGTTGCCATCGACAGGAGAGGAAGTGGGTGTTTATAAATGTGCTGTGGAGCAAATGCAGTATTGCTGCTGGTAAGGGGAGGGCCCTAGCAAAATGCCCTTGGAGCTCCCCAGAACTACAGACTGTGTGAAAACACAACTGAGCTCACCAACGGACTTCAGCGTGAGGGATGAGCACAACGGATTCCTCTTCTTGCAGCGCTAGTCGGGTCATATGGGTGGGATAGGGCTGCTATTTAGGCAAACGTAACAAAACCTGGCAACAGGAAGTGAAGTCACATGCTTAGCAGAAACTTCAAGGACACGCTCGAGAGACAGAATGTAATTACCCAATTTGGATTTCAGCCATGACACTGAGTTAACCCTCAGAGCAAGTATGATTTTATTTGTGTGTCTTCCCAATCCTTACAGTTCCTCAGATTGGAGGTAGGCACTGAGGACTCTCTATTTAATTTTCTAGATAAGCTTTCTCTATGACTTGCATTCTTGTAACTTGAGCCTTACAAACATGGTTCGTTTAGACTAATATTGCCTCTGTGAGGCTGGGGAGTACTGTTCTAGATGCCTTTTCTTGCCTGGAAGTGGTCCCTGAAAGAAGTACCAGATTGGGGAAGTCTGATCTTTGCTGAAAGGACTCTGGTTTCAGTTGCTGCCCTTTTCCACAAGGAAAGGGCATAAATATCCAGGTTAGGAGACAACTGGTAATCTAATCAGCCTCAGAAGACTTGGTGGGAATCAAGAGTTTTTCCCCTTGCTCTTTGGAAACACAGGTATCCGACAGAGCAAGTGGCTCATTGCTGTATATTTCATGAACAAAATATCAAATTTGTAATTTAAGGTATTGTATGCTGTGCAGCTGGCCTGTCCCCTCTTTCTCCTGACTGACATTAGGAATCTCTGCTCAGGTAGGTTCTCCTGTTATCTGAGCCCTGCTAGTGGGATGCATGTGGGAAGCCTGTGTTTCCTTTCACCTGTTGCCTTTTAGGGTTTAGGCTCATTTTCTTCCATTTTGTAGCCTACTTTCTGCAGAACAGCTTCACAACTACTCTGGGCTCTGCTGCTGACCCTAGCCCTTGGCATCATATAAATAACTAGATAGGTGGTGCCCCAAAATATGAAGAAAAGTCAGCTGAGACAGAGATACCTACATCCCTTTCTGTTCCTCCTTTCCAATATTTTATATGTAGGTATATTTCAAGACTTATTAGAAAATTATTCCTCATGCTTTTGCCTTTCATGTAAGTGGACAAGAAGTAATAATGTAAATACAGCCACAGAGCATGGAGCTGTTTCTGAAATGCTCCACAACAGAACTCTGTACCTAGAAAGAACTAGACCTGTGCAGGCACAGAACTGTCCCTCTGTGACTTAACTAGCAGAAAATAGACACCTACAATGAAGTCCGGGGAGGTCACAGATCAATTATGACCTGATCTGCTTGATCCTCTCAGCAGAGAGCAACCTGGCTGGGGAGTGGGGTAGGCAGGGATGCACTATCAAAAACGAAATCTAGGCTCATAGCTCAGTTGTCTGTTGAAATAATGCAACACCAGACTGCAGAGATATTTGCAATATCTCTGCGATGCAGCCCAGCCAGTGTATAATGTGGATTAAATGTTGTTTGGTTACAGAAAGAACACTGATAAATGTCTGGCCATTAAGGTCAGACCGTGGAGATTGGAAACAAGATACTGCTCTGAAGAGCGAGGGAAAGGAGCGGGGAAAGACACTTTAAATTCAGCACCACGGAAAGGGGCACTCACAGCGTGGGGTAATGCAGGCAGGACAAGCGCTTAATTCAGTGTTATGTGCCAAAGCAAAATCGTACCCAGGTTATTTTGAGCCACTTAATGCTTTTATAAACTCTTTGTATGCCCAGTGCTTGTCAGACATCCACCTGTTGGAAGAGAGTTGGGAAAAAAAAAAAAAATGCAAGTTCTGTGCAAGAGTGCTCAGCTAAATGGCAAGTTTAATAATCTGCATTGGGCAGCACTTTTTGTCCAAGGGTCTCTTGGCACTCTATGAATATGAATGGAGCAAGCTGCGCAAGCAGATCGCCCCATGTAATCACAGTAGGTTTCATTATTCTTATCTGCCTCAGTTTCCCCAAGTATAAAAGGAGAGTAATGTGATTAGCCTTAGTCTGTTCAGGTGGCCAATGTCAGACCTGGGAATTAAAGACAATGACCTTTTTTCTTTCACTAAAAGAAAAAATTCTCAAGCCATACAGCTCCCAAAGCTTTGCTCATTTTGATTTTAAGAGATTTTTTTCCCTTCTCTAAACTACCATTCATTTATCTGATCTAGGTGGGCAAGCTTATGGTAAAGGATTTTCCAGCTACCCCAATTATAGTAATTTTCACCTCCTGCCCTTCTGTATCTGAGGATTGCTACAGTTTTCAAAAGGATAAAAGGCAGTTACTAGCCTTATTTCAAATGCAGATCAGTACATGTGTGGTGGTGGGTTTGTTATTCTTATCCTTGGAAATGTTAACTTACAACAATACCTTTCTGTTTAATGCCTTGAAATATATTAATAGTTGTGCTATTTTGCACTCTATTGTCAGGCATATCCCATGCTGTTTTGCCGTTTCCCCGGACAGGTGGAGATGGAGCAGTTAGGCACTGACGGGTTGTGTCTGGTGAGCTGGCTGTTGATTGACTGATTAGCTTCTTTGTATGGCAGGCGCTTCCCTCTGCTCCATCATTAAAGATGCATCATAACCCCTTGCAAGAGCTTTCTGTGTGTGTGTGTGTGTGTGAGAGAGAGAGAGAGAGAGAGAGAGAGAAGTAATTGTTGATGTTTTACAGTAGGGAAATTTCTGTTAATATGGATGGTCTTTAGAGATGAAGCACAGACAGACAGGCTTCTAGCCTCCAAACAGCCAAGGAGCCTGGAACTTAATCTGGCAAAACTGGTGTGCATGTCTGTAAATAGCTTGGGGAGTGGGGGGAAAAAAATAAAGAAGAGAGAGTAGAAAGTCGAAAGAGTTAAGAGTTAATCCTATGTCTCCTCTAAACAATTTGCACGTATAGCATTCCATTATTTTTTGTCTGTGGAAGCTTTACTTAGCACTCATTAATTAGCCATTGTACAGTATGTGGGATAGGCTTGGAGGTGTGCAACCCGGCTGGACAAGAGGAGGCCCAGTGAAAGAAGCTGTCTCACGGACATGGTTGTGCGTATCTAGAGTGTCAAGTTCCAGCTCTTAGTCGCTTCAGCTCAACACTGAACCACACTTTCCTTCCAGAGGTAGGAGACAGGACCCAGGAGATGACCCCAATTTTCTCTCATTGCTGGTATCTGATGTAGCTTCTGCTTCTTTCCATTTTGGTGCTGATATTACTATGGAAGTTCCCTGTCATAGTTCCTCTGCCTGGAAAGGTGATACTGGTGTATATAAAGTGTGAACACAAATTGGTATGTTAGTATAACTTGATTGCTTTTCTATAAGAGAACTTTTTCAGGTCAGCTTGCATCACTTTGGAAGAAGCTCAAGCTAAACAAAACAAACAACAAAAAAGCAGCTCCTATTCTGCGTCTGCACAGGGCGTTATAACAGACATAGCTATACATGTTTAACTAGATTTCTGAAATTATACTGCCAAACCCAGTAAACTTTTTTTCTGATATGAAAATAGAATGACTTGTGTAATCAGCATGACTCTTGTAACGCAGTGATGACATGGCCACTTCTGCAGTGGTGATTAGTAGTGCCACAGTAGATTGTACTATAGTCCTGGGATTGTGCCTGGCAAAAAGGGACTGGAATATGAGTGTCCTCTGTCTTCAGGTCAATAGCTTAACAATCAGCTGTTCTCTGGAGAAAAGTGGTAGGAAAAAATATGCAACTCGATGGGAGAAGGCTGGAGGCATCTGTGCTTATTAATTTGTCTGTGCATGGAGTGGTCCTTAGCAGTGCTTTGTGTGACCCCTGTGACTCCCTGCATAAAGAGTTAAGCACACTATGTTGAGGATGCTGCAGTTCAGCTGTGACTGACACTTGCCTAGCCATGTTCTAGTTGTAAGGGTCCCCTTGACTTAACCCTTGGGGCCTCTTGCTGAGACAGTGACAGGCTAGGCAGAACTTTTTTAATTAACACCTGTTGGAAATCTCCCCTTTCATCGGGAAGGTAACATGAAATGTAGCAACTGTGGGCCCAGTGCGTCCTCTGTCTGTATTTCTGCCCTTCAGTTGAAGGATCAGATCCCAAAGGATGATTGTAACTTCCTTTTACAAGAGGCTAGTGCTGAGAGCCCCTGCCTTGCCATTTAACGACATATGCCCTTTGCTTTATTGCAGTTCATGTTCTTGATCTGAAGACTAGAAAGGTTTGGTCTCCCTAACAAACCTCAGGGATCCCAGCAGTACTCTGCCCAGTAGAAGTCTGCTCATTCCAGAAATCCAATGGCAGTTGTGTATGAAGCCTCCGCAGGCATTCGGGTATCTTTCTTTATGGTTGGATTCATTTTTACATAGGCATTTAAGTATGAACATAAGGAATTGTGCTGAGTCTGACATAAATCTAAGAGATACATTGGTCTATGGAGCTGTGTATTAAATTTGTAGAAAAAAAATCCTATCAGTGCAGAGCTCTGCATAGAGAGGATCTGCTCTCTATGCTCTTGGGCATTGATCCATCCATCCAGAGATAGAGCATGATGTCTGGTTTAGTAGAAGTGTGCAGAGCTGAGTAAAAGCAATAATCCAACTGAGCTTAACATTTGCTTCTTTTTAATTATAAGCCAAGTTGATTGGCTCCTGAGAAGGTTTTATTAAGTCATCTTCAATCAGGGGAATATTGATGGCAATGGAGTATTACAGAACTGTATCTGTGGTGGTGTGAGAGGTACTCTGTGGGAGGGCTGTGAAGGCTACCCTATTTTTGGGATATAAAGTTGCTGTGCAAGGAGGAATGGATGGAACCTTACTGTGAAATAATCTAATTCATGCCCATTTCTGTACTGTACTGCAATCTGAATGGTCAGTGACATGGCAGCCCTGACTAAAGGCAGCTGCCCAATCTTTGCTCGTCCATGTTCAGTGCAGAGTTTCAGCACCCTGAGGAATCGTTTGCATGCAGCAGATCCTGTTCTCTCTGAGTTGCATTGGTGCAGTGCCAGTCAGCTTGGGGAGGAAAGGCAAACCTGCTAACTGGAGCTTTTGCTTGTTTACTGTGTATTTTTATCTCCTCTTCAATCTTTTCTCATTTTTTTATTTAAATATTTGATGTCAGTTCATTTATTTTTATGACAAATGATTTTTTTCATTCCAGAAACAGAAAGCGCTAGAGATGCCAGCATCATGGGGGCATCTGTTCTCCACTTTTAATTAGTCCTTTTCCCACTCACTTTCACCAGCCTGTATACAGAGATGTATGACTTTTTTTATTCTTC
>VZSV01000079.1:3134437-3164078 GCA_013398735.1 Nothocercus julius
TTTTTTCCCCTTCTGAGCCCTTGGATCTATTACAGTAGCGCCTTTCCTCCCCGCCTTCCATTTGTTTGTATTAATGATTTAGTAGCAGTCTTGCCTGAAAACTTCCACCGTGAGCGACTGCTGTGGGTTTTCAGGCAGTGAGTGACCTTAAAGGTTGGTTCGATGCTTTCTTCGGGCAAGATGTATGTGAAATACCCACAGTTTTCTTCCTCCGTCAAAAATAATAATAATAAAAAATCTACCTGCCTTTCAGTTTAAAAGAAAACATCATTTAGTTAGAGAGTGATGTAATTCTCCTACCTAAGGGCATCGACTCTGGTGCTTTGCAGGTGACTTGTCTTTTGATTACTCTTTAAATTTATTTTAATTGCGGTCTTTTGTAGCTAGGAAGTAACATATTTAAACAGCACTCTTTGAAGGCATGTTTTGAGAAAATTTTACTCTTTCTCTTTTTCTCAACCAAATATTTCTCACACCCTCAAAGAAAGAAGGAAACAATAACAATATTTGGGCATGAGATCATTGGCAGGAAAACGAAAGGATCGGGGAGGCTGAGTCCAAGCTAAAAACATGGAATCGTTAATAAAAGGACACTTTCAGCCTTTCGCTTTTTCCAAGCTTTCTTTCTTTCCACCTTCCCGTGGTTTAGCTGCGCAACGCTTCATTGCTAATAGTTTTATGGAATTATTATTATTTTTTTCCTAAATATTAATTGTTCCTCCTGCTATTTTTCCTGCACGGAATTGTTCTGGGTTAAGCATGCAGTCTTTCAAAGGAGGTGAATATCGACGTGACCGCTCACCAACATCTGGTTATTGTATATTTTGAGGGGGCGAACTCCTAGGTAGCCTGGTGAAAGTCGAAGAGAGATGTTGAGGAGACGGGGGAAAATTTGACCGTAAAAGGTTTTGTTTGCCAGCGTGATACAATCGGTTATTAACTGTAGCGTGAACCACAAGGGTGTTACCTCTGTTGTTGGTTTAAGTTAAAATGGTCACCAGTGTTAAGTTGGGCAAGTTTATCTATGGATTAGTAATATTTTTAGGAGAGGAGGTTGCAGAGATTATTGCTTTTTGGGGCTGAACGCACTTTATTAGCTGAACGAGCTCGAGCATTGTGCAGAGATAATTTTCCATTTCTCTGCCGGTTCCTTTTCGATCTTTGGCAGTTTCTTAAACATCTGTCTGTCTCTGACAAAGTGTCTGTGTTTTTTGGAACAGGGAGGTGTAGCTGGAGATGTGGGAAGTCTGGGGATAACGGGAGCAACAGGACAGTATTTATTTAATTTAAAAAAAAAAAAAGTTAAGAGGTAAGGATTTTCTTTCTGGAGCATTCGGGCACCTTCCAGTGGTGTATGTCTTTAGGCTTTTAATTATTTATTTCAGTTTTATTGTTTAAAAAAAAATGAAATAAAATTAGAGTAAGCGTTGAAAAATAAATAAATAAAGGAAGGAATGGCTAAAAGCCTAATAGTTGATTTCATTGTGCCGGTGGTGATGGTTTCTCGAAAGAACCGATATCTGCCGATATCAGCCCTCTTCCATGGCTGTAGCCTGGCCTCATTTTACGCTGCGTTTCCACTGAACATGTTGACGTGCTGCTGCTTATATAAGGGAAAGAACAAATTCAAGCGGATTAGTGCTTGGGATTTTGAGATCGGCTACCCAGATCGTTGTGGATTTTTTCTCTTTCCTTGGGGGAGTTGGTGGGGGAAGGCTGGAGAACGATCGGAGGGGGTGAAATCGGGATGCGCGGTTGGGGGAAGATGGAGGTGATGCGGGGACCAGCTTATTCGCATAATGTCTGTGCTGCGTCCCCTTTTCTTTTCTTTTTTTAAAACCCATTATCTCTAAAAACACATTATTCTTCAGCCCGGTCTAAAAAAAAAAAATAGTGGGAGGGGTTATCGTAGCGAGGGGGCTTAGTATGGGAGTCGCGAGACCCACTGCTGCAAAACCAAGATACAGAAATCCATCTGCACCAACATTTCGGGGGGAGGGAGGGCGTACAGCGGGGGGAAGGGATGGATTGTCTATCTTGGATTAGCCGAGTGGAGCTTTGTGTTCTTCGTTTTCTTCCCCATTTTCTGCCATTCCACCCCATCCCCCCCATTCCGCACACCCTCTTTCCACGTCCCAACCCCCACTCCCCCGAAGGTTTCTCGTCCCTTGACGAGAAAATTCTGTGTTACATCCTGATGGCTCTGCGGCTTTTCTTTTTTTTAGTGCATCACAACAGTGGCACGATGACCTTTGCTTCGTGCCACGCAGATTCAGGCTCCCGATAGGAGCTGCGACCTCGACTTGGGCACACGCTCATACATCCCTAGTCACGTACCTAGGACGGGCCGTGATTTTAATTCCCATTTCTTGCGCGCGCCTCTTTGTGCGAGCGTGTGCGCGCGGCTGATAAACACTGGCAGAGGGTCGGGGACGCAGTAAATGCCAAAGGCACGTCCATCCATTTCGCCAGCCCATCTCGCCGCTCTCTGTTCCAGGACGTTGTGTCACACATCATGAGATTCTGTGTCACGGAGGGATGTGCCGCATGTGGATGGCAGGGGCCCTGGGGTGGGAGGGAGCGGTATATACCGGGGAGGGGGACGGGGGGAGTAAAATGGACCTGACGAAGCTAATAACATTATTTTGGTCAAATGAACGTCTGGTGATAATGATTCAGTGTAACCATCCGTGAAATACATGCTTGCGACGCCCTGGAATAGAGGTTACTCCAGGGAACGCTGGCTGAGGCGGGCGCGCTCGAGGGAGCTGGCCGCCCGCTCGGTCGGGGACGCGGAATCCACGGGCAGCCGGGCCCCCTCCCTCGCTGCCGTCGCCGCGCGCGTCCGCGTTGGCGGGCACGGCCGCGGAGGCAGCGCGAGGGGCGGGCTGTGCCGGAGCGGGGTGAACAAAGCCCTCGCGGCTCGTGCTGCCGCGCCATCCCGCCGTGCCCTCCTCGAGCCCGTCCCCGCCTTCGATCCGGGCGCTACGGCGACATCGCCATTTGCGCGCGGCCAGCTCTGGTGGCGGTGAGGCCGGAGGGAGGCCATGGAGAGGGGAGGGCGACGGCGCCCTGTGTTCCGCTCTTCTCCTGCACATCCTAGCACAGGCTTTTTGCCTCTGAGCGGGGACGCGGGGGGCGAGGAAAGCAAGACGTGATTCTTTTCTTTCCTTGCCTCGCTCCCGTCCTTCTCCTGGCCAGGGCCAGGGTGGCCGCTGCCGGCAGGCGAGGGGGAGCCAAGGCGGCGAGCGGGGCTTTCAGCGGGTGTCAAGCATGGCCGGCCGCCTCGGCCTGCCGTCCCTTTGCTTCTCCTCTGACAGCAGCAGCATCCTGTGGGATTGGGCTGCCCAGACGGGGACAGCTCGCTGCGCCTCCAGCGTGCGCCGGCCTTCCTCCGTGCCTATTCCAATGTCTCCCTCTTTCTGGATCTTTCCGCATCACGGAGCGCTAGTACAAGCTGGATAAAGAGACATTTTTGGGCCTATTGTCTTTTGCCTTTTGCTCCATCCCCGTTCTCCTTGACCTTGAGGCAGAGTGGCGAGCGGCAGCCACGGGGACGGTCCGGGCTGTGGGGCTCCCGCCGCCGGCAGTGCCCGGAGCGACGCACGGTTTCCAGCTCCTGCCTCGCGCTCCCTGCAGCCGGCCCAGCCTCGGCCTCCCGGCTCCGCCGCCCGGTTCTGCCGCCTGTTTGGTTTCGCTCTGCGCTGCCTTCCGCTTTCCCCGGCTGCTTCACGAGCGGCTCTGGTGACTTGCAGAGCGGCGCGTGAGCGCTGGCCGCGGTGAGCGCTGGCCGTGGCCGCTGTCGGGGAGGCGATGTGGTGCCTGGCCGAGCAACAGGCAGAGGGAGCCGCGGGGCCCGCGCGCCCGCTCCGGCCCCGGTGGAGATCGCCTCCCCGCCCTCCCGCGCGGCGAGGACGGCCGTGGCTCCTCCATTTCCCCAGTGACTAAGGTGCAACACAGCGTGCTCTCCGGGCACAGGCAGCCTCTGTGTATGAAAACCTTCAGTGGTTGCAGAGGGAGTTCTGTAAGCCAGCGGTCGCAAGCTGTGGCGTGCCGGCCGTCCCCGAGCGTGCGCGGCCGACGTGCGGCGCGGGGAGAAGGATCTTGCTGCCACCCCACGCGAGTCTCATCCTGCAGCCCAGAGGGGACCGGGCCCGTGGAGCTGCCGGCGCCAGAGGTGGTGCTGCCAGGGGTAATAAGTGGCAGCAGTGACCCAAATTGACCCAACTGTATGACCCAAATCCCTGTGCAGATACGAAATGGTGGGATCCTCCGTGTCCCCCACGTCTTCTCAAGCAAGTTACTGAGTTGTCAGATACAGACAACGTTTGCGCTTTGTGTTAGGGTTAGATTTAAGCTGTCACCCTTTGCCTTCAGATTGCACAAAATTTTCTGGCTCTTCATCTAGCATGTTCCTGGGATAGACGAATTTTGTCCCTTATTTATTGTAGCGGCAGATATTTCAAAGTATTTACCAAACTTCTTGCCCGTGTGTCCTCCAGGACTCCTGTTTATCTGTCTTAAGAGAAGCAGCGTGCATTTTTCTTGATTTTTGTTACCCTTTGCCCTCTCCTCTTACAGCAGGCTCTGTACTTTGTGAGTGTACAGGTGGAAGTGTAGATACTGGTTAGGTTGTGATACACCACATGGAGTGTAAGGGTGCAGAGTAGCGTGGCTAAGAACAAATGAAAAAGGAAAAAACATGAAAGGAGTGAACCAGAAAGTTCGCAGTGACTGAAAGCCAGAATTGGAGATAACCTCTGATAGGGATTCAAGAGACCCAGACTTTAAATTATAAAGAACATGCATTTTACTTTTTCTGCCCCTGCACCCTTAGCATTGAAAGGGCACAGACTTTATTTGGGACTACTGCCAATGCAGCTGGAGGCAGAAATTATCCAAATTTTGGTTAAGCTTTGCAAATTTCTACCAGCTCTCTTCTCCCCCTTTTCCAGTTAATAACAGAGTCTGTCAATCTGGCAGAGTTGTCTCTTAATTCAAACAGCAAGTGGGGATATTTTACATATTGAGTACTAGGATGCTAGTAAGATTGCTGAGTTCTTGTAACCAGCACACGTCGTAATGTAGGGTCAGGTCAATTCCCTTCTGTTTGCTTTGGTTTCCTTTCACACAGGCACAAACCAGCACAATTCACGTGTGAAAGGGGCTCTGAGCACAAAAGATGGTGTTTTGACCCCTCTACTTGTAGTTGGAGCAGCCAGGCTAGCCCAAGTTTGTATAAAAGGCTGCGTGGGAGAAGTTTGTTCTGCCTATCTCCTTGTTATGGGCAGTGAGTGGCATTTTTAGTGCTGTGCGCTTGCACTTTTTTTTTTTTTCTTTTTTTGGTATGGGAAAGTCATGACTTTGAGCTGGGCTAGCCCGAACATGGCTGTATTGAGGTCTGCTAGGGATGAAATGGAGTGTCTCTAGCGGTGTTCTTGAGAAGCTGAGCAGTAAGGCTTCTGATGGAGATATGCCAATGTGGTGTTGGAAGAGCCTGGCTGCTTTATTAAGGAAAGGTGGGGATAAAATTTTCCATTTTGCTATTCACAGAAAACCTTTGCCTGCGATAGTCGGCAGCGAAGCCGCTCCGGTGGGCGCCTGGCGTGTGCGCCTGTGGGCCAGCACGCTCGCTCTGTGCGCGCCGCTTTGAGGCGCAAGTGGCCTGGAGCTGCCCTGGGGGCAGAGGCGCGACGGGAGCAGCCCTGCGCCAAGTTGGAAGAGGGGCTCCCTGCGCCGCAGGCCGCTGTTGGGCCATGGGTGCCTGGTAGCCACCTCGGCAGAGCCTCTGGGCTCAGCCAGCCAGCCGCTCTGGGCAGGGGCCGGCGTCCCCGTGTGGCTCTGGGGCAGGCGGCGGAGTTGGGCCTGCAGCAGCCAGAGCTTCAGGGCTGTCCGAGGTGGGGCCCTTGCCGCGGGGAGGGTTAGCCCTGCGTCGGCCTTGTGTCCCCTTGTCTCTTACGGTGCTCTCTTCACGTGTTGCGGCTTCGTGTCTCAATTCTCCCCAGTGTTCCTCATCCGTGGCGGCAAGAGCGAGCTGGGGTGATGGGCCGTGGGGTGCCAGGGAGGAGAGGGGCTCTGGCAGTGCCTCTCTCCTCTCGCAGTGCTGTGCTAAGCTCCTGTCCTTCCCAGATCCCTTCCTCTGCCCTTGATGGTGAGGGACGGATGATTTCAAGCACAATCTGCCTGTGTCATTCCTGGCCCAGCCGCTTGTCATCCGTCACATCACGGGAACTAATTAACACCAGTAACTTTGGATCCTGGGAATGACAGCGCCGGGATAGCCGACTCTTTTAAAGATGCTCTTTTCATAACTAGTGCAGCCCAGCCCTGGAGTTCATGGGCTCCGTTGCCTCTTTCCGGCTGTGCTTGTGTGTTTGGCGAGGGGGTGCCTGAGGCCTAGGACCTGCCTGCCTCGTAATGCCCTTGACAGTGCTGCAGCATCCCCTGCATCCAAGTACCTCCCCACAGCCGGATGAGAGCCAACGAGTGGGATAGAATAATAATTGATGCGCTGGGAGGAGGCAGTCGAAGGCATGATGTAAAGCTTGGGAAGCTGCCGGTAGCCTCTCCGCTGCTTTGGGGACCACGTAGCTGTGCATAGTCCCGGAAGCCTTTTGCTGCTTTGCCCTGGGAGCATCCTCTGCTCATGGCAGAGGATACTGTCCTGTCTCTGCCTCACAGCTCCGCCTATAGTTCTGCTGATAGGCAGAGGTGGATCTTTTGAAGGGAGAGTGGCTATCAAGGAGATCAGTGTGCTCCTCCCCTGGGAATGACAGGATTAAAGGTGAGGCATCAGTCATACTGTGATGCTATGTGGAGAGCACTTGTTACCCTCTACTTTCTGCAGCATAATCCTGTCTTTCCTGCTCTTGTGCGCCACTTCTACAGAGGGGAAGAATCCCATGGGGATGGAAAGGAAGGTAACCATGCAAGAAGATGATGTTTGCTGGCAGCTGAAGGAGGATGAGGAGAGGAGAAACTCTCCAGCGGGGTAACTGTCTGATGGGACTGGCTGCATCTGCAGAGCAGGGAGGTGTTGGCTTCATTTCAGTCTGCTGTTACAGCCCGTTTTTTTTTTTTTTTTTCCTTGTAATGTGTTAATTAAACATTGATTTCAGGGGAAAAAGGAATCTGCTTGAGCTGCAAAAACTAAATGGAGTGAGGAAGAACGGGATCTGGTGAGGGATGCACGGAAAGACCTTCTGTCAGCTGTCTTCATGACTGATCATGGGGGGAAGCAAGGAAGGGGCTGGAGAAAAATCTGTTCACTGAATGTTTAGAGTCCTTCACTTGTCCTAAGGGGGAACCTTGTTCTACAACTGCTCAATTTTCAGTTGTTGTGTGCTAATGAATTGCCAGGTAACCACTTGGACAAAATACTTAATTTCTATTAAAGAGCAAAAGGAAGGAATGATATTCGAGGTATATTAGAGTTCAAGTGTCTTTCTGATCAGCTTGGCATACTTCTGTTTTTCTACTCTTGTAGATACTGTTCTATCTCTAAATTAATTAAACATTGGTGCCAGTTGTAATGATGTGCTTGGTTTTATTACTTTCAAGTACCTAGTACCGTATACAATGTGTCAATCACTGAATGTAAGTAAAAATTGTGATGTGTGCACTTAACATCTTCTCTTTTGAGCCTCAGTACTGGGCACGTGGTGGGGTGGTAATGTCTCCCTCCTCTGCTCAGCTGAGCTCTTTCATGCTTTAGACTGGAAAAGCCTGTGGGAAGCCATGCCACCTTCTTCTCCTGCTTCCAGGTGTTGGGGAGGCGTATGGAAGATAAAAGTCCTTGTTTTAGTCTAAGATCTTATCTGGAATAAACCTCTCAGCTCCTATGAGCAATGCTTTCTTATGGCATTAAACAACTTGATTTGAATGACTCTGACCACTGTGGTTTCTGTCTTTAGTGGTTCTGGGAAATAATGGGGATGAGGGAATAACCTGTCTGGCCTTTCTGATTATTCCACAAGTCAGAATTGATGTGATCTGACAAAGGTCTTGGCCAATTCTTCCAAAATTCAAAACAGCAGCACTGTCCTGAGAAGGAAACCATCCTGGTGGCTGGCTGGTTTTCTGCACCATCCAACATTGGGCTACACGAGGATGTGCTGTAGCACCAGGGCAGATGTAAGAAGAACCGGACTAAACCATGGAAGAATTACTTTCTAGGAAGATTTTTGACCTGTTGACAGCTGGTGAAAGCCATGGACAATGGTATGAAGTATCAGCAAAGCAGACAGGATGCTCCTGCAGTTAAAATATTAACTTAGGAGGCAGAAGTCTGCCATTCTTTCTCAGGATGCATGAAACCAGTTTTTCATACCTGTCCCTACTTTCTCTTTCCATGGAAACTTCAGAATTCTAATTTGCAAAGCATTAGGAGTTTCTTGAAAAGAGGACTTCATGTAAATGAGAGAAAGATTCTGGTTCCTTTACCCTTCTACTACCACTACTCTTTTTGTAGCTCATGGAGAGAAGAAATTTTAAATTATTGACTGTGGTAGCTTGTTTTGAGATAGAGTTAATGAATACAGGAATTCTATGATGGACCTGGGGCCAGCATTCTCATGGGACTCTGTATGCCTACTTTTGCATTGAAACTGTAGCATCAGAATCTGCTGGTTTGCCTGGTTGGCTTGTGCAGTGTTTGAAGAGACACTGTGATGGTCAAGTATATTCATTTAAGACACGTGCTGCATCTCTGGAAGCTGAACATTAAGGGCTTATTGGAAAACACAAGGAAATGAATCACTATAGTGATTTTATCTGTCATTCATCAAATATATTTGATGGTGTGTCTAACAGCAGTGGGCCAGGTGTGTATTTTTTGTGTTGGATCTTAAGGATTTGGCTCAATATAATTACCTTTTAAAAATGTACCCTTTGTCTTCCTTGTTGGTTAATGTGACCTAGTTAATGAGTTGTTAGCAGTTCTGTCTGCTGTCACCATGGGTCACACAGTGACCTGTTGGCTGTGATGCTGCAGTTGGCAGTGGATAATAATTTCACTGAATAAATGTATTTTATTAGGCAGGACAGAGCTACAGTTTGCTTACCAAGACCGTAGTGCATCAGATAGAAATGCAGAGAGAAAAGGAAGTTACAAATGGAGAGGCTTTTGATAAGACAGTAACTCTTTTAAAAAGTTTACCTGAATGTAGCAGTCCCTCCTTCCAAGCTTTCTTTGTTGTCTGCGTGTAACGTGAGGCAGGAAGGCGGTCTGCTTTCTTGGCATAACGTAGGCCATATACCTGAGCTGAAAGTGGTCTGAATTTGATAAGAAGAAATTCCTTAAAGATAAATGGACTTAGGAAGGTAAAATAAACGCCTAATGCAGAACGGGGGATAACCAGCCAGGCAACAGTGCTGCAGAAAAGGATCAGGGAGGCACTACAGTGAGTCAGAGACTGAATGTGAGTCAACAGTGTGGTGACACTGCAAAAAAGCAAATCTCATTTTAGGGTATATTTAACAGGAATGTCACGTGTAGCATGCAGGCAGTAGTTGTGCTACTCCAGCAGCCCCTGCCGAGGCCACAGCCGAGCACTGGGAGCAGCGCAGCCGTGACGGAGCGCGGAGACGAAAGAGGGCAGCCGGAGCGGTGAGCGTGACCTGCGAGGAGAGCCTCGAAGAACTGGGTTTGTTTAGTCTGCAGAGGAGAAGGTTGAGGAGGGACATGAAAAAAATTCCGATATTTAAAAGGTTGTTTTAAGAAGACAGTGATTAATTGTTCTCCATGTCCACTGGGGGTAGGACAAGCAGTAATCAGCTTAATTTCAGCTTCCTTAATAGCAAGGAAGATGTAAGTTAGGTACGAGGAAGAGCTTTGTGACTGTTTGGATAGCTAAGCACGAAAACAGCTTCCTGACAGAGGCTGTGGCGCTCCCGTTGCTGGTGGTTTTAAAAGCAGATTAGACAGATGTCTGCCAGGTTTTGTCCAGGTTGCCTTGTCTGTAGCTGGACGCTCGGGGAGGGAGGGGAGTGCCCAGGGCTCGTGTCCTGTTGCTGCCCCGTTAGGGCTCTGCAGACACCAGCTTCATGCTGCCCGTGCTGCAGAGCTGGGGGCCGGGGCCGAGCGCTCCCTCCGCAGCGCTCTGATTGCACGGCCTGCTTCCCGAGACGTCCTGAGGGAGCCTGTGGGCTTCAGCAGGGTCGCTGTAGCACTGTAAATCCTTCTAGTTCTGCACATAAAGCAGAGGGTTGGCCCAGCTTTCTAGGACCTTGCAACTAGGAGATGGAAGTTATTAGAGGCTTGTTTTCCCGTTATTGATTAATTTATACTGACAAGTTGGGAAAAATGATTTAGAGATGGGAAGGAAAATTTCCAGCTCTGTTTTCAGCAATTAAAATCCACTTCAGGATTGTATGGGGTGTCACAGTTACCATAAGATGGTTGTTCTGTGCTCTTATATAAAGCGTAGTGAACCAAAGTCTCGAAGGGTAAAGGGTTTCATCTACACAAGAATTTTTTCTTCTGGATATATAAAGTGGTGAGGATTTGGCATTGCAGGAAATTTCTGAGCATCTCATGTGGAGATACAGTTCCTTTAACGAATCTGCTTAGACAAGAAAATTTCTTCCTTTTTTGTTTATCAGAATGTCTAGGAATATGCGATTGCTAAACTATGCCAGTAGCGGACTTGGCCACTCTGTGACTGTGCAGCTCATAACTATTTTCTCCTGCCATACATGAACTCATAACTGCAGCCCCTTGCCATTCTTCAGAGACAGCAGAGGATGGAGATTCTGTCCTCTACTTCTTGGCACTAGAAGTGAGTCAGGGTTGACACACAAAAGTAGGAGGCAATAGTTTGTGTGTGGGAAGTTTGTTCTGTCCAGGGAAAATATGATGAAGGGTTATGTGCAGGGCATTAGTCCTACTGCAGTGCGAGGCTCATATCTTCCTCTGGAGCTGAATTCACACATTTGCCACTTGGAACATATGGAGAGCTCAGCAGATTTGGGCCTCGAGGGATGACTGGTGAAATGGTTGAAGGTAGGTTGGGATGTAATTATTTGTTTATGAGGCCCCATATTGTACCAAGTAATAATTGTTTATGAACACTGCCGTGAAGTCAGGAGGGAAACATTCCAATCCAAGGAGATAGCAAGATATAACCTAATTATTGTTGTTAGAATTATGTCTGCTTATTGTGGTTGCACCTACACAGTTCTGGACCAAACACAGGGCAAAAAAATGTTCCCTGCCCCAAAGAACAAGCAATCTAAGGATGAGACAAGAGACAACAGATGGACACGGATAACTGGGGGAGGACAGAAGAACAGTGATTGGTCAGCAGACTGGGTAATACGATAGCACGTTGACAGTTTAGCTGTTGTCAAGTTTTCTGTAGGCATGTGGCGATGGATTACAATAATAATTCAAGCTGCAGTGCTTGCTTTGGTGGTGTTGTGTGTGCATCTTCCATCTGTTTTATTTAAACAGCTTAATTCTCACTTGACGAGGTTTTCCTGTCCCCAAACTTCCCATCATTCACCTTATGTGGGGAGGGAGACATACTGGTCCAGCAGTGAAACGTCCACTGTGGTTCTTAAAGAAAACAGTTTTTCATTGAAGAAAGAGAGAGTATGCCGAGGGTTTTGATGCGAAGTTTTTGAAAGGGTGCTGGGAAAAGAGGAGTGACACATCCCAGCAGGATCTGCAAGGTAAGGGGAATAAAATGAGATGTTTGGTCACAGTTGTATCTTACTGACATGATGAAAAGATTATCTCATGCCATTCATAGGCAGAAATGATGTGTGTGTAGCAGAAGTCTGTGCTGCTGTATGCTGGTGGGTGTAAGAGTGTCCAGAAGCGTGGAGGGCTTGGGCTCCGCAGCGCTGTGAGCAGCCTTTCCAGGTGCGTGGCTGCATCACGCGCCTGGGGAGCTTGGGCATGCTTGACCTTAGGGACTCTGCCTCTGCCACTGGCTGCACTTGTTCGCTTGTCTGGTTTTAGGTGTTGTGTTTAGAGGGCCACAAAAGCAGGTATTTTTAAGATGTCCTTTATCAGTAGTGCATCTGGTAACTTTGAGTGGTATTGTGGTGTGCTCTGTTGCTTACTGTGTGGTTTGTTGTCTTTGCACACTATGCCAAGTCCAGGAGTGTCACCAGCGTGCCTGCTATAAACCTTTACATTGTTGGCCCACATCTCCTTTCCTCTTTGGGCTGCCACGCCATTTGTTGTTCTTCAGCAGCCCGGTAGTGATCGTCAAATATTAGATATAACTGGCATGTTTTACAGTGTTTAATGGGCAGTAGTTAAAGCTTGAACAACCCCGTCTTATTTATCTTCTGCTGGTGAAAGAGATTCCTGGAATCCTCCAAAATTTCTGGACTAGTTGTGCTAGAACCTATTTTTGGGGTGAGCATTGATGGAAAAGTCAGTTGACTATTTTGGGGGTTATTCCTGGCTCTGTTAGAAACTTCTGTGTACTTTTGGAAACAAGTGATGAAGAGTGCTGTGTGTTTTGGCCTTTAATGTCTCCATGTTTCAGTTAGTCTTTTATAGCTGGTGGATATTGAGGCTCTGAGGTTTTAAACTGCTTGTAGAGGTTTTAGGTTCAGAGCTGAAGAGTATAGGAAATGAGGATGAAATATTGCTGGTATTTTCCTCCCATCCCCTTCTTATTTTCATATTTAGTCTTCAAATCACAGAATCCAGTTAGGCTGGAAAGGAGCTTCTGGAGGTCATCTGCTTCTAACCCCTGGCTTAAGTCAGGGCCAACTTTCAAGTTAGATTCAACTTCAAAGTAGGCTTATATTGCTTAGGGCCTCGTCAAGGTGAGTTTTTGAGTACTTCCAAGAATGGAGATTCTACAGCCTCTCTAGAAAACTTGTTCAAAGACGTGAACACCCTCATGGTAAAGATTGTTTTCCTTTCCTAAGTGGAAAGCATCAGCTTCTGTCTGTTGTCTCCAATGCTTTCACTGTGCACTTCTGAGAAGAATCTGTCTCTTCTATAACCTTCTGTTAGGAAGCTGAAGAAAGCGGTACATCCCTGTTAAATTCCCATCTTCTGGAGGCTGAGGGAACTGCAGCTTTCTTTCGCATGTCATGTGCTTCAGCCCCCAGCTGCCATGATGGACCTTTGCTGGACTCCCTGCAATTTGTCAATGTCTGTCTTGTACTAAAGTGCCCACAACTGGATGCAATAACCAGATGTTGCCTCCCTAGCCCTTAGTATAGGGAAATAACATTATCGCTTGACATGCTGTCTATGTTCTTGGCAATGCAGTTCAATATAGGGTTAGCTTTCACCACCAGAAGAGCAAGCTTCTGACTCAAGTTTGACTTAAACTTGTCCCATGTCCTTTTCTGTGGAGCTCTGTTCTTTTCTGGTAGGGCCCGGTCTGTACTATTGCATGGAGTTACCCCTTCCCATCTGTGACTTTACGATTGCTTTTGTTAAATTTTGTGAGGTTCTTGCTAGCCCACTTCTCCAAGCTTTTGAAGTTTCTCTGAATAGGAAACCTAGCTACTAGCATATCAAATACATTGCCCAATTTAATGGAGCACATGGAGCTGGAGAAGTCTAAAAACAGACCTTGCAAGTAAAGATTCAGAAAAGAGAAGGTACCAATTGCCTAAGATTTTTTTTTTTTTTTTTTTTCCCATGTCCTTTATTACTAGGTCCCTGTCCCATTTGGACCCATGTTTTCCTTAGTCTTCCTTTTGTTACCAGTGTCTGAACGGAAGCCCTTCTTGTTGCCTTTCACACCTCTTGGCATTTTGAATTTAAGCTGAGCTTCCACTTTCCTAGTTTACCCCTCCATGCCAAGGCAGAGTTTCTCTGTTCCTTCTGGGGAGCCCTTCTCCACCTTTACTTTCTTTATGCCGCTTCTCTTGTTTGAGCTCAGCCAGGAGTTTACCGTTTGGCTGTTTACTTCTTTCCGCATCTGCTTGACTTTCTGCACATTGTATCAGACCATTTTTTGTGCTTTGAGGAGGAGGTTCTTCAAGATCAACCAGGTCTCTTGGGCCCCTTTGCTAGATTATCCCATGTAAGTGCTCAGTGTATGATTTCTTAGAGCTCTCCAGTGATTCTTCTGTCACCATAATTGAGCTGGGAAAATGGTTCTGTTTGTAAACTGATTTATATATCATTTCAGATTTGGTTATTCTTCTCTGTAATTTTTGTTTCTCTTCCTGTTAAACACATAAATTTCTTTATTTCCATGTAATAACAACAGAAACCTTTACAGCTTCTTTCTGACGGACTTTGTCCAGATGTTTTCACACACTTTTATGCATTTTTTTTTCCCCAAAGCTTCCATTTATTTTACTCACAGAGGTAAATAATCAAGTAGAAAGGATAGGAGACACAAACCTTTTCCATTCTGCCACTGTATAGTTTCACGACAACAGCAAATTGCTATCTCTTTCTTATCTCCAAAATGAGTCCCAAATTCAATAGAAGGAATTTAAGTTCTTTTTGCTGAAGATCACAGACAACAGACTGTTTTATGTAATCACATTTAGTATGCTCTTCATCACAGGGTTGGTTTAAGATTCTATCCCAAACTGTTCCTTAAGTTAATGGCTGTCAAATTTATCAGCAGATGCTGACAGCCTTAAATTCTATACTCTGCACCATATACCTTTATCCTCCGAGTTTTAATAACATTGCTATTGAAACTTCACCTAAAATGATATTGTAGACTTGCTGTAGGTTAATTATCAGGGCCCTGGCAATCACCAGGTGTATAGAAAGTGAGCTAATGAAGTTATGAGTAGGGCAAGGAATAGCGTTGCCAGTCCTTGATTGGGAGAGTGTGGGACATTGTTCAAGAGAGTAAAGTCACAACTGTTTTGTTTCAGGAAAATAAAAATGAACAACAAAAGGAAAACCGCTCATGATTAAAACAAAGTGCATCCATCAATATTCCAATCCTCCAGACTCTATGGAGAAAAATCCTACTTCATGCTGTAATTATGTAGAGAGGAGAGTAGTTGAAGTGACTATTGCCTGTTTAATTACTGTATTCCCTGGTTATACACAAGAATCCTGTTGTACTTGGTGCTGTTAAAATGTAGAACAAAAATTCTTCATTGAAGAATAGACCCTATGCGGCCCCTAAAGAAGATGTCTTTCTGTAATTGATTGAGCTTTGTGTACTGCACCCCAACCTGAACCGCCTGGGAGACTGTATGCTGTGGGCAGAGGTGAGTGGAGCAAGCCCTTGTTGGTAAACTGACAATGAACTATATGATACTAAATTCCTTGGATTGTTCCCAGTTGAGATGTATGTTGCAAGGAGGATTATTTAGGAATGTACCTAAATCTGAAAATTACCTGCACCTTCAGAGAAATCTTCTTGGATGATTAAGGTTGGAGAGTGGTGTGCAGAATGCTGTACATAAGTGCTGTGAGAATGGGATTTTCAGGCAGTATCTGGGCATACAGATAATGTGGTATTCTAGTTGCTGGCCAAATATTGGCTAAGCCCTTCTTCTTCCACCTGCCTGTACCAGATTCTGTCTTGTACTTTACCGTGCTTGCCTGTTGGCGGTGAGCAGGGGCAGCCTGCAGTGAGCCCCTGCCTGTCTGTGTGCCTGTAGAAGCTGTCTTTGTAGCCTTGCAGAGAGGGAGGAGAAGATGGACAAGGCAGCTGTTGCTTCACCTCCCTGCTGAAGTGAGCCCCGCAGTACTTATTCTAATGCCGGTGGTGTTGTGTCTAATCTCAAACGTGAGCAGACATAGGGCTTGGTAAATTGATGACCTCACTGTCTTGCCATCTTTCTCTCCTGATAACTAGATGGCTAAGAGGCTCAGGCAATGATAAAGCTGCAATACTCAAGCTCACCTAAATAAAGCCCAGCTTTGGGGTTGCTTAGTATGATTAGTTTCTTCCTTGAAGTCCTAGCTTCAAATCCTGGTGAAGTCCAAAGTGAAAAAGGAGTATGGAGCTCCCTGCTTAATCCCAGATTGGTATTTATCCCCATTGCAGAAGTTGCCCAGAAAGTTTGGAGTACAGCAGGACTAGAAGACTCCAGGGGGTTGTGAGGATGGACCGCAGGGGAAGATAGTCGCAGGCTGCCTGGCACACTGCTGCCCCGCGCTTTCCAAAAGCCAAGCAGGCGTGGGCTCACACACTCGCCAAGTTTGCACATTCGTGCACTCTGGTTGTGCTTGTCGCTGTGCCAAGACGATCCTGCTGTGCTGATGTCTCCTGGTTTCTGCCTGTACCCAGCTCAAGTGAAGCCCTTTGCGGAGCTGAAGCCTGTGCCGAGTGTGACAGTGTTTTCATAAGGCTCAAACTTCTATTCTCCACCTCGTTCCTTTGAACTCTGCCCAGCGCTCTGTGAATACTAACACCAGCCTATAAATTATCCAGCAGGGCTCTGGCACTTTAGCAGCCTGTGTTTTCAGTGGCGTGCATGCATAATCGATCCAGGAGGCTGCCTCTGCTTTTAACTCGGGTGTTTGCAGAGACCTTAGACTTCCAGAGTTTTCAATCACAGCTGCCTGTTCATGTGCCCCTCTGCCTGCCCTCTTCTCTCCCACTCATGCACACACCTTTGCATCAGGCTGGGTACTGTGTCATGTCACAGCTTGGCCTGCTGGAAGCTTTGAGGTGACTCCAGGGGAGACCTTTCTGTGAAGTGTGGGAGCAACAGGACATGGCAGCTGATCTCCGCATGGAGAGAGGGTCACGCGTCAGACTTGGAAAAGCTCCATCCCACCTCACTGCTTGGGAGTCTTTGTCCCCAGATGTCCCTCACTGCACCACTGAGCAAGTGCTGCTCTCTTCTCATTTTCCGTGGGAAACTCATAGACCATAAATGCCGCCTCCTGTAGCTCATTGCCCTTAGCTTGTTTAAGTAGCTGGAAAGTTGCCTTACACAGATGCCTGCTGACTGTGTGCGGAGTTTGTATTCTGAAGAGGTAAATGGCTGCTCAGTTATTTGGTTGCCAGGTATGGCTGAAGATGGTATTTTAATTCCTCTTACCTTGGAACTTTTGGGTATCCTTGCTGAGCTCTGTCCCTGGCTAGAATGTCTTGGCTGAGTCTTCTTTACCTGTAGGTCTCGGGGGATGTTTCCCCAGGACAGAGGACCCAAACCTTTGAACAGGAAACAGTCACCTTGGGTTTTCAGAGCTGTGCTTATCTCTTCCAGTAAGTTCTTAGTTAGCCACCCTTACAACAACAGTACTTCGTGCATCTCTACAAAAGGAGTCACTGATAACTTCCTGTTGGAGCGGTCAGTCTGCAGTGGAGGACTGCACTATTTGAGAAGCGGGAGAGATGGTATGGACCTGGTGTTAACGTGGCTGGGGGTAGGAGATACTGGAGCTCAAAAAGCAAGTTGGAGCCTTACAAACAACTTAACTGGAAAGGTATCGGAGACATGGAGACAGGTTGGATCATACTCTGGGAACAAAAGAAACCAGGGGAAGTAGCTGGAGAATAGCAGAGAAGTAGATGGAGATGGAGGATGGAGAGGGGAGGGCAGAGGGGGAGATGGAGGAAGATGGAGGATGATGTGGGGAGATAGAGACGTAGGTTGGAGTTGGGAGGTAATGGTGGAGGAGACTGAGGGAGGGAGAAATAGATAAGAGATAGGAAGGCCAAAACTTCAAGAGCAAGAGAGAGAAACTTTAAGAAAATTACCAAGCTTTGAGTGAAGTGAATGAGTATGGAGGAAAAGGTGAAGGACCAGAGAAATAATCTTTGAATGAAGAGAGCAAATGAGGAAAATGAAAAGCAACTATCTGATTTACAAAGATGCATCTAGTGGCGCTTGGGGTATGTGCTACCCCACACAGGCAGAAGCAACAGAAGATGCTGGGCAGGGAGTAAAAGGGGAGAGGACCTGGAAGGGCAGCACCTGGATGGGCATATCCAGAGGATCTAGATAGGAAAGGAGGCAGCCTCTGGGGAAAGTAGGAATGTCAGGCAGTGGAGATGGGAAGCATAGGGAAAAATGGAAGAATTAAGTGAAGACGTGCCTTTTAAGGAGGAACAAAACCCTAGAACAAGCACAATATTGTTCTTTGATATTAAAAATAGCCACAGAACACTCAACTTGCCTTCCCCAAGGTGCTGTGACTGGAAAGGGAGGTTGCAGAGTGAATTACAGACGTCTCATGTTTCCAGGTAAAGTGTGCGAAGAAGCAGATCACTTGCTTTACTGAAATGAGGAAAAAAGAGACCGTAGCCAATATTGACACTGTTTGTTGAATGTTGAATATGTTATTGTGCCTGATGGGAAATGTGTGTTTATTTGAGGCAGAGGATTTTCAGTGCATGTGTGTTGTTTAAGGAGTGCCCAAAAGCTTCATTTTACTTAGCTGAAAAAAAAAAAGTGCTCTCCTTGGGCCTCACGGACTAATATTTGAGTTTCTGCAGTTACATTTCCATATGTATTTTTCTTTCTCTATTTCTGTGGGTCTTATCCAGCTCAACTAACAGGGGAACTTATGACTCCTTACAAGAGAAACAGTAAAACTGACTTGACATGAAATGCTGTCAAATACATGGAGGAAGCATTTAGGAGAAAAGCATTTTTCCTCCTAATCCTTCAGTTATATTAATCTGAGGTATCATTTGCAACAATAGCAAATAAAAAAGGATTCAGAAAAAAACGTGATTTTTTTTAATTGGTGGTATCCTTTAATGGAACATAATTTGCCATTGACAGCTTATTTTGGATCCAAGACAAATAGCAAGAAAGCTTTGTTGATTTTCATTGTTATTTTTAAGTGTGCCTAAAATCATAGTGTAAGATCTGCTAAAATTTAGAAACTTGCTCTTGTTTTGTAAAGCCTGCTAGAGAAGAGCCACAAGATGCCATTTTTTTAACTTGGTTATTGTAAACTGCCTTGAGCGCACTCTAGTATGTTTTGCATGTTTTTTTTGTTGTTCTTTTTTTTACTCTGGGTACACAGCATTACACGAAAAGGTAAAAGTATGGTACAGGCTAATAATTCATAGTGAGGAGAACAACATGGGTCAGCCACATAGAGGGTTTCAGGAAACAAAGAACATGGAAAGGTGTCATGAAGAAATGGGATGATGGTGCAGGTTTGTGTGGGATAAGGGATGAAATTCCTCCTTTTGGATTACCCTGTCTCTACTAAGGCTGCAGCCACACCACGTTCCTTGGATTATTCTGCTCAAAGAAATCTGTGTGGCCTCCTATTGTCTTCCTAACAATCCAGATCTCTGCTCTTCGCTAATATTCAGTTCTCTGCTCTCTCTTCAATCTTCTCTTATTTAGTGGCTGTGCTTTGTTTTCAGGTGTTATGTATTTTTCCCTACTCTGTTTCCTTTATCTCTGTGTGAAGAACCAATGGGACATTTCATCATCAGGAGGTGTCCCTGTTCTGGAGATATCCAGGCATTCACTGCATTCTAGCAGGAAGATCTCACGTAGTGTTCTTGGTTGACACATCAGACTAGTGGCTTAAAAATTAACAGCTAACCTTCCTTGAAAAGGAGGATCAAGGAATGCTCTTTGCCAGAAGTACAGCTTTTCTGTGTGTGTGTGTGTGTGTGTGTGTGTGTGTGCGTGTGTGTGTTGGTAACATCTAGATTAGGTGGACTGCTGCTGAGCATGTCTCCTCTTTCTTTGGGAGTGTAAGGGGACACCGGATTTGTCTGAGCTCTGCTTGCGTGTCTGTCGTTGTAACGTATGGCTGTGGTCATGCACATGCAAGATGTATGAAGTGAAGCTGAAGTAGATGCTCATTGTCATATTGCTTTCTAGTTTCCATGTTTCTCCCTTTAGTCAGATGGTTCGTTTTCCCAAGGGCTGAGCTGCCTTATAGCATGTTTCTCTTCTCTTCTAAAGGTTCAAATGACACTCAGCTTCTTGGCACTAGGCCAAGACAAGGACACTTTGCTTCATTGAGCACTATGGTACAATGTTTACTAGAAGTAGTGAAGTCAGACTGTGTGGGATATGATCCTCCCTGCAGCTCCCATGAGATGTATCAGATAAAGAGATAGGAGGAGAAGCCAGAAGAGCTATCTTAGCGAAAGCCATGCTGGAGACTGCCCGCCTAAAAACAGAAGCACCTTCTCTGCCATCTGTTGGGTTTTCCCAGTTCCTCCGCCGTGCTTGCACTCTCATCGCTTCAAGGGTGAACTCGTCTGTTTAGTGGGCAGTGTCACCCCAGGAGATCGGGGTTAAAGCTGAAAGAAGCTCTCAGCACAGCACATGCGATGAGCTGTGCCCTTTTCCTAAAGGGCTTTTATTTTGCCCCTCTCACACAGAGATCTCTCGCAGATTGCTGTGACTGATGACATACATCCCCTCAGGAGAAGCAAGTGATTTGGAGTCAAACAGGGTGGCATGGATAGATGCAGATGTTTTGGGAGGGAGCCATAGGGTTAAACAGAAAGACTTTAGGACTGGGTCTGCCAACAGCTAAGGCCTGGAAGCTGTGGCTCTGCAAAGTTTGCTTTTGAACTGTAGACATTGGCTTACACTTCGGTACAGCTGCTGATTTATTTAGACTGTAATGGACATGTTGTGTCTCACCTTACACCATTTACCTTGCTGGGATATCCCTTGTTTCCCAGGATATTAATCGCATTGAGAGCTGCCTTCCTCAGACCGACCTGCCATCTCCATGTGTATAAACGAAAAACAGAGGAGGGTGGAGAAGTGGTGGTGAAGTTGGGCAGCATGAGCCAACTCTCAAAGAGAACATGAGGTTCCTTGGGCTGAGCTGCCTTTCTGCTTTCTTTCCTCTCTCCTACTCCTTCACTGACAGTCCCCTGTGATGTGGTCTCCTTTAATTCTTGTGCAGCAAAGGTTAATGTTAATGCTGTATGTGAGGGAAAGGGTCCTTGCTGGTGCAGGAGAAGAATATTTAATAAAAAAGTAATCATTGATCAGTGGCTCCAATCCACCAAAGGTCTCTTATCGATCCTTCTGCCATTGTGGGTCAGGCCTTCTGTTTTAATGGCCTAATTCCCAAGTAAGTTCTTCTGTTATTTGGTGGAAGTTGTGTTAGAAAACTGTGCCCCTAATAGAGCATCAGTCTTGGCATGTATGTGGTGGCAGGGGAAGAATGCCCGGGGTTAATATCAGCTATCCCTGTTTTAAAGTGCCCCTTCTCCAGTCCAGCTTGTTTTGTATTTTTGCTCTCTCAAGGATACCGAAAGCTGCAAGGATCATTGAGGTTAAATGCTCTCTTGCCTTTCCGGAAGTCTCTCCAGGGCGAAACTGAAGTACACAGTAATGCAGAGGAAGGCAGGACACTTGGAAGCTGTAATTGTGCCGTATTTAGTGCCCTATTTAGTTTGAAAGAGTAAGGGGAAATATGAGAGAAGATTCCAAGTATCATGAAATAGTGTTAAGAGTGTCTGGCAGGCGTTCTTCTTCCTTCTGGCCTTCTCGTATGAGCTCCAGGAGACCACACAATGAGACTTAAAGTTGTCACTTTTTTGAGTTGGCTACAGAGAAATAGAAGTGCAGCCTGTCAGCCACTCACTGTAGCGGGATAGCGTTCACTGGCCCTTTTAATGTGATACCTCCTGAAAACCTCCTGAGATGGAAATATGCTATGGATGCAACTAGCTGTGGTGCCTCTAGGAAGGAAGACGTGTCTTAGAGCTTTCTCTGCAAATTCCCTCCAGATGCTGCTTGCCAAAGGCTGCGACACCTGGTTGAGAGTGTTCCTGGTTGCACCTCTCTTGCTTGTATCCAATCCTTGTGCAGTACAAAAATGCATAATCCAGTCTTTTGTACAGTGTCTTTTTATAGGCACACTAAAAGTGGCATTAAAAATATAGGACTTAATATATCCTTTTCTGCAAATGCAGCTGCATGTAACTTTCATGAAAAATTTTAGAGTGCTTGTGCACAGGTGAGGTGGGGAGCTCTGAAGGCTGCAGCTCCCAGTGTGAATCTGGGTCAGGCTGAATGGGATGGGTGAGAGGAACCAAGGCCAGAAGGGCTGTAGCATAAACTGACAGCAGTAGGAACTGAGGTGACATTTCGTGACGTGATGTTGTAGAGCCAGTAGAGTTGGCCAGGTTTATGCCTTTATCTACAATCACAGTTTCTGAAACAGGACACAGAGGATTGATCTGAACCAGAACGGGAGGACGCTGGACTGAAGAGTTGAGAAGTGTAGGTTTCTGTGGCAGTTCATGTCTGCTGTCACCTGGGCATCCTTAAGGCCTTGTCCTGTGCTGTAAATCTCAAGCAGAATTCAGAGGAGGTTCAAATGCCTGTGGAAAATGCCTAGATCAAACTTTGGGAGAAATGAACAGTTCTAAATTCCATGTTTAGGGGCATGTTGTGTCTTTTATTGCAAAGTATTCCCTGTCCCAAACATCTAATAAAAAATTCAGTATAGAAAGTACCTTCTGGCCTTAACAAAGTCAATGAGAAGTGCCACTGATTTAGTAGAGCTGAATGATGCTTTATTTCCCCTACTTCTTAGGATATCAACCACTTTCTTACCCCAACAAAATATCCATTCTTTTTTTTTTCTCCCCAAATGTCATATATCTCACTGGAATTTCCCAAGGTACCCTGTCCCATAAATATATTGATATGTTGTACAGATAGGTGCAGTTTGTACACAGTTATATTTCACAATGTACAGCAAGTAAGTGGAGGTCTCTGGTTCTCCTCTGTCATCTGTTGTGGGAGCAGGGTATGTGTGGCACTTTTCTGATGCTCCACAGGGACCAATATCTCGTAGTGTGTGACAGATCCCTGTGTGTCTGTCTGTTTGGGGTCTCTGCGAACAGACTATGCACAGAGGTACAAAAAGGCTATAAAATCTCTGTGGGGAATTCATCGTGACCTGCCGGAGCGATTAATGAATAGCAGCAGGGTGCTATGTGGGTGTTTGCTCCAAGGCTTTCTCTGATTACACGGGATAGGGACTTGCACTTTTTCACTCGGAACAGCAACAAAACTGTAGTAGCTTCCTTGGTGGATTTTTTTCCCTCTTTTGCAGTGAACATGCTGACTTACAGAAAGGAGTGCGGCTCCTCACTGGTGCGTGGGCGTCCGCTGAAGCCTGTGTGACTGAGCTACTCGACGTTCACCCCGCACTGCATGGGGAAAAACGCCTTCGGAGAGGGCGGTTCTGTGCTCGGCCACTCTCGGCGTGTCTTTTTTTTAACTCTGGTTATTGATGACCTTGTAACTCTCAAGTAGCAGAGTGGAGTGAAGTAGGTTATGAAAGGCCATCAATAACTACTGGAAATAACGTACCCAGACATGCTCCCTATTGCATCCAGTTAAAAGTAAAATCTTTCTATGAACTGGTAGGGACTTGTCTGGTTTTGGTTAGGTTTGGCTTTCATTTTAAGTTCAGGAGTGACCTGGGTAACTGGCTGTGTCATGAAACGCAACCACGATAAAGGATGGGAGAGAGGAAGGCCTGAGAGTAGAAAAGATTTATTTATTTATTTATTGTGACAGTGGAGAGGAGGAGGAGAGAGGGAATGAATCCCATGAGGTACTGAAAAGAGAGTGCAGAAATAAGGATATAGCAGTTCTTGGGGTATGGTGTGACCATAGGGGATGGCATTTATGGTACTTCATGATTTGCTTTTTCCTACTGGTACCGAATTCCGTGTCTTCCTCAGTGGCATCGGTTGTGTTCTTCATGTTCTTCCTCACTAACGTACATGGTATTGCCTTAACAGTGCCATTTAGCTGTCAACACAAAAACACACAGGAAGACAGGAAACAACTGCAGAATTTCATTTTTAAATTGTCAGATGTGGGAGATAGTTTGTACTGATACAGTGTAACTGTTAATCAGCGCGAGTGGGAATAGGGTCCACAGAGCTCCCCTAGAGACATGCCTGCAGTGTGGCCCGTGCTCATGGAGGTAGGTGACAGCCGTAACACCTTTGTGGTATCCATTCTCCTGTTTTAGTCCCTTTCCTGATGTTGAGTTCAATTTTGTGACACTCAGTTGATTACTTTGGCTTCACAAATTAATGGGGCATCCGTTGGTCTTATGGTTGCCTTCCATGTGGACCCTGTTAGCTCACGATGAGTATGACATAGCTTCACTCAGCTTAAGTCTTTCTTGTTGTGAGCTGAGCCAAACTGGGACACACTTGTTGACCAGGAACACACACCTGAGGACCTCTCAGTTGCTGTGTGCTGTCTCAGAAAGCCGCTGTCTTAACTGTTTGTCTAAGTCCTTAATATGTTACTGGGATCATAGGCTCCTCTGTCCAGTGTTTGTGTTTTTTTTTTTTTTTTTTCCCAATGTTTTTCCTAGCCTATATTCTTGTGCTTTTCTTAGCTTATACTAAGAGATTTCTGCATCAGAGAAAGCCTGAGTACAAAAAAGCTGCGATTGACCTTTTAAACCAAACAAGCTTGCGTGTTTCCAATATGAAGAGACAGCAGACAAGCCTCTTGCTTGAGGCAGAAGATGGAGAAGAAAGGGAGGGATAAATATCAGAGGAGCAGGAATAAAGAACATGGCCTTGTATGCAGAGCAAAGAAAAAAAACAAACCTCTGCCTGCTTTGTCAATATGTCTGATGTGTTGTTGCAAGGTACTTTGTAGTGGGAGTCTCTGCTGCATGGATAGGAGAGGAGGATTGTGCCTGTGTGTATTCACAGAATATAAATATTTGTTTTGTGCACGTTTTAGATACTGACTCTCATCTGAAGGCCCCCAAAGTTCCTCTCAGCCTTCAAATCTGTTTGGCCAGATAGAACTGAGGATAGAGGCTTGTGTGCATGTTAAGTGTGTGTAGGAGCCATGGCATGAATTCTCTCTCCTTGGGTACTGCTGGACAAGGAAGATTTAACTTTATCTGGGAGATCAGAAAGGAAGATCCACTGGATTAATGTCACATGCATGCTTTGGCCCTTGTCTGTCCCAACTTATTTGCCTACTTAGTCGACACTGCTCCTCCTCAGTGGGATTTCCTAGAGGAAGCTAAACTAGGCTCTTGTTTTTTGAGGCATCAGTGTATTTCACTCATGGAGCTGGGCAGCAGGGCTGTCTGGCTGCAGAGCATGTCAGCTAATCGTGCAGAGGCCGTTTGATAATATGGAGAGCAGCTGCAGTAGATGGAATGTGGCTGGGGCACAGATTTTGTCTCCCGTATTTCTGTGGAAGGTCTTTGAAAAGCTGTAAGTTACTATTTTGCTTTTGGAAGTCATCTGAAAGACTACAACTGCATTTACACTTTCTTAGGATGGGTGTTTTTTCCACTCTACCCTTGTGTTAAACTACATTTGATTTCTGGTGGTGTATTTTATTTTATCTGGTGACTTGGACTCCCCTGTTTCCAGATTATGTTAAATGATGACAAATAAATAGAACAACAAATACTGTGTATGTGTCTCTAGGCTCTCCCCAAATATAGATCAGGTATTTGGAGTTTGCATTTCACCTTCGTATGATGCCTAGATCAACCTGTGTTTCCTGGACAGGAAAATATTTAAGATTTGAATGTTTGTTCCATTTTTGCCTTGGCTTGTAAACTGTGGATTTTAAGGCCAGAAGTGTGGCCATTGTAATAATCTGCTCCAGTCACCTGTTTAATACGGGCTGCTGTATGAATTGTAACATATTCTAATGCACAGTGAAGTTATTTTGGAGGCTTAAAAAAATCTGCTAGTTGTATCTGGGAATAATACAGTGGGGATAGTTTTTCTCCTGCGTGATTCTTGTGCTTCATCTTAAACTCTTTCTAATATTTATTGGTCCTTTACAGTTCCGCCTATGCCTTCTCATACATTTTTTTTTTACAATGTGCACCTTAATAGATGCAGGAACACAGGTCTGCAAAGGATCTTCTGAGTCTTGTGACATGCAGTTGTGTATCACCTAAAGAAAATAAACCAGTTAATTTTGCAGTGTCTGGTACTTTTCCGGATGGATGGCTGTTCCAGAACTTGAGTCTGCTGATGGTTAGAAATGCTATTTTAATTCCCAGTGTACTCATAGCGGATTTATGCACATGGCCTTTGCTCTGGTGCCAGTGTTGCCCTTCAGCTTAGATACCCCTTCTCCCCCCTCCCCAAAGTATTTATAGACGTCATCTCTCCTCTTGGCCTTTGTATTCCTAGACTAAAAGTGCCAAGTTGCCTTAGTATCTTCTTGAAAATTCGGCTCTAGATTCCCTGGTTCATACTCGGAGCCTTTCTCCTGGATTGTCCTAGTTCGGTGTCGTCCTTTGTGAGAACAGGTGACCAGAACTGCATATGCTCTGCAGGGCAGGTCTAGCCAGCGTCTGTCACAGTGGCCTTCAGGCAATACTCAGATGTGGTCAGGGCCTCTGGGTACAGCTGTAACGTAGCCCACTGTGAGATGCATACGTGGATGCGCCCGCTGGAAATCTCTGTGTGATCTGCTTCATCCGTTTGGGAAAGAGCGCTCACTTACAGAGCAGAAGTTGTGGTTTTGATGGCAAGGATAACGGGTGCTGGTCCATGAGGCAGCATGGACTCAGGTGCTGCTCATGTGCTGCCAGCTGGGGTTATACAGTAGGACTGGGTAGGTCAGATTTAGTCCAGCCCTCCACCTTTCCCTATTAGTGCATCTGTCTTAGGCATCTACTTCATGTAATTGCACAGCCAAATTAATTTACATATGCAAATAGTCAGAGAATACACTTAGCACAAAATAAGGCCTTCTTTAGCACAGCAGAAGGTAACATTATTTGCTGATAATATTGCATCTGAATCTACGGTAAATAATCATTCCCAGTAAATGAATGATTATATATAAATACACTTTTAATGTCAGACTATGTATACATACAAAACTGTATCTGAATCTTGTGTTGAAAGAAGTAATCACATCTGTGTCCATTTAGAGTTTCCCAAGGGAAAGAGAGATCCAGAGAACACAACTCTTGTGTGTGCACGCCATCCTACAGTGTGATAATATAGCCAAGAATTTAAAAGCTTGAAATCAAGAAATTTGGAATTATGTTCCCATAACACTACTAAGGTCTCTTCCCTATATGTTGTTTTTAAGCCATAATTATGATAAAATCCACAGCAAAACACAAAATCATACATGCGTACTTTGTGCTAAATCGTGGTTATAGAGAGCCCCTATGTTCATAATCACTGAATTTTACACACTTAAATACTCAGCATAATAAATACATTTTCATTGTAGATGGTACAATTGTAGAAGAGACCTATAAGGAAAACATTATTATTTATAAGATGTTGTGGCTGCATTTCTTAGTGTTGTATTCAGCTTTTTCCTTGCCTGACTTTGAAACTGAAATGAATGAAGAAATGTCAGGACACTGAGATGAGTCTCATCTCTGAGCGAATATGCACATTGGATATTGTCTTTTATCGTTATGCGAGGAACATGGAATTTATTTCAATAGACAGTTCTTCAGTTGAGTAGATGAAGGTATGTAACAGGACCAAGTAGTTAGAAGCTGAAATAAATTTAGACTAGAAATAAGGTGCACAACTTCAGCAACTATGATAATGAGTTGCTGAAAAATTGTTCTGTGAGTTGTGATGAAGTCTCCATTAAAAGAAATCTTTAGATCTTTATTTTTTATTTCCCTGCTTCAGAAAGAAATTGAATCAGAGAAGTTCTCAGGCCAGATGACCCCAGGGATGTTCTCAGGCTTTGTAATTTGTGAGTCCTCGATGACTCATATTCCAACCTTGGTTATACAAAAATAAGATGATCTTTGTGGTTGAGAGAAACAGAAAAGACAGGTTTGATAAGTGTTTCCTCCACATAGTCCCTGTGTGACACTGGGAATCACAAAACCTGTCTATGACTCTTGTTCCTATCTACTAAAAGGATGTAATATATTTTCCTCATCTAGGTATATAGAATTGAAATGATGATGTATAAAGAAGTTTGGGTTCCATGGAGCCATGTCCATCTGAGTCATGCCGGGGGCTCTTCTGCTCTTAAATGTGAACAAGTAGGATTCAGAGACACTCAGAAGTGTTAATAGTGAGGGCTTATTTGCCATAATGTGGTAGGGCAGAGGTAAATTGGGTGACTGTATCTTTCGATTGCCTGAATTGCTGTGGCATGCACATGTGGAGGCCAAGTGAGAGGGTGTCCCTGGCTGACACAACTAGTCTTTGATGCTTGCTTCTTCTGCCACAGCCTGTGTTCATCAGTACCAAGATAACTCCAGAAAGGAAGGGGTGTGTGAGGAAGATTTTCCTGTTTGTGCATAGCTTTTTCTAGACGTTTCAGTCTCCTTAATGCCAACTCCTCACTGGTCCATTATGCCTAGGGTGTAGAAGTGGTGTAGTAGAAGCCAAAGATTGATATAGAGGGAATGCAGGAGGTGGTAGGGTGATAAAAGGGACTGAAAGCTATTGGTTGTATCTCTGACGTGTGTGAGGTCCTTGTCACTTCTTCCCTGGGTCTGGGAAGATGGCACAGACAATAAAAGCCACTGCAGCCCCTTGCAGTGCGTGCCTGTTGAATTTGAGATGATGCATTCCTGCCTGGAACAATCAAGAACCTTCTGCCAGGACATGGAAGAGCAGGCTTGAGTTTACTTTGTCATGTCACTGACATTACATTCCTCCCCACTCCTTCTTTTGCCTTATGCAAGTGTAAAGAAGGGTGCGTAGTCCCCTGTGTCCCTGGATTCCCCTGAGCAGCCACACGCCGTGATGCACTCTCAGCCTGCCACTGTGCACCAGCAGCTTTCCAGGAGCTAACTGGATAACTCAACTCTAGAGCCCATTGAACTTGCCTGTAACAGTGCTTAATTAAAGTGCAGAAAGTTTAAAGTGATAGCAAGTTAAGGCTTAATGCAATAACGAAATGGCACTATTCCACCATCTGCTTCCTTCAAGACGTTAATTGCTTCCTCATATTTGTTTGTTTTAATTAGGAAAGAGCCTTGATTAAAATGGAATGAGGAGGGGTAATGATAGAGGAATGAAAGGCTGGGAGAAGGAGGAGGAGGAAGGGACTGAAGGAGAGGAGGAAAGGAGTGGAAGGTAAAGGTTTGTCCCTGTTGATGAGTGCTGATTGGCAGCTCTAGAATAATCATCAAGGAATAAATATTTTGGCGCTCATGGGTATTGGAAAAACAATATAAAGAAACCCTATGATAAAGGACTAAGTTGAGGAAAAATTTTAAAAGTAAAAATTATTTTTCATGGAGAGGTCATTTTGTTGTAATGCCTTTTTACCCCGTTCTGCAGATCTCTTCTGATTGCTTGCTGTCACTGCGGCACTTTTGTTTTTCAGTCTTGAGTAATAATTGAAAGGGAAGAAGAAGTAAACACTTCCCCATGTTCAGTTCTTTTTTTTCTCTCCAGTCCTTCCTTTCTCTTTAACTACCAGCCATCAACACTGCATTCATCTTGGAAAGTCTTTAACTTCTCGTGAACAGCTCCAGATAAAAGTATCTTCTGATCATTGATAACCATGTCTACTTTAAGAATAATATCAGGAAGGTTTTGACTTGCTGACTGATAAAAATTTTTAATCTTCCCCCCACCCCCCACACACATACACACTGCTAAATATTGACTTTGGCTAAAACTTCAGGGAAAAGAGCTTAGAAATTTTTAATTGGATGCATGCAACCTAACTCTTGTCTCTTCTTTCTCTGTTTATTTCTCTCCCCATTTTTTTCCCTTTCTTTTCCCCTCTTGAGAGTGAAGTCTGATTTCCAAAGTAAGTGTAAAAGTAATTACAGCTAAACATAATC
>VZSV01000079.1:3164728-3193085 GCA_013398735.1 Nothocercus julius
TGCCCTTGCGATTTCGTCAGTCCTGCCAGTCACCTTTGTGGCAGACTACTATATGTTTTTAATGATTTTTATACTGTATGTATGGACAAATACTTTGAGGCAGGGAGGTTTAATATAAGGATGGGAGCAGAGCTTGTCCCGTGTGGCTCCCTGGATCAGAATGAAATGGTAGCATTTTGTGCTTTAAAAATAGCGTAATTGCTCCCTTGGGGTGGCATGAGAGACTTACACTGGATCAATTCTAATCACATTGCTAATGTGTTACGCACTTGCCCGTCTGAGGGATGGTTGCTCTTTGGAGATCTCCTGTTCATAAAATGAATGGGACTTTTTTTTTTTGTGTTATAAAACTCGCCATGATCCCAGCCCAGTGTGATGCAGCTCCCGCGTCCGGGGTGTCCCACCAGAAGGCGTGTGGAGGAGGTTGATGAGATGCCCAGCGGCCTTTCCACGAGCAGGGGTGGGAAGGCCAAGTCTGCTCAGCTAGAGGGAAGAGGCCTGGGACAGGGGAGCCCTGAGCGCTGTGAGCCCCGCGGGGACCCGCGGGAGCTGCGGCTGAGGAGTGGCCACAAGGACTGGTCGCGTCCATGCGAGATGTCCGCGTTGCGTGGTGCACGATGTCCTCGCAGGAGTGGGGCAAGGAAAAACCCCCTCTCCGCAGGCTCCCTGATGCAGGGACGGGCAGCTTTCACCTGAGGGAGACTGGGACCTTGTGCCTGAGTGTGGAGAGGCCGTGCGCAGGTCTGAGTGTGAATCTGGAGGCACCTGTGTCAAGCCAACTACTTGGGCAAAGCCTTCAGGAACTGAGTATTCCCAGGCTGATGCAGAGGAGTTGCCGGTGAACCTGTTGGGGATGAATTTCTTTGGAAAGGAGGCTGTCCCCAGGGGATTTGTAGCTTTGACTGGTGTCCACATTAAGAGAAATCAGTGAAGTCAGTTGAATCCAGGTGTGTTTTACAGCAGTGCTGCTTAAAGCTTTTTTTTTCTGGCTTTATTTCTCTTAGCTACCTTAATAGCAAATACTGTGCTGAGCACCGCTGGGCCACCCTCCCGTCCCAGCCGCGCTCACTCACCGCTGTGGTGCTGTTACCTCAGGCTTTATTTTCCCCACTGCCAAACTGCCGGCAGTCCCACGGCTTAAAATCCACTAGTTGCCTAGCGCGTGTCAGGCGCAATTTGGTGTAGTTGCCATCTTAATCTCTCCCACTAGACAGAAGAAGCTATTGGGAATGGGTATTTTAGGGGATATCCTTTGAATGCCTCCGGTTCTGCTCTCCGGGCTGAGCCACGCTTGTCGTGGAGTGGCTGTGCAGGACCCTCCGGGGAGGCACCGGGGCGAGAGGCAGCCGCGGGCGGCAGCCCCAGGCGGCGCGCGGGCTCGGCGCCGCAGGTGACTCTACTCCCCTGTCCCGCGTGTGTTTTTTAGCAGGTCGCTACTTCTGCCCTGAGTCTGTGATGCCATCGGAAGGCTGGTGGGTTTTTGGGGATGGGCTTTCCCATAGCCTTGCCCCTTCAATAGGAAATCCGGCGCTGGGGCTTCTCTAAAAGCAGTGAGCAGTGGCGTGTGCCTTCTCCTCCCTGTGAGCTGTGGAGGCAGTTCTGCTTTTTGCAGTAGTGCACACTTCACATGGTTGAAAACTGGCTGTTTTGAAACAAACCTTTCTGTACTTTTGTAAACAATATTTGTAACTAAGTGTTTTATCTTCTCAAAAGGCTAACTTAACTCTACTAATATGGCCCGAGTAGCTTTTTCTTCTTTATTTAGGTATTTAAATACATAAAGGACATGGAGTCTGTAAAGCTACATAGATGACGCTTGCCTGGCTTTGCACCTTTTCCTTCCTCTGAGCCTTTCAGATGCTTTAAATGACCACTGGGGCAAATGCAGCTGAAGCTACGCATTTTATTTTCTGTCTTTGCCTGTCTTTGAAAAGACAAAAACCAGCTCTTGTTCAGGAGGCTTATGGGAGAACAAGAGTTGCTTATCTTCTGCCTAACCAGTGCATCGAACGTGGGCCGTGATTCCCGTTTAAACTCCGCCGCGGCCAGTGGATAGGTTTACTTGACTGGTAAGCAACCGCCACGTAAATGGGGAAGGCGAGCGTCCCGGCTGCTGGGCTGTGTCGCGCGGTGCCGTATCGCAGGGCCGGCGAGCTCGGCGCTCCGGCGCCGCGGAGCCCCTGTGCTCAGGAGCACCGTGTGGCCCCCGTGCTGTGCCACGGCACCTGGGGACAGGGCCCGGGAGAGGCGGCTGCGCCTCCCCCATGGCTTTCACTTAGAGGTGAGTGCCCCTCTTCCCTCATAGCACCAGGGCCGAGGAAAACCTGCTGCGTTTTGTGGCCGCCGCCGCTTCCCTCGCTTAATGCGGAAGGCAACTGTTCATGTCATAAAGGAAAACAGGTTGCTCTTATGTGGGCTCGTCTTTTGAGTGGGTCGAGCACTTCACAATCACTAATTAAACTTTACAAAGCGGCTGCTGTCTGCCAGCGCTATCCCCTAAAAGAGCACTTTGCCCGGGGCTACACAAACAGGCCCCAAGACTTGCTCTGACTCAAGCGAATGCCCTGGCGGCTAGAGCATGGATCCTGTGTGCGGAAGGAGCTCCTGAACAGCAAAATATTGGCAGGGCTTAGCTAGGTACTACAGAGGCAATGAGTTAAATTAATCTGTGATGAAGTTACACGGGGGATAAGTTTGGCCTCGAGTCTGGCAACTGGCATGTTTCAAGAACCATCTGTTGCCCAAGGTACCAAGTAATCATTCTCCATAGTTACTTCTAAATCTCAGTTACTCAACACAATTCTGGAGCAGAAGTTCTGCCAAGTTATCACAAACACTTCAGGTATTTTCCGTTAAAGTGTTGATTAGAGAAGCTTTCCCCTCTGTTACTCACAGACGCATTTTTGTGCTTGTGACAGGTGTGAGGTGGGAGACTGGAGTGCTCTGTCTACTCGGGAGTTTATTTATTTATTTGTTGCCCACATATTTCAGCAGTATCTGAGGCAGAATGACTATGTAGGTGGAGAGAGGAGTTTTATTGTTTTCTTTCTTGCTTGCTCTACTTGGTGCCTGGTAGAGGAATCCTTGTCGATGGTGCGAGGTTTTGTGATGCTTAATTTAGATAGCGGAGCTAATCTCATAGCATTTCTCACTGGCCACCTATTTGCTAGCGGCTAGCAAAACCTTTCACACCAGTTTACCTGGAAGGAGGAGATAGAAACTGGTGCCAGAGAGGAGAGAGGCCCCTCGCTGACTCACCAGCGGTCTCCCCGGCACCTCCTAAGCAGGCGCCAAGCAGAGCGCAGGCCTCCGAGTGAAGGGAGAGGAGTGGGCGCCGAACTGCTCTAAATGTTTTTGTCAAAATAATGGCTTTGCAGACTGTGAAAACAGTGTTAGGAGAAAGGATGTATTATTCAAAACGTTCAGATTTCTTGTTGAAAGGGAGGGAAATACATTTAAATTTGATTTGAAATGAAAAGTTATGCAATTGCTAAGAATTAAGCTATTTTTATACCAAGTCTCAGTTTTCCTACTTTTAGTCTTCTATGCCTCTTTCCAGAAGAAATGACAAGAGGAAATAGCAGCAAGTAATGACCAAAAGTTATTATAACAAAAGCCAGTTAATTAGACAGAATACTTCGTTTTTGAATTAAAAACAGAAAATTGACAGAAAATTGAGTGAAAATGATTTAACATTTTTTTAAACTACTATTTTTCATAGCAAGCAATTGCCCTTTGTGAAATATACTGCTAAGATTATGGAGATTTATATTTAGTCTGCCAAAGCAGAAAATGTATCCGTACAAGGTGTTTGTTCAGCGATCCACCATTGCATCCAAAAGTTTAGAATTCAAGTGATTTCCTCTCTCTCTCTTCTTTTCTTTTTTCTTTTTCTTTTTTTTTTTCCGTTTTCCTCTTTTTTTTTCTCTCTCTTTTCTGCTTCTTTATTTTTCTTTTTATCCCTATTTTTAAATTATGTGAGTGTGGACCTGACTTGAGCAGGTCGAGCTGGGATTTTGAATTCGCAGCCCAGTCACTCAGAATGTCAATTGTCTTCCAGGGCAGTGCACTGTGAGTCCCAAGGCTGGGAGCTCTTTAAAAGACCATCTGACTTTTAAAGGAATATTTTCAGAAGAATATCTGTCTTCCAGCTATTTCCAAATCTACAGAGTGTGATTGATTTACCAATATGCAACAACTAATGCTTAAATAAAGAGAAGTGTCTTCTCTAGTGGTGTTATAACAAAATTTGAAATAATTTTCAAAACTGTTAATTACCACTGTGTTGCTCTTTTCCCTTGGCTCACCTGAGACACAGAGTTGACTGACAGATTTTCCTTACTGGGTCTGTGGCCCTGGCACATTACTGCCTTGGTTTGGGTTTTCAGCAGTGAGTCATAAAATACAGGCAGGGAACAGATCTCTGCTGGTGCAGTGCCACGCTGTCTGTGTCTCAGGTGGGTAGGGTTATTCCCTCTTATGCTATTTCCTCGTGTTTTTATCCTGGTTCATTTGAAAATATATTAGGCAATGGAGCTCGCCCCCACCTCCCCGCACACATGCCCAAGTACTTCTGGCTGCCCAGAATGTGCTCTTGGACTTGTTGTTTTAGCTGTTGCCTGCCTCTTTGCCACCCTACGGTTGCTCTTCCTCTTTGCTCTGAGTGTGCTTTCCATGGCTTTTTGACTAGTCATTTTTCACTTGCTCTGAGAAATGTCATTATCTCACCATTAGGTGTTTTCATTGAAGTAAACAGTTCCTTTATACTTGAACTTTGCAAAGCTCCTTTTATTTTACACAGCTTCACATTTGTTTCTGCGCTTCGCAGAAGCAAGTCTCTTAAGAGAAGGCACAACTAGAGAGGAAAGTTATAGGGCAAAATAGTGTGAAGCACAGATATATAATCCAGGAAGATATATGTGAATTAAAAAGAAATCCCATCCTGTATGCAGCTCCTCCTGCTCTCCAGGCTGGTGGGGTTACAGAGCTCTTGAGCACAGATTTATCTCATTCCGTAGGCTTCCTTTCAGAAGATATACTGCAATGAGCATCATAATTCTTCTCTATTTTGAGAGATAGATCTTCTTGCAGCCTAGGGCTGCAAGGTGGCCTTTACCAGAGATGCACGTGGTCCTTGGTGGTGCAGTTGCTGCTGTAGCAGGGCAATGATTTTGTTAGTCTGGCTTTGCCAGCAGGCTGTCCTAGGCAGAGGATTGCTTGGCAGACCCATCAGGCTGCTGCGTGACACTGTGGGAACCTGCCAGGCTGCAATCAGCTCCCCACTAATGCAGTGAGTCTAATGGATCCCTCACCTGCCCCATAAATGCTGAGTGGTTTGGAAACTGCCCCCTGTCATGCAAAGCTACAAGCCATTTCCTTGATAGTCTGGAAGGTTTTCAATATCCTGAGCCATTTCAAGGATCAAGATCAGCCAAGACACCAACATTTAAAGATTTTGGCTGGCAGTCTCTCTTTGCAATGTTTCTGCTTCCTTTCCCAGCTCTCTAGAACTGAGGACCTTATCTCCTCATAACTTATGTCATGTCAGAGCTGTCCTCCTCCAGCTGGAGGAAGGCAGTGAGTTCCTCCAGCAGAGGATTCCCAGCCTGCTGTTCCCTATCTACCACAAAAGGGAATGTGTTTCTGGATTTAGTGCCAAAGAGGAACGTGGTTTGGAAAGCAGGCACCTAAACTCACTCTGCCTATAGGCTTTTGGAGTGTTTTCCAGGTGGCCGATGTCTTTGCTCCCCCTTGCTGGGGAACATCAGTGACTCAAGATGCGCGTGCGTGTGGATCCTGGTGTTTAACTAGGCTCCCTGAAAGCGTGTCCCATCTGGTCCGCAAGCAGAACATAAGCTATGGAAGATGCTTAGGAACTGAACTGAAGGTTCCCTGGGCTGCAGACAGCTTAGTAGGCTTGGATGTTGTGAGGATTTGTTTTGTGGGAAGCTCAGTAGAAATATTGTGTGAAATTAGGAAGATGCAATAACATGGAGCGCTCGCTCTACTTCTTATATGATGGGAAAAACCATTGTTAATTTCCGCAGATGTCCACAGGTCCTTTATTTGCTTTTTTTAAGTGGAAGCTGCTTGTTTTCCCATGAGCCAGAAAGTTATAATGAATGACCTAAATGAATTACTGTTCATACAAAGGACAGAGTTCTGGCCAGGTACAGTGTCCCCTCCATGCCATGGTGTTCCAGTGAAAGAGCCGGAGTGTGTTGGTCTCTCCTCTCGGTAACATCCTATCATGTCATTTAAAAACACCCAAACTTAGCTGACTTAAAAAATTCAGTTTCATGAGTATAAAAGCATGTGGAACATGACGGAAATTTGCTGTGTCTGTTAATGAAGGAAAGAATTTAACCTTTGTTCTTACTCTTTTGGCTAGTCCTGTTGCATGTATTTTTTGTTTTTTTAGGAACTACTGTAACCCAGGTGGAATTCAGGAACACTTTAGTACTATCTCAAATAGAGAAAATCACAGTTATTATTTGTTTGTACTAGGTCGTGCCTAGGAGGTCTATTCCTGACTGTGTTGTGCTAGATTCTATGCAAGCATAGAAAAAAACCTGTTCTTGCTCTTGAAGAACTTCAAAAAAAAGTGCATGTGAAATGAAGCAGATGAATAGGCAGAGAGATAGGAAAAGCAAGGTATTTTTAGTTATATGCTACATACTAGTTTATTTCCTTGTCACTTTTCATTCTTTGTACTTTTTTCTAATTCCAAGCAACTGATAAAACTGACTTATTTTCATTTCCTTGCTCAAGAGCAGTAGCCCTCCATGTCCCAGCTACATCATCTGGAGAGTGTGTAATGCAAGCCTGACTCTGTATAGAAACAAATCCACTGGGGAGGAAACTAAACTCATTCCAGTCTCTTACTCCTACAAAAATCTTCTTAGAAATGGCGTCATTTTCAGGCACTGATGACATACTCAAACTTGAATTAATCAGTAGTGAGAAATACAATTTTAATAAGACTTAATTTTTATTAAAAAAAAAAAGGACAATGTATGTGCCTGATATGGGATCTGAAAGAAGCCTTGTCATTTTTTCAGTAGTGCCAGCATTATAAATCCACAGAATTCCCTGCTAGCATTCCCTGCTGCAGTGTATTCATCTCCCTTCTTTGCATCTGATGCATTGAACATAAACAGTGGCATGAACAGTGCTACACATCCATCCAGGCTTCTGGAAGGGCAGAAAGAAGAGGATGCAGCGATGGAGATGGACAGGCTACCGTGAGAATAAAATAAACAATAACATTTTGTTGAACTTCAAGTCCTTAGAAAAACGGGTATGCGTTGTTCCCTTTGAGAGAGGGTGGACTCGAGGAAGGCCAGCATTCCCAGCCTGGCTGCGGTGGGAATTACAATAAAGGCTGCTGAGTTTTGCAGAAATTACTCGCCCGGTTCGGAGCAGCTCGGATGGGGGAGCCTGGTTTCTCCTGCGTGGCGGTACAGAGCAATAACTGCTCAGCTGCTGCCAACGCTTCCTTTTAGCTAGTCCTTGTTAGTGGAGAGTTTGTGGTAATGGGAGTAATTAGCACACTGGGAGTCATTTCTGTGTCCTGGAAGGGAACAGAAAGCCATCAGAGCAGCCCCAGACATGATTGCTCTGCAGGGTTATTTTCTCTCTTTCTTTCTTTTCCATTGTGCTTGGGTTTTGATTTTCCTTCTTTGTGTTAAGAAAGCTGGAGAGCAGAAATGGTCTGTAAATTGCCTTCACGCTGAGCTTGGGCTAGGTAGGCTAGTTAAAGGTCACTCTCTGGGCTACATGGCCTCCTCTTGTGGGGTGTGGAGAGTGTTTCAGAAGGGAGTCACACTGTCCCTTTCAGCTCTTTTTAACCCTCTTTCTTCCAGCCTAGTTCAGAATTGAATTTAATAGTCCCAGGAGGCAAGGGCCATGAAGGGTGATTATCTTCATTATAAAATATTAACTCTTGCAGCAGCCAGCTGGCTCCCCAGCCTGCCTGCCCCGGCGCATGAGGCCATGCTGCCGTGCTCTCTTGCCTGCCGCTGAAGTGAGCGTATCGATAGCCTGGTCATGCCCCTTCTGTTTTGTCTTGCATGAAATGAGTGCATGCGATCTCAGCTGCCCAACTTGGGTGCTGCACAAATTCAGATGAATGACTGTGTTTATTGAGGTGAGCTCAGAGAGCAGGTTTGTAATAAGCAGTTGCTCTTGCCCTCCCTAAAGGAGGACTGGGAGAAGCAGGTCATAACCTGCTTGAGCCCAGTGTACCAGGAAACCTGCAAACTACTTGCAGGTCACGACTGGCAGTGCATTTTTGGACATGTGTATGCCCTAATCTGCTCTAGGGGAGAGGAAAGAAGGGAGGCTTTTTTTTTTTTTTTTTTTTTAGGATGTTCCCTGAATAGTACCATCTCCTTTGTTTTACTTTGACAGGAGGTATTTGCTACTGTCTCCTGTGGAGCTCTGTGCTGAATATGGAAAAGGAGGACCGAGCAACTTCATGCTCCATGGAGAAGCTAAGCCCACAGAGTACGTCTGTGCTGGGAGGAACCAATGAATATAGGAGAGTGTGCTGTCTCCTGGGGCTTGTGAGGAGTAGGGTGGGTGGCAAAGGTGCTTGTGCAACTCTCTGTACTTGTGATGCTTGAGATCTGTATGAATGTTATATCCTTGGAAAGCAAAGTGCCCTTTGCCACCATCCTCCTTCCACTTACAGATGCTGGTGTTCATCCCTATCTCTCTGTACCCAAGATAAAACCACAGAAAACAGTTTCCTTTTTTTTTTTTTTTCCCCCCCCCCATCAGCAGACCCCATGAGATGCTACATTCTGTGAAGTTCTGTGACTTCAACAGGAGTTACACACATTCAGCTCTTTGCAAGATGACTTGCAAGGGAACTTGTGGGCCATTTCACATTTTTACATGCCTTATCCCTGTCGCCCACTAGCAGTGTAGCACCCCCAAACTCTCCTCTGGGTATAAGTGCCCACTTCTATCTCTAGACCCTTTTTTAGCTCAAGTGGCACTAGTGCCACCCCAGAGTCCTCTCCAGCCCAGCAAGGGGATGATGCCAGAGCAGAGATTTATCGCTAACATGCAAACTCCGCTAGAGGAGTGAAAAACTAAATTAATCCCTGTGCCTTTCTCTAGTCTCTTGAATTTCAAAGCCTCCCTGTCCTCTCAATTCTCTGTAAGCATCTTACCAGGCATCCTTGCTGAGAAGGCTGTGAGATGGAAGGATTTTTGTGTTCCTTTTTTTTTCCCCAGTGACAGCAGCAACTCAGAATTTTCACATCTGCATTTTTCATCGGAAGGTTTAATTTCTTTTTTTTTTTTTTCCCACCTTTTTTTTTTTAGCCACAGCTCAGTTGGCCATACAGGAGGCAGGAAGATTTCTGCTTTTAAGAGATAGCAGTCTCTGTGGAGACCCACACTCAAAAAATCATCCAAAAGAGCCTATTGCTCACCAGAAAACTAAATGAGTGAAGAGGGGCTGAATAAATACTATTAATTCCCCATATCTCCAGCACTGGCAAGCCTCCATTTAGTATCAGTTTCTGACAGTGAATCTCACTGGATCATTTCAAGCATTGTGTGTCACGGAGCTGTAACGATCTGATCGCTCGGCCTTGGGCTGCCTGCGGGAACATACATTGAAGCAGAGCCAAAGGGAGCTTCCCTTACACCTTCTTAAAACTCCTCTGCTTCCCCAGGGCCTGGGAAACCATTCCTTTCTCTTGTTTTGGTGACGGCAAGGACGAGGGTTAAGTCACACGGGTTATAAATGGATGAGGTATGTGGGTTTTTTTTCCCCCTCCACGCTGAAGTTGGAGGGGCCGGGCTGAGTGGCCGGGGTTTGTGAGAGAAGCCAGCCTGTACGTGGCTTCATCGAACTCTCTTATTCGTCCTGCAGTAGGAATTGATGAAAATTACACTTAAAAAAGAGGAGGGAGAATAAAAAAACAGGGGGGTGGGGGTGGGGATTCAGTGTTAAGCGAAGAGCAGTCAGGGAGGGAGGAAGCGAAGGAGGGGGGGCAGAGCAGCCGAGCGCCATCCCCTGCAGCCTTCCTGTGCAGGTGGGCACGCGGGGCGGGCGTGCGCAGCGTGCGCAGCGCCCGGCTGCCTCCCACGCAGGTGCACCGCGACGTGCTCGCGGGGGTGTTAACCCCACGGCCAGAGCGTGCCCGTCGGTAATTATGGAAATGAGTGGCAATTAGATAATGTCACTCACTCTCCCCATACAGCTGATAAGCAGTTGAGAGCCACTCCAGAGCAAGGGGGAGACCCCCTCCCGGGGCCGCTCAGCAGATGGCTCTGACCTCCTGGCGTTAATAGGCTGCCCTCTGGCTCGGGAAGGTGATGGTGGTGGGTGGCACTTGGCTGCCGCTGCCTCCCTTGGCCCTGCTCGGAGCCGGGCCGCTCTGGGCCCGGAGCGGGAAGTTGGAGGGCGCCGGCGGGCGTTCCCTGCGGCGGCTCTGCGCGTCCCGGTGGTGCCTGCGCCGCCGCAGCGCTCGCGCGGGCCGCTCGGCTGCAGCGCGGTGACCCGCTCCTTGCTGCAGGGCCCTAAGGACGCCTCAAAACGCTCCGCAAAGACTTCCTCGGGGTCTGCTAGGGGGCTGGCCGCGTGCGACCGGCCCTCTCGTTTCGTGCTGCTGAATCGCGCTGAGGTAAAAATAGTGTGTGGGAAATACTTGCTACTTTGCTTTTTCTTGTGAGTAGGTGGAACTGGAAGGCGGGTGTTGCGAGTTTGTGCCTGGGAGAGGCTCTGTCCGTCATGAAGCTCCTCTCTGTCAGAAGTGTTCGTGCTGTGAGGGAGTTAAAGCTCTCGGAGATAATATATATAAGAAATTACCATGGGATTGTATAGTCATTGTCCCAAACTGTAACGCATTGCTATGGTAGCCGTGTGCTGTGTGAGGTGCAAGGGTAGTACTTAATCTAAAAATAAAATGGTAAGAGCAGAAAATGACTTGTTCTCTGTGTGTCTTGGAGGATCATTATGGGAAATGGGTAAGGCATGGATTTACAGTGTCAGGATTTACACTCCCAAGGCTCGGGTTCACATCTTGGCCTAATGGACAGTGTGCAGTCTGAGTTTTCCTCTCAGCCCTGCCGTGTGGTGGTGTTTGCTAGCACTGCCAGAGCTGCATGGGATGCAAGACTTGAGTAGCACGAGATGCCACCAGACAGGACTGAGGGGCACTGGCAGAGCCCTGCAGGAGCCTTGGACAGTGGCAGGGTGCAGGCAGCCTTCCCAACACCTCCTCTGACATGGCATCCAGAAACAGCACCTCTGTTGTGTGACTTACGCTCCTTCTTCCTCTGCTGAAACTGAACCCTGACCCTGTCTTTCAAAACAGACAGAGAGGGATTGCCTTGGTTCCCCCAGTCATCAGCGCTAGTCCAGTTCAGCATTTTCTGACTCATTTTCCTCACCGTCTGTGACGTTTAGGATGGAGCGAGTTGGTGATACCAGCCTGCCTCCTAAGGAGCAGGTAGTCGAGTTAGAGAAACCTGTACCACGTTGACCTGCTCCCTTCACTGCCTCTTTAAAATATCCCAAGGACTGAAGGACCCACAGGGACTGAGATATCTTCTCACATGTATAAAACGGTGTCAGCAGCCTGGGGCTGGAAAAGATCTGGCTGTCTGGACATGCACTTGGGCTGTACCTGGACGTATACATCACATCTGTGGTTGTCTAGAGGGTGTGCACACCTAGTGCTATGAGAGTGCCTTCCCCTCATGCTCAGAGAGTTAGCTTTTCAAAACAGGGTGAGAAGAGCAGCAAGGCTGAGGGCTGCTTCTTGTGCGAACGGAGCAACCCAGGAGAGTGCAGAGCTGCTGCAAGAGCCCCTGTGCTGGGGGCTCGCCGGGCTCGCTCCCTCCCTAGCTCCGGCCTATCTGGCCTAGCAGGGAGTTTTGCTGCACTGGTGCTAAGTGTTGCAGGGAGCCAGGAGCTGCTGGGAGCACGCTGCTGGCTAATTTACACACATTATTATATTCCTATTCCCATCTCATCAATAATTCCAGGCTTGGGTCATCGCTTTCTCTCTTCACTCCCTCTCACTCTATTCTCCTTCTCCATAAATCATGGGCTATTTTAGTGGAGCCACCAGGGAACACAGAGGAGAAAGGTAAACGGACAAGGGCCATGTACTTTTCCTCCAGTTGATTTTCAAGTCCTTAACATCGTCCTCCTCCAACCCCTGCTCTGACTGAGCCAGTATCCTGATTATTGGCAAGACAGATGATTTGAGCATTGGAACCTTTTTTTTTTGGTTTGTTTTTTTATTTTCTTTCTTTTTTTCTTCTTTGGTTTACATCTCTTCTAACACTTCCTTTTTTTTTCCTCCTTCCATTCTCCTGAGCCAAGCTGTTAACAATTAAAAGGAATTATCTTCCCTCTGGTTCTGACTTGATTGTATTTGTGTTTATAGCAGTTTAGCTAACAAGCTCCAGTCAGGCAGCTGCAGGGAATGGGCCTGGCTTCCACTGGGCATTAAAAGCTCCCCTTTCTCTAGCTTGCGGGTTCTCTTTTAATTGATCTATTTTGTTTTCTAAGTGACTCGTTTTTAGTGCTGACTAAATTTGCCGGATTGACAGCCTGGAGCCTTACGGCTTCTGCAGGTCCCTGGGGCAGGCAGGGCCAGGACTGTGGCAGTGCAAGGTGTCTCCTCCCTGCCAGCTGCTTCTTCTGCAGCTCAACCCCTGCCTGGGCCAGACAGTGACTTTCCTGGCACTGCCCATCTCTGCATGAGGAACATCAGCTGTCATCACCCACATCACAAAACACTCACCTCCAGTGGATATTTTGCCCCAGTGCTGGTGACATGGTTTGTGCTTGAACTGGCAGCTGGGAGGCTGAAGGCTGAATCTCAGTTCTCATCGCCTGTCTTTCTGTTTTGTATCTGTGCTAGGGCTGGCTATGTGCAGCAGAGCCATTCTTCTGCCCAGCCCATCTCCGTGAACAAGTGCCTGTGCTAGTGGAAAACTTCCTTTATTTTTCTTTTTTTTCTTTTCTTTTTCTTTTTTTTTCAAATGAGATTTTCAAAGAATGAACCCAGTTTTGTGCTGTCTTTACTTGTCATCTTAAAACATCCTCCTACCCCAGGCATGCAGTCGCCCACACGCAAATAGTTAGAAGTGAATTAAATCTTAATGCTCAGAGGTGTAACTTCTGCTCACTGAATTGCTCGCTGTTAGCTAGGGGTGAACGTGGTGTGTTAGGCAAACCACTAGATCAGGGTAAGTGGTAAGTGCTGAGGCACTTCTTATCACATAAGCTACAGGTTGCCATATATAATTTGTATAGTATCCATTTTCAGTCTGTAAGGGTCCCAATTAGGCCCTCTGAAGTGTGAAAGACGTGCGCAATAAAAGGAGAATGACAGGTTGACAGCAGGGATGTCTTCTCTAGTGCCTGCTTGGTTTGGTGTGCTAGGAAGCATAATGAAAGCAGAGGAATGGTCAGTTTGGATAATGTCCTTCCTTGTCCTGCGTCATTCTTGTGCTCTGAGGAATTCTGGTCTTCGTCCCATGCATTTTCTCTGACAGGTAGTTGTTGCAGGGGAAGCTTTAGCAACCTTTTTCTTAATAAAGTTGATAAGATTCTTTATAAAAGGAGTTAAATAATGTGGTGTATTTTTACATTGCTCAGTGTTCCAGGGTGTGCAGCTGCTTGGTGGGGTCTCTCTCTGGTCCTCCTAGTTCTAGTGACATAAATACCCCTGTAGTTCTGGAGGACTGTATGCCCACCCGCAGGCATGAACAAGTGTCCAGTGTGTCAGTAAATGTAACCCAAGTTGCTAGACAAGATACTGATAAACTTCATGGTAAAGATATGGTGAGTAGGGGGGTTAACTTTTTCCTTTCTCTTCTTCTCTTGACTCCACAGGTCCAGCAAGCTGTGTGAGTGCCAAACACTGAATTATGGGCTGTATTGCTACCGGTGCATCATGAAGGTTGACTTTATTTTTGCTCTCCCAAGGATCACATATCTTATGAATTCACTGTCTCCTCCACCTCACTGCTGCCTCCATCAATATTGTTATCGCTTCTAGGAAAACTGAACTTGAGGCTTGGCCTTCAGCTTGGCCTCTTCTCTCTCCTCAGAACAACCAGTATCACCTTCGTGTTCTACCAGAACAAACCCCTGTGGGTTATTTTGCCCTTCACAACGCACATCGCCTGGAGAAATCACTTCATATCCCCTTTTCTTCTGGGATAAAGGCCTCCAGACCTTAAAGGACAGTTGAAATCTTTCCTTGAAGAGGAGACATTTTCTCTCAGCTACGTGCACTTGCTGTCTCTCCACCTACTCTCCCTTTCTCTGTCTCTCTTTCTGCTTTCCTCCTTCTCTCGTGGGATTTATCAGCTTTGGTGTTGACTGCTGGGGTTATCCTCACAGTGCTGTGGCTGTTGTTTTCCTCCTAGGGAAGAGGAGGTTCTTGAAACAATGGGCTTCACTCTCCACTCTATCTACTTCACCTTGAAGGTGAGTTTGCTGCTGGGCTCCTTGCTGGGTCTCTGCTTGGGTCTGGAGTTCATGGGCATCCCTAACCAGTGGGCCCGCTACCTCCGCTGGGATGCCAGCACCAGGAGCGAACTCAGCTTCCAGTTCAAGACCAATGTCTCGGCTGGGCTGCTTCTGTACTTTGATGACGGCGGTGTCTGCGACTTCCTGTGTCTGTCCCTTGTGGATGGGCGCATCCAGCTCCAGTTCAGTGTGGACTGTGCTGAGACTACAGTTATCACAGACAAGCAGGTCAACGACAGCAACTGGCACTTCCTGATGATCAGCCGCAGTCACCTTCGGACGGTGCTAGTGCTGGATGGCGAAGCTAAACCGGGTGAAGTGCGTCCGCAGCGCCAGTACATGAATATCGTCAGTGACCTCTTTGTGGGTGGAGTCCCCTTAGACATCCGTCCTGCTGCCTTGACCCTCGATGGTGTTCTAAGTGAGCCTCCGTTTCAAGGATTTATCCTGGATCTGAAATATGGCAACTCTGAGCCACAGCTCCTGGGCAGCCAAGGGGTCCGGCTGGACATGGAGGGACTCTGTGCAGAAAACCCCTGTGAAAATGGTGGCACTTGCTTTCTTCTGGACGGCGAGCCACACTGCGACTGCTCAGCCACTGGATATGCTGGCAAACTCTGCTCTGAAGGTAAGAGAAGCACTTTCCCCATTGATGTTTATGCTACCCTAACTGTTAGTCTGTCACTTAGCAGGGCTATGGGAGAGTTCTTATCCCTGCTGGTGGTTATCAGAGGAATTAAAATTCCATCATCCTTTTCCCAGCTGGAGATAATGAAATGGGAATAGAAACATGTGCAGTTGCAAAAAAGTAACTTTCTGAAGGCATGCTGCATTTATAGCATAGAAAAAAATGTCATCAGCAACTTATTAATAAGGGTGGAGAACATAAAGTGGTGAATACAGGAGTACTGGGTGTTGGTAAAAGAAATTGAGAAATAAGAAATTGCCTTAGATTTCTGGGTTTTCCTTAGCTACCGTTTGCCTCTAAACACCTAGTGAAGGTTTACCTACTTACGTAGGTGAACGGGAGCCATGTGTGTATGGCAAACCCAGCTGATTGCAAGGGCACGGCCAAGCGAAGGCGGCGTTGGTGGGAGCAGCTGCTGGGCTCTGAAAGCCCCGTGCGCCCCTCAGCTGCACACGCGCTGCTCGCCGAGTGGCCCTTGCATTGGTTTAGCATCCTTGACTAAACTGCTTTGAGATCTGCTGAAAGATCCTGCTTTATAGTGAGAAAGAAAGACGAATTTGAGTGTTTCTACATTGTTTCATGTTTCCTTTTAAAATTCCAGTTCAAAAGTTTTAAATAATGCAAACCACCTAATGAGGTGAATTTCAGGGTTTTCTCCTTGAACTTTAGCAGCGTCATGGTAATTGACTGTGTATGTCTGAAGTCAGTTCACTGGAAATCACAGTGTGAATTTGAGAATTGCAACGCAACTTTTTTTTTTTTTTTTTTTGACATTTGAGATTAAACATAACAGGAACCAAGGTGGAATCTGAAGAAGAAATCAGGGGAAAAAAAAACAACAAAAAAACCCTCACAATGTTGAAATGGAAATATTTGCAATAATATCTAATCAAAACTAACATTTATTTAATTCCTTAGGGAATAAAAATGGATTATGCAGAATTCACTACATAAAATGTGAGAAGTGATGAAAATAAACTCTCAGTGCTGTTGATATGTAAGCAAAAAGGAAGTGAGCACCCCTCAGAATTACTGTATAGATACAGATCTAATTTTATGGTATATGTGGAGAAGAAAACTTGTTTCTCTTGGAGGGGAGGGTTGGGAAAATAAACACAGCATCTTCTATGTGTTTATTTTAATGTGATGTTAATGATAACAGAAAATTTGGCTTCATATGCAGATGTTACAGTAACAATGCATGATGACTGCACACAGTATTTTATTCTTGACCAAATTAACCATCTTGCAGACAAGACTTAATATGCCTCCTGGGAAGACATCAGGTGTATGTGCTAAAGAGGTCTACAGTGTACTCAAGAAATAACTCCCTTAATTTTACAAATTTTCAGCTACAGTAATAAAATTTGAAGTATATTAATTATAAATAACACTTGGCAGATTTGAAGTGCACCAATAAAATCACTTTTAGAATGACCAGTGAGAGACTGTCTAAAGTTATTTCTTTTCCCCATTTTTCTCCAAATTTTCAACTCTTCTGAACTAGATTTCAGAGGAAAACTGAAGGAAAGAGTTTGTTCCAGCAAACACCTCTTTTTCTTTTTTTGGATCCATACATCTTTAGACTCCAGGAAGACATCGTGGATATAGCGTAACCATAAATTCCCCCAGACTGAGGTGCCATAGCCACCTTTCCATCCTCTTCGAGCAGAGTCTGGGCAGAGTGTGTGAAGTCCTGATAGGAAGTTGCATCAGAAAAGAGGTGTGAGTCTGAGAGGTGCTGAATACCAACACTCTTCCTGACTTTTTGCTCAGCACCCATCAGGCCCAAACCAAAAATGAGAAGCAACAATCTTCTGTACTTGAACCATCTGGAGTTCGAGAGAGCGCTGGGCAGGGCTGAGCAGTCTGAAGTGTGGCTGCTGGCCTCTGCCTCATACCTATGCAGAACAAGGACATCTCATGCCTAAACTGAAGTTTTGGGTGATGGAAGATTGCAGGAGCCACCCACACAATGTTAAGAAAAAGCCTCTTTCTTCTGCTGGATTAATGGATCCAGGCACCACAGAAGGCTGCTCAGGACATCAACAGCATATGGCTTTCACCAAACATTGTGAAAAACACAGTGAGCCAAGTGTCCTTATACCTATGGGACAGCTACAGGCAGGGCTGGGGGGTGGGCTCTCTATTTCCAGGGTAGGTGGAGCAATATGAAATGCATCTCCTAATGAAGCCAGGCATACTTCTGTTGTAGACATCATGGATCAAGCAGTGCTATTGTTGCCTTTGGAAGTCATGCGTCACCATTGCTGTTTGTTTCCTATAGTGATTCATCACTTCCCAGCCCAACCTTCTATTAAGGGTGAGCAAAGAAGTTTGTCACGATGTACCTTTTTTAATAAACATTTTTATCTCTTTGTTGGTTGTGGTCTGTTTACTCACACATAACAATATTGTGCAGAGAACTTTTCTGTTGAACAAATGCAGAGATTTCCACAGACGTTTAACTAGTTCTTCTGTTTTCGTTCCTGTTACTTTATGATGCATATTTGGTTTATGTTAGAATTTTATAATCAACCTTGTTTTCTGTTTCCTTTATTCTTCAAATGTGGTGATTTCTGTGTACTGTATGATATCACCTAAAAATGTTGCAGTGTCTCTGAAGATTCAGAGAAAATGGGGAAAAACAGAAGAAAAGCTTTCTAGTAAGTGGATACAAGCACACAAAGAAAAGTAGCAAAGAAACAAAAAAGGGAGAGTAAGAAATATATCTGTATGACTTTTAAAAAACTTAGCAAGCTCCAAAGAATTTTCTTTCAGTATTCTGGATGTGGCAAAACTTCCACTGGTACACAGTCAGATGTGGTAGGAACGTCAGGGCTGGATGCAAGCTCTTCCTGCCTGTGGCTTGATCAGCCCTTAATCAGATTGTATTTTCTTTGTTTGCTTTTTTTCCCCAGGAGATTTTTTTTTTTTTTTAATAAAAACTGTTTCCATTTGTTTCATTTTCTTATCCTGCTTTTGCATATTTGCAGAAATGTTGTTCAATGGTTATTTTATTCTGATTCTTTCTTTTCAAAGACATACGCCCTTTCAACTGGTATCGGCAACTCCCTTTGCGGATCCTTAGCCCTGTTACACAATTTTCTTGATTTTTTATATGTGTATTTTCAGTTGGTCACTGGCATTGGCTTTTTTACTGGGGACTGATGGGATCCAATCAATAACAGCTTCTGTTTGAACAGCTAAATGCAATATGTACCTTTTTAATAATGAGTTCTCTTGACAGGGTCCAGGCCATTACTTGTCTATTGACTGATACCTACGTCTGCAGATGGTAAAACCACAACAATCTCATTTATTCTGTGGCCAAAGAAATAAAAAATAAATAGAAAGTGGAACCTGCTGATCATGAACTGTGACGGAATGAAGCGCCATTTACAGTATTAGGGGTTATTGTAATGCAAAGTGCAATTCCAGTTATAGTGAACCTCAGCAGAGAACAAACCATTCTGCAGTGAGACAAAACTATAAATCCTCTGCAGAGCTTGCCCCGCTTTGCTGTGTGAAAGCTTTTTGGCAGTCAATGTGCATGCCAAGTTACCAGGACTGTTTATGTCATGGTAGCTATATGCTCAAATCAGTAGCTGACCTGGTCATTACTGGTCACCGATAAATACGATTTCTTTGAGTGTACACAATGGGTGTACAGATATGTGCATACTTGGGAAGATCTGACGCTTTGAATAAAATGTGATCCTATTTTCATTGCAGTTGGAGTAAGCTGGTTCATTGAATCTGACATCTCTGTAGGGTACAAAGGCTGGCTGATTTGAGTAGCAATTAATTTGTACGTTCCTGGGCAATAGTAGCATTAGACATGAAAGCTGAAGTCAGAGACACCTTCTCCTCCAATAAAGCTCACCAGTCTCTGTGGGATCAGGCTGCTGCCAAGCAAATGAGGCTGCTGTAGAATTTGAGCATCAGAATAGATATGTTCATGTCATGGAAAAGGGAAAAAAAAAAAAAAAAAGAAAAACCTTCCCACGCTAATTTTGCAAACAGTGCTGCTGTAACAGCCTGCTAGCCAGATGCACGTGCTCATCAGCACCTTCAGGATCATGCTGTCTTGCTTAGTCCCATAGATACTTCCTTTTCCACCAGTGTCAAGGCGTAGGGAGAGAGTTCAGTCATAGGCAACACTCTGAGTGCAGTGTTTTATGCTCAATAATATCTTGGCCCAAGATCTCATTCCTGTCCTTGGGCCTCCTCTGGACTTTGGGGATGAAGGTGGACTAAAAATATGCTTAGAAATGACATGAACGGTGCGTGTAGGTGCAAAGGCAAGAGGCTGCTGTGATCACCAGCTTCACAAAGCACCATGCTGAAGCCTTTGTGTTGCCTGCAGGGGCTGTTTCTAAACGAAGCCTGAATAGGGGCCTGATTGCACCTCTTCCCTTGATTACAGAGCAAGATTTCCTGGGGATGCTGCCTGCTGAATGACAGAGAAGCCCGTTGCTCTGTAATTATAACACTTTAAACTGCAGCAGGAACAGATTTTTCTATAGCCCCTCAGTTTCATTTAAAGAGACAAGATACTGCAAGATTCATCCTCTGCCTGCCCCTTTGGAGCAGCCCAGTTTTCCTGTTTTGGCTCTATCTAAAAAGGAGTGCCTACCCTTCCTTTCAATCAGAGGTGATCCCTGCCATCCGCCCCAAACTTTTTAGCACTAAGGGCTAATTTGGCACTTTGCCATAAGCCTGATGGCTGCACTTAATTTGCATATTCATTTACATACATTTTGTAATCAGAAACAAATGAACATGACCATAATATTTGCTTTCACTTGCATATTCCTTGATAGATGAGTATAAATTGGAGGTTGTTGAATTCACCAGCAGTAAACAGCTGCAGTCCCTCCACTTGGTCTTTGGGTCTGCTGCTGCCAAGGACAACGGGTGACTCTGGGGTACCCTGCGAGGGGTCCAGCCTTTCACCTGCCACTGCAAAACCTGGCACTGCTGGTGCCTGAAAAGCTGTGGAGTAAATACTGCAAGAGGGGAGTCCAACTGTCTCATGCCACGTCTTACACTCCGCCTCTGGTTGTTGGGCGGAGGGCTGGCATGAGCTCTGCTCATGGCTTAGTTTTGCCATTCCCATTTTTCCAGCATTTTTGCTGGAAAATCCTCATATTTCCCCACCTCTTTCTTGTGTGGATTAAGTCACTCTGGGCCCACTTAAAATAGTATTTTCCGGTAGTATTTTTTAATGTAGCGTTAGATGGGCACCAGAGTAAGATGATGCGTTACGATATTAATTAATGCTTATAGAGTGCTTTGGAACTCCAAAGTGCACTACAAGCATTGCTTTCTTATCGTTAGCAGTAAGCATTGAAAGGGAGCTGGAGCTGCAAAACTTCAGTTTCGATCCAACAAACCCCTCCACAGAAATGGTCTAGGATCCATCTGCCCTCGCCCTGGTGACTCAACGCAGCCTGCCCACAGCTCCAGGCCTTGCTGGCTCTGCTTCGCAGCCTCTGCTGCTCTTAGTGCAGACGAACCACATGTTGGTTACAGGCCCTGTGTACAGTGTGCCGTTGATTCAGATAGTCTGGCTGCAATCCATGCTGACAGCTATATTCTTGTTTCGCTCTCCTGTATTATAGATGACCATGAGGCTACAAACCTTTTCTGCTTGATTGCAGATCAGCTGCAGCCCTCAGGCAGCAGGCAAGTTGTAGCCCTAAGTTAGGCAAAACTTGGACATCTCCTTTTGCTAAATCGTGGCTGGGTACAAAACCAGAAGCACCCTTTGGTGTGAGGGCGGACTGGTAAAGGCCTGGAGCAAATTGTAGGCAAGGAGATGGGCCTGGAAAACCACAGGATAGAAGTGCTGCTTTTTGATATGGGTAAGCCAAAGCTCATGTATCAGCGCAGGCTGTTTACAGCAGCTACTCAGTCTTTGTTCTAGCTGCCTGATTGTGCAAACAGTTCTTGGCTATCTAAAAGAATACATTTTAATGGGCTGAGTGAGCCTCAGGAGCAATGAGTCTAGCTAGCCTTTGGATACCAGATCCCTCTGTCAGCCTACAGACTAGTTGGCTCTTTCCTGCTTTGTCCCAAAGTGTACACAGCTATGATCTAGAGAGGATTTTTTGGCTGGTAGTAAATAACCATTTAAAAAATATACATAACTGTTAATAGTTGTGAAAGTGAATGGAGGTAGAAATTTCTCTTTCAAATTAACTTATGGCAGGAAGATGATTTGATTTTGGATTTCTTTTCCTTCTTTTCTCTAAAAAAAAAATACACCAAGAAAAGGAGAAAAAAAAAAGCAGGAGGGAAGAGAAAGTTGGCCCATTTTTACTGCCCAGTCTGAGCTAGGCAGCCTGTCATGAGGGTCAGTCAGCAGCAAGACAGCACATGCTGCAGCCTTGCTTTTATCCTTACTCTAGGATGGATGTAGGCAGGTTACTTGCCAGAGGGTGATCTTTGTGACGCTCTGGTGGAAAGAAGAAGGGAGGCAAAATCCTCCCAGGCACCTCGAGGCCACTGCAACCTGTGCTCTGGGAGGGGTGGAGTGACAAACGGCAGGAGAAGAAGCGGAGGAGGAGCATGTCCACCGGGAGGAGGCACTCGGAGCGCTTGGACTGCGGCGCCGGCGCTCCCTGGCCGGGGAGAAGGTGGCAATCCGTGCGGTGGGGTGGCGGAGCGGCCCCCTGGCCTGCGCCAAGATTCCCATCTCGCTTTGCCTCTCGTTCTTTTGCGGAACACCTCGGGACTGGATGGATAGAAAAACTTCTTTTTCCACCTGTAGAAGACAAGGCAGCTGCCATGTTATTGCTGTTCAGAGAAAGCAATGTGAATTCTGGGTGTACGTGTGCATTCCTCCTACAATCCTTCATTGCAGACGTGCTCACTGCTGTTAAAAACCCTCCCTGCTGAGCAAAGCACTTCCCTTGCACTGTGTCAAGCCCAGGAGCAGACAGCGGGTGTGAAACTGCCAAAGGCCTGGCAGAGGTGGGGATGAGCATGCAGGGAAGGTCATGGGGAGGAAGAGGGTGTCACAGGCTGCTAGGACCAGAGCTGTTTCATATTTGAGTGGGTTTGTTCTGAAATGGGGCTGGGACCTGGGCATACCAAGTGTGCTGTGTTTTCAATAGCACTGCTAATAATACTGTTTCACCTGGCTACAGCCTGCTTGCACATGTACTTCCTACACCTTCTTTCTGGTAGGAGACTGGTATGAGTTGTAAAGAAAGTGGATTTGAGCAGCAGAACTTCTATTCCAGGCGAAAGAAAGGGAGAGTGGGGGGGAAAAAAAAAAAGGGGTATAGTCATGAGAGTGTTATCACAGTATCTAAGACTAATTTCCAGTTCTGCTGCAGGCTTCCTCCATCCATGAGGTGTTTTGCTGTCAGGCTAAATGATTCAAGATTCAATCACCTGAACTCACTTTGCGGGAGGTATTTACTTGGTTTTGCTCTGTGTCACAGTTTCCCTATCTGAAACATGTATCCAGTGGAGCTTCCTGTCTAAGGATTAAGAATCTTACATGCTTCTGTATGACGATAATAGAGCTACAGATATGTGGGGATATGTATTTTATACACACACACACATATATATGTATATTGTGTCTGAACATGTGAATGTTTAGCCCCGTGCCGCGTGGCCTCTCCGCTTGGTGGGCCGTGGCGGGCAGGCTGTGCTGCTGGGTGCTCCCGGTGTCCAGGCACGGAGGAAGGGAGCAAGGAGAGGGCTTTCAGCTCCCTTCTCAGCTCTGTCCCATGCGCTCCACTGATTGCTCCACAGATGCCCACCACAGTGAACCCCAGGGATGCTTAAATATTTTTCTGCCCGCAGAGACTCAGCTCAGTCTGCCTGTTTGTACGAACTCTTACTCTGCCTGGGCTGCTGCTGCTGCCAGGCTGGCCCGGTCCGCTGTCTGGACCAGATTCTCACAGTGACCCTGTGTTATGACAAAAAGCAAAGAGGGTACAAAAGGCTACTAGAGCAGGCTGGTAGCATCCTTGTGTAAATTATTGCATATAATGCAGGACAACAGAGAGTAAAGCCCTTTGAGAAGTTTCTCAGTGCTTTAATTAGCCCAAAGCTGGCAAATATGTTGTGTTTTGAAGGTACTGAAACAAGAGCTAAACATTTCTTGCTGTATTTCTCTTCCTGTTAACTCCTGTCAACAGTCAATTCCCACCCTCTAATTGCTCATTGGATGCAGCAGTTGTATTTGTGGCCTGCAGTTTGCCATGCAGGCCAAAGAGGGAAGAGGTACTTTGCTACTGGGGATTTATGCTCTGAGGCCTCGTTTTCCTTCTTACTTGTGGAATTAGACCAGTAAAGTAAAGTGAGTGAATATAATGGGCTGGGTTGTTTCTGAATGTTTGACAGAGACTTTTATCAGAAAGGTATAGAAATTTGCGGGTGTAGATATCTGAGCTGGGGGTTAAACCCTGGCATAGCTCTGAGGCTGCTGGAAGGTCCCAGAGCTTGTGTGGCTGCTGCGTTTACTCAGAAGCCTTTCTCAGGCACTGTGGTCTCTTGGGTGGATTTTCATCTCTTCTCAGTTTGTTGCCTTAATACTTGAGAAAAATGATACTGTCTGAATTTTACAAACCTCTGGTGTGTTCTCACAGACATGTGCTTGCTTTTCTGGTCTTTTATGCTTGTTTTCACCCTGGTAGCTTAGCTTTGGGGGCCTGGGGGCCTCCTCCTGGTAAAGGAGGAGGAGTCCTTGGGGCTGAAGGTGGGTTTGTCCCCTGGGGCCTGTTTAGAAACCATGGCCAAGGCTGAGATGGCTGCTAGAGATGAAAGTGGCTTGGGTTGTGATCTGCGAATTTCATAGCTCAGTGGTGCTTACAGACAAGTTCCTTAAGCTCCTTCCTTTTGGTATGTGTCTGAAAATATATTGCTTATATTCCCCAAAGATCACTTGTGTTTTTTTTTTTTTTTTAAGTGGGGGGAGAGGAAAAAAAAAAAACAAAGAGACAAAGAGCACTTTATCATTACTTAATTAAGTACCCCTTAAAAAAAGGCAAGGCTTGGGAAGAAGAAAAAAGAGCAAACATCTTAAATTGCTTGTCCAGGACCACCTGAAAGAAAAAAAGCCTGGGAAGTAGCCAGAGGTCACTGCCTTTCCCTCTGCCTTTTGGCCTTTCTGGGTGGTTCAGTGGGGGCTGCCCTGGGGTGGCTTGGTGGAGATGGGGCCGCATGGAGGGACGGGCCTGCGCGACTCCTCCTGGGCTGCTGGGGAGGACCATGGGGTTCAGCATCTTCAGCTGGTAAAGGGGGAAAAAGAGCAAGTCAATGAATGCAACAAAAGATACGTGTTTGATATTTGGCTGTCTGGAAGAGGTAGCCTTGCTTCATCCTGCAGGGTAAGCAGAGCTGGATGTACACTTATATTAGGGTCAGCAATGAGGGGCAATTCATATAGGAAGAGCTGGTCTAGCTTAAAATATGCTGGTTCAGGTGCTGGTTACTGTGTGGCCAGGAGCAGGGAGGATAGGCGCAGAATGACAGCAGCGCAGCGGCCGGTTCGTCGCTGGGCAGAAGACCTTCCAGGAAAGTATCGGATGCTGCAGAAAATGGCAAAATGCTCTTTCTTTTGTGTTCCTCTAATGGGCCCTATGCTGTTGGCAGTCTGTGTTTTGAATTAAAAATAAACAGTGAAACAAACACAAACATTAGGGCTCTGATGATCAAATTATAATTTAGATTATTGACTTGGCTGTCTCCTCGTAAATTTTCTATTTTCTTACATGAATTGAACTACTTCAGTTAGTGATGAACTGTAACAGAATTCCCCAAACTCTTGTGTTTGAACAGCTATGAAACAGAAGTTATGTATTTGTCTGCTTTGAAGCTTGTAGTTGAACTTCTTTGTAAGGCACTGTGTTTTCTGCCTCTCTTATCCTGTCACATATTTAAATGAAGGAGGTATGGCGTAATATTTTGAGCAGTTCATACACATCCGACTAAAACAGGTTGGAAAAAAAATCCTCATGAGAAATGTAGTTTTCATCAAATCAGAATTTTTAGAAAAAAAAAAGATTTTTGAAGGAAGTCTGCACAGGAGAAAAGATATGTTTTACTCCATACAAATTCTGGATTCTGGCTTTACATTTCAAATGTAATCTGTATCATTTAGGTATCTACCTTTACCTTATTTTATAACTGCTATCAGTGTCCCTTATGTGGTTTTACTACTGATAAACTATAATATATTGTTAAAAAGTTACACTGTTTTGGGGAATGGCCATATACACCCACACAGACCAGAAAGCTTTAATGAAATCCTGTGGACTCAGCTCTGTTCTGCTGTGACTTGGGAAACTATTAGGCCCAAAACTGGATGCAAGAGGAAAGGAGCAAGCGTAGGTTAGACTTGACCAGAGAGGAGAGCAGACTTCTGTCTCTGGGACAATGAGAAGAGCTTGGATCATGGGTAGGGTGATGAGTCACATCAGTGCCCTTTGAAACCTCCCAGGAAGAAAGGGTGGCAGGAAGCACTGTTAACAGATCTGTAGCTAGTGGTGTTGGTCAGAAGCTCTACTAAATCAAGGGCCCAAGGAATCATCTTGGGTGGACACAACTGGGATGGGTTTTTCACAATTGTGAAATTGTGTCCTTCTCGGACATGACGGTACCGTTCAATGGGGCAGTCTCGAACAGTGGTGGTGAGGGTAGTGTGCCACACATACTGAGGAAGAACCACCATTACTAGAGAAGTTGGGATCATCAGTAGTTTGTTCTGAGCTTTTCAGTATGTGGAACTGGACTGAACTAGCTTGTAATGCAGATGGACATGAGGACTGGCCATTCCTGAGGAACATAACAAATATCCCTCTGTGCAAGAAATGTCCTTTCAAATGCAGCCAGCCCAAGCCAGGCTGAGGCTTGGGCTCGATGAGCAAGGCTCTGCTTATGATAGTCACCTGGGAACTGTGCAAGTTTGGCGTGACAGCCTTTCTTGAACTCCGGGATGTATTCCCTGCCATTGCCACTGCTGGTGTGGAGACTCCCAGTTTGCCTGAGGCAGGAGATAGCTAAACTGAGGTACTGAGTAACAGATCCTCTATCTCTGGAGAACAATTGGCTGTGATTTCAGGCCTCATTTGTCAGTGCTGTTTAATTATAACCATGCTACTATTTACAGTGGATGTCACTGCTCTGTTTTATATCTATATGATGCTCCCTCTGGCCTTAAAAATCTATGAATCTCTATCCCACTCTTTGGGGCATTTGTACCAGTCTCCATTGATTTTTATTCCGAGATTGAAATTAGTCTTTTTTTTTTTTTTTTCTTCTTCTTCTTCTCTCGTTACCCAACTGAATGTTGCTGATGGTAGGATGATTAAAACAATTTAAGGCACTGTTCAGATCTGAGAGTGATAAGATGGCAGGAAACAAAATATACGTTTCATCTGCTCTATTTTCTACCCTTACACTTGCCCACTTTTTTTCTCCTTGTGAGGGACTGACTGTCTTACAGAATGTGGATCCCTGAACAATTTGAACTTGCATATATATTGTCACTAATGAGCTGTTTTATAGAAAATATATTGAATATGCCGATCATTGTACTGAATGTCTTTTTTTTGGTCAGATCAAACGAATAATATTCATCTTAAAACTAAACACATAAACCAAGTGCTCCTTGTTCAAACCAAGCCTTCTTTTGTACTCTTGGAAGATGCACTTGAATAAGGAATGCAACCATAGCTATTTAGATATGTTGGTCTTGTCAGTTTTGAAGAACATTGCTTTTAAGTCCCAGCTGAGAAAAATGACCCAGCCACCTTGGAGTCCTGTGACTGATTTGGGCTTCTAAATTGCTTATGTAACTTTGATTATTTTACCTGCATATAATATTTCTTTCCATCCTTATGTCCTCTAAAGATCTGACCCAAAGAGCATATTTTTGTTTGACATTTTCTTGTCTGTGTTTGCCTTTAACAATTTTAATGATCTGATATTGAAATTAACAACAAAACTGTTCAAATATTCTTTTTTAAAACTGAGTGAAGAAAGAAAATTAATTGCAAAAGATCTTGCTGTAATGTGATGTTAAGGTTGTGAATTTCAGAATTAAGTGATAGTACCTGCTACAATCAAAATGCCACATGGCATCCATTCAAATGTGCTTCAGGCATCCTGCACTTGAATTGTGTGCAAGGCAGGAAAATAAGAGCTAAAATGCTGTCAGGTTAATAATAAATTGTGCATACATGTGGCACATTTCATCAGAGTATTCCTGAGCATCTCACAACTACTGATAAATCAGTCAACCTTCACATCACTCTACTACGCTATGAAATGCATGTTATCTCCATTTTACTGAGGGAGAAACTGAGAGGCAAACAGAATGTGAGTTATTGAAGGGTATCGAGTCAGAAGCTGTCTACAGTGGGACTGGAATCCAGAACACTAAATCCTAAGTATTAAACAATATGGTATTTTATCATCTTTTGTCCAAGTATGCTAGAAAAGCAGCAAAATACAGTGATTTACACTGAACATGGAGCCAGAATGGAGCTTTGGGTTTAGGAATTCTTGTAAAACTTCATTTGAAATTTCAGATCTCTATTGTTTCTGGAGGAATTGGATTGTCCACATCCAGTAAGTTCTGCTCCTGTTGGCTGCTGTCCTTGTAACTCAGTCAGCAGAAACCGCTTTCAACCAGTCATCTTGTTTCCTGCCTGGACTGGGCTCAGCAGCGTGTGCTTCGATTTAGTGTGGTTTTCTAGTCACTAATGAAGAAAAATGGACTGTATCAATAAAAGCTTTAGTGTTTTTTTTTTTTTTTTTTTTTTTTAAACTGTAATTTATGTCTTTCTTAATATACCCTTTCAAAATAGGAAGGAGAAAACCAGGAAAGGGAAAAGCCAGTTCCTTTAAATGATTCAAGTAGAAATGTATATGAGTTCATCAATAGCAGCAAGCTGGAACATTAATTCCAGCTCTTTGGATGCTATGCTGAGCATTTCCTTAGGATGGAAGGTGGTGGGGGAAGTAAAAAGTCTTACGTCTTACATTTCCCCTCCCACCTGCACTTCTGTAAACTGTTTAAGGTGATGCTCTACTATAACTCTGCTTTTCTGGTGAAGACTGCTCACACAGGGTGCGTGGTGGAGACAGAAGAGTTTTTATTAGGTCTTATTGGTTAATTG
>VZSV01000079.1:3193240-3210740 GCA_013398735.1 Nothocercus julius
TTCTCTTTGGGTACCTCAGATTGCTTTAGAAGACTTTTTTCCTTCCCTAAAAGTCTCCATTTTAAGCACTGAAAGTAGTTCCAGTAAGTCCCATTATTGATGTTAGCCCTTGAAAACATGGTTGCCTGGCAAACAACAGGCACCCAAATGAGCAGAACAACAAAGCTGATGGCATATGGGACACAATGCCCACGTTCTTATTCCTAAAATGGCAATGTGTTGGGGAGATAGGAGTGTAGGCCCTTCAGCTCAGAGGTGTTCTCTTAGTTTATATATAAACATGGAATACTGTGTTTAACCACCCTGACCTCAAAATGATGCTCTCTTTTACTAGATAGCCTTTAGGAGTATAACTCCTCAGCTCAGAGGTGACTGTGTGTCCTTACTTGGCACTTATTATACAGGCCATTCTTTAAATAAAATTAATAGAAGCTGTAGGCGTTACTTATGGATAATTTTAGTCCAGCACACAACAGAAAGTTACTTGTTGGTGCTGTGGGGAAGCACATAACTGGAATTCCTTCAGGCCTGTTATAAGACTCATCAGCAGAACTAGGTCAGAAGGAAACAGATCTAAAACAACAGGCAATGCCAAGATCAGGAGTGACATTTGTTGGTAGCGCTGTCAAAGCGGATCCCAAGATACTCACAGAAGGGAGAGTGGCCAGTCCGGATTGAGGTGTATTGCTGGAGCAATTAGCTCCGTGATAGATGGTTGGAGAGCAGTCCCCAGAAGAGGAAAGACGCTCTGTAATTCCTGTAAATGTTTCTGGCAGTCCTCCGTGAGCTAAGCCATGCCTGAATGCTGCAGCTCCAGCTGTTCCTTCCCCAGAGCTGAAATATGATGAGCTGATTTTTGTAGCAGTTTTTGGCATTACTATGTCCTAATTTCCTACTGTTTCCTATTACTAATATTTCCTGCTTTTCCTGAAGCTTGATTGTCCCATCCTGGCTTGGCCTCAGCTCTGTTGAACTCATCACCAGGGTAGAAAGTAAGCAGAGAGTGCCTTTTTCCGGTGCTGTTTTTCCTGACCCCGACCCTAGCGTGGTAGACTGTGAGGCTGGTTTCAGGAAGGGGAGGTGGAACAAGGGAGATGACAGATGATGTGAGGAGAAAGCAGAACTGTCAGAACAATCACGGCTGGCAGGGGAAGAGCCTCCCGGTTGTGACTAGCCAGGGCAGCTTTGCGCGCTGGCACTGGGAGGCGAAGCAGCCTCTCCGAGGCGAAGCTGTGGGAGCCTGGGGGTTGGGCTCACCAACAGGAGAAAAAGAAGGTTAGCCAGCAAGCGAAAACCTGATCATTGCGTGTATGAGGTAGAAGGGCTGCCCAAACACGGAGAACTGATCGGCCATTAAGGCATCCGTTTGGAAGGCGGACCTCTACTTTTGCATTTGCTTCTTAGTGTTTGTTCTCAGCTAAGTGAGATACCAACATCACTTCAGGATCTGAATCCCTGAGCATCTGCTAACAGAGTTCTAAATCTCCTTCCTTTTGATCTTTGATTGCTTGCTGGAATAGGTCACCTGGACAAGCTCCTTACATCTTCTTAACCCTCAGGTATGTCCCAAGAGTCTTGTCAGGTATAAGAACAATGCAGCAATGCATGCATCTTTTTCTTTTCTGCTATAATCAGTTTTCTTATCATTCCTCTGCATTTGGAGTTGGCCTTGAAGATAGAAGTCTTCCAGGTCTTCAGATAGCACTATGTTCTATCACTGTGGATCCATATGTTCTATGTATATGAAATATGCAGAGCTTGAGCATCCCTTTCCTTTCATGTGAAGGCATAAAGGTGCTGTGACCCTTCTTCATTTCCCTCCAGGCCTTATGATGGAAAGCTGGAAATTGGAACATGTCTAACACAGGCAAAACTCATTTCTAAGAAAATCCTTGTAGCTGTCTGTTATCTTTTAGACCACTTGCCATGTACAACCCCGATCTGTCTGAACTGATTCTGGCTGACCAGAGCCCTCTAGGATTCAAAGCCTACTAGCTTTAAGACTCTCCATACCTCTAGGCTTAATCAGTATAAGGGATGGACACAATAAGGGTCTCTTCTGTGTCAGGGCATCTCAGAGGAGCAGATACCTGGTTGTCATTCTCCAAAAGAATGTGCAAGTTGCAAGACATGAGGTAAAAGCTCCATCTGCTGGAACAGTCTTCCAAGGCATTGCCAGAGACAAGCTCCAGCTTTCTCCTGGCAAATGAAGTGGCTTCAGCCAGGGCCTCTCCTAACAGACAGGAAAGCAAAGAGCAATATGGAGAAGGTAGCACTGAGAGAACAACCACAGCTCATGTAGCTCACATGCTGAAACAGCAGCACTGAAGCAGTCTCAGCATTGCCCATAGTTAGAGACGTATCCTAGATCCTCCCTCAAACCTTGGCAGGATTCACCTATGACTGGCCAGTATCCAGCTGACCAGCTGTAACTTGTGTGTCATGAGACCATGCACTACAGTGTGGTCTGGAGCTTACAGATACAGTCATGAAGAAGTTAGTTTTTGCTGCATTTGAGACAAAGCAAAATATCTCCCCACACTGATATGGAGAAAGATTGGGAAGAGGAAGACCTAGCAACAAAGCAGTAGAATTGCTTGCAACCACAGGATCAGTTGCATCTTTGTTATATGGTGAAGTACTATCATGTAGACTAGAGTCTATTAAAATGTTTAAAGTGTTCAGAAGCTGTTAACAATTTCAGAGATCCTGAAGATCAAGGCATGGAGTATAGCTGAGAGGATATGAAATGGTCCAACCAAAATTCCTGTAAGTTAGACCCATGTGGCTATGTTCTTTGGCAAAACCAGTCAGGTAATAAATACCCAGTGTGAACTGAGTAGAGAAAGGATACCGGTTCTTCCTATGGGATTAAATGTACCTACAGTCATTACTTCTGGTAATAGGATTTTCTTTATAGGAGAGAGTTATGCATTTCCTGAAGAAGTTCCCACAGGGCACAAAATTAGAAGGAACGGTGAAAATCTAATGTGACTCTGAAGAAGGATTGAAGAATGGCATCACATCCTTAAAGAAGTTTTCAGATGGTATTGTAGAGGGGATTGGCCAAGGCAATCTGGCAGAGGACATCTCACATCCTATGGCTACTGTGGTGACAAGGCAAGGTGCCACCGTTATATATTAGACGTAAGATGCTCAAAGAGTTTCAGACCAAGACAGAACAGGACTGTGTGTTCTGGAGAGGGGAGAAGAGAGGGGGAGTGGGAAACCAAATGGTGGTTTTGGGAATTTTAAATTCTACCAATGAATGTCAGTCTCAGATTGATGGATTTTACTCTTAGCAACCTGAATAATGTTCTAAGAAGTTTAGACATACTGGAGGACAGCAGTCCTCCTCTCACCTAATAGTACACCCCTCTCACTTTAAACATCTGTAAATCTATAGTGGTGGTCAGAAGACATTTTGGAGTTTAATGAATAAACAACAGCCTCATCCTTTTTGTAAATCCTGGTATGGCTGTAGCTACCTGTCCAGTTTAATCTTTTATGTCCTTTTCCCTGTTCTTTTTCAGATTATCACTCATAAGAAAGCTTTCAAGAACGGATATAAAAGATTAAACTTCTCGCAGTACTTATAGGCTACAACAAATAATCTTTCACCCAATATAAGCAATTAAGTTTACAGACATTTTGACAAAATTATTCTGTGTTGAATGGTTTCTGTTTCTCTAGTCATTGGCAAGTGGGGATTAAAGCTTGTTAAACTGGTAAGAAAAGATCTGTGCCTCTCAAATGATTGCATATGTAATTGGTGCTATTTGGTGTGCTTCATCTCATGTTCTGAAGTGTGGCTGAGGTCAATATATTCTAGGTCCCTTAAAAATAGGGGAATCACAAGTTCCCACTTCACCTCTATATGGCTAATCCTGGGGCAGGGGGAAGAAAAAGATGCTCCTTTTTGTTCCCCCAGCAGCGGCGATGGCTGTGACCATTCCCAGGCCTGGATATCTGCTTGAGCTATGTGCAGTGGTTGGTAGTGTGCCTGCAGGAGACAAAGCTGTAGTAGCATCCTAGAACAGAAAGTTGCCAGTCTGGTCTGCATAGTGTTTCTGCCTGTTCTGCACAATTTTGTTGCAGCCCACCTGATGGGCAATATGTCCATATAATGATACATTATATAAACGGCTATGGAGATGTTCTCAATTGGTCTATTGTTGGGAAGTCATCATGCTCTGGATATAGTACTATCAACACAAAGTAATCCTGTTACTCTACACCTCCAACCTGGTCGGCTTCCTCACCAGACTTAAATTACCAGCAACTGGTAGCTGCTGAAGTAGTACCTATAAATATTCTTATGTCTGTTATGTTGATGCAAATCTCCCATGAGAGACTTGTTTACAAGGGGAAATACTATGCATTCCAACTGCTGCTCCATACACTGTCTGAGCATGGGTTCCTTGCCAGATTTTTATTGGCTTCAGTTTGCAACTTTGCAGCTTTCTACTGCTTCCCCTAATGTGTTGGCTAATATCCAAAATGAGGTGGTACAAAGCTATGATATTCCTGATCACCTTGTACTGAATGACACAGTTTTCACACCTGCGGAGAAGTCCAGCTGGCCTTACCCTTCTACTGGCTCACCTGGAGGTTTGCCAGAACTACATGCCACTAATGTCCCTAGCTGAGTAGCTGCTGTGCCTGACAGAAGAGGGATGAGCACCTGAGCGCTACTACCAGTTTGCTCCTTAAAGAATGAGAAGGTTGTCGCATGAACCATTAAGTTCTTATCCAGGGGGAATTGCATCTCACAGGACCTATTTTACTTAAAGTAATATGAATCTGCAAAAGGTTCTGGTACAAGAAATGGTATCTATCTATTGCTCTTGCAAAATGCTGGATTAATAAATAAGTTTTCAGGTTTTGCCTTGCAACAGTATCAGCATATCATATACTTAGGCAGCTGCAGTGGATCTCTTAATCTGTTTGAAATTCAGTACTAGCAAAATTCTTCAGGATCTCAATTATACTTACTTTCGTGTTAGAGACATAACTTCTACTTGTGCTCTTCTGCACGTTTAGATGCACTTTACCGACTCACAAGCTGATGCTGCTGCCCACTTCTGCAGCCGGTTTGCAAAGTAGAAGTGCAGATTGGTCCTTTTCCTACTCTTGTTAAACATTTTGCTCTTCACAAGGCGGCTTGGTCAGATACCAGTTCAGGAAAATATTACTTAAGTCACGCCTTGATATAGCTGAAATAGTTTGTTCCTTCTGTCCTGGAGGGATACTGCTTGCCAGTCATTTCCAGTGGGATCCACACCAACACATTCCTGAAGAAGAGAAAACAGACATTTCCCCTTTAGTAATTAGAAAGGAAGATAAAGTCTCTTTTCCAAATCCCTCATCAGTAATGCTCATGGCCATCACTGAGATCTGAAGATGAATTGTGTCTTTGCTTCCTAAAGAATGTTGGTTTGTTTCAGATCTGTGTCTCACGAGTGAAGGAAGTTTTTATTAGCTGTTTATCATGGGATTGGTTACTCACCTTGCAGAAAATGAGGCCCTTTAAGATGTACTCAGTATAGGCTGAGCAGCTTTCCCCAGCTCGTGCAGCGGTGTGGAGTCTGACCTGTGGGAAATGAGGGCTATGGCTCTCCGTGACCTCACCTTCAACAGGGAGCTACAGGCACTGCAGCACAGCCTGACATTCGCTGTTGGCCCTAACACTTTCCTCCTCGGTGCTTGTGGAGCACAAATGCTTAGAGTTAGACTCTCCACTGCTGGAGAATCAAGGTTTTTGCGGGAGAGGTGGCAGCCTTTGCTCGCAGAGCAAGCAGCTGGCAAGAGTTTCCATTTTCTATCCTGACAGTATAGCACAGCCCTGCTGCACAGAGGTTCTTTAGGAAGAACAGAAAAAAAATATGTTTGTTTGTTTGTTTAGAGGGTGGTGGTTTTGTGTTTTTGTTTTTCTCCGGTGCTTAAGACCTCAGGAAGGTATCAGTTAGTGTCAGCGTTTGGCACTGTGTTTGGCAGTGAGTCTCCTTGGTGTGGGGACATTGTCTGTTTTTTGGTTAGTTTGTACAGTGTTGAACATGTTTTTGTGCTATTATAAGCCAATTATGGTGGCAGGTCTTCTGGATTCAGAAATGAGCCAGATTATGAACTGAGGAATCCACCCAACTCTTTCACTTAGGCAATGGCAACTGGGAATGATGCTGACTTTCTGTCAGCTTACAGTGGATTTGAGTTGATGTCTTGGAGGTGAAAAGGTTTGTGTTGCTCAGCTGTGTCTTTTGTATATAGCAGACCTGAGAGAGTGAGCATGGGAACTATTTACCGTGCGTAATTCTTTTTCAGAGATTTAAAAAGGAGTAGAATTTTAAAGTTTTTTTTTTTTTTTTTTTTAATGCAAATAAAAAATACAGCTTTTTTTCCCGCTCTCATCATTTCAGGTTTTCTTCCTGTTATTCTACATAGGAGTTTATGCAGTCATGTTAATACAGTAATCAAAAGACTGTGCATTCAAAACCAGAGACATTTCTTCTGCATGCCAGCACCTAGTTTGGCTCTGTTCAGTGTTCAACTCTTGCTAACTTCAGTGAGTCTGTGGTGACCTGACCCCAGCCTGTCATTATGCAGTTAAATCTGCATCTGCATGGATCCCGCTGCAGGCCGAGGTCTGCATTTAGACAGTCATATAAGAAAATCCAGCGTTTTGAAAGATGGAGAATGCAGCTGTTTCCCATCATTATGTTTCACATTTACTTAAGTCAGCAGTTACTCTTTTTCAAAGCAGCAACTTTCAGCAATAAACAAAGCAAATGCTTCCAATAGAACCTCTTGATGACTTCTGTTTAATTTAAATATATATATTGTGGCAGCAAATACAGCAATAACATGGAAAATAAAACCCACTAACATATACTCTAAAAATGATACGTAGATGTAGGAGGGAGAGGAAAAGAAGATGCATTTCTTTTGATTACTCATGCTGTTTTTAGGGTGATTATTGTAAGCTGAGGGAGTGTGCACTATATATTTTTATGCGTAATAAATAGAGTTCTCACTTCACAGGCAAACTGGAACTCCGTCCTAGTTAGAAGTGGAGAGAATGCATCAGTAATTAGTTGATACTTATTTATATGAAACCCACAGCCATGCTAAGCATGTTAAGGAGACCAAGTAAATTTCAAGATTATGGTCTTTCAAATCAGTAGGCAATTCAGGGAGAACTGTTTGCAACAGGAGATTGTGAGCAGATTCTTGACCAGAGGGATCTACTGAAGTACAAATCATAGTGCCTGGTGGGCATGGCAGCCTGCTCTGACGAGTCCTTCCCTTAGAACTGAGTTTACAAATAAATATAGTGTGAATCTTGTACGTAACAAACATGAAATTCAGTCTTTAATATCTTGATTGATATTGAGGAAGAAGATGGAAACCTTATTTCTCCTACCATGCACTCTTTTTTCAGTAGGAATTGATAAATGTAAATTGTGTAATTCTCAGGGGTCATAAGGAGGAGTGTAGCGTTGTTTGCATGAGTTGGTTTCAGTGGTCCAGTGAATATGTTGGCTAGACCTTCCATCAAAGTGATGCCCTAATACTGAAGATGTCAAATCTGGCCTAGTGAATGGAGTCTGCTAAATTTCCCTTTTAACTTGGAGGGCACCACCTCTATCTAGGAACATGTGTGTGTCCACAGATGGATGTCCTACATCACTCCTGTCTTTGGATGTTGCAGTCCTATAAAGGAGGAGTGTTGACATAACGGTGCTGGCAAGTGCCAGCTCTTGGGGATGAAGGCTTGTTCCTTGCCCGCAGCAGCTGCACAAGCAGCCGGCTCTTCAGTGCATGGATCAATTTAGCAGCTGAGGTCTGGTGGGGTGGGATCTGTTCCTCGCTGTGGCCAGCACCTTCTATGTGAGCAGGCACGTGTTCGGGTGGCAGAGGGCTCCTGGTGCGCAACCAGCATTCTCCAGGAATGTTGTTCGATGGGTTTGGAAAAGGTTCCCCTTTTCTCTCCCTCCACCATTGTCCTGCTAGGCTCGTCATGGCCTTGCGTGCTTCCAGCTCTGCTTCTTCAGATTACTCGGAGGGGGGAATATTAGCATCCTCTAATAACTCTGTCAGACTTACTGAGGGATTTGTTTTATTAATTCAGTGGCTGGGTACAGCAAATAGATTATAGCCTTGGCCAGTTCATAGGCTTAACAAGCCCTTCCTGTGCTTACTTATCACTTTTTTTCCCCCGAATCTCTCTACGTTAACTCCTTTTCCTTCTCTTGTGTTACTATTTATTGAATATCCACAGTGTTGTACATGTCACAGGGAATATGTCCAAAGTTCTGTCCTGTCCCGTCCATCATCTTTTGTGTGATAAGAGAGGAATGGAGTAGGCACAATTTGTGATGGATGCTGAGGTAGTAAATGCTTTTGGTAGCTGTCATAGTGATGGTCTGAGAACAAAACGGAGGTGAAAATGTTTAGCATGCATGCAGGTCCTTGCTCAATAGGAGAGAAGGTACCCTTTTCTGCAGCATATGCTGGGCAATGCTGTAGTTCGTGTATCAATCTTGCAGATAATGAAGTTAAAGGTGAAACGCGATGGACCTGATTGCAGTACTTGAAGCAGATAGCAGAGCACATACAAGAAATAACTAGTTTTAGCTTCCTAATCAGATGTCTGGCTCACTTTAGAGTAGCTGTGAGACTGATCAAAAATAGGTAATTTTTTTTTTTGTGGTCGGCACGGAGAAGTCCAATGTTGTGCGTCATCATCAGCATGCTCCCTGTCACTTTTATATCCTGCTAACCTTCAAGCATTATCCTTTTTGCTGGATCTGAGAAGCAGCAGCCGTGTCACTGAATCTGGGGAATGCCCCCTTCCGAGGAGGGAGAGGCTTTAGGGAGATCTATCCCATTGCCATCTCTTCCTGCTACCTGCATCACTTAAAAAAGCAAGTCTGTAGGAACAAGTCTGGCTTCTGTATCCCTAAGGTATGTTGTGTGAGTCACCTCCAGCTTTGAAGAACATCTCTCCTGTGATATGCTGCAGCCACTGTAGTGTCACATTAGTTGATCCAGTCTTTGCGAAAGTCAAAATTGGAGAGAAAATTTGGGCATATTGTGGGAAACTAGTTTCAAATGTAGTTAGAACATGAGGAAGCAGCTGTCTAAGAATGTAACTCTATCTGCAAATAACTTTTGAAAGGCTTTGTGAAGGGAAAGGCTCTCACCTTAAAGCAAAATCTGAATGAGGGGGTGGGAGTTTCCAGACATAAATGGTTGCACAGAAGCAGGTACGGAGATGTCTGGGTAATGTTACAGAAGTGTGATGCAGGTCGTAGCACTCGATAATTTTAAAGGTCATAGATTCTAGTTGCAGTGAAGTTGGAATTATTAGGAGGGAAATACAAATCATCTTGTTACCACTGGAGAAGACCTATGAAAATGTTAAACTGCTTTCTAAGTAACTTTGCCAATATCTGGAAGGTTTATATAAAGTGGTTCCAAGCATTGTAGCAAAAGCAGGAAAATCTTGCAGCTTTTTTTTTTTTCTTTTTTTCCCTGAGCATGGGCACTTGTGTGGAAGAAGTTTTGGCATTTCTGGTTTATGATGTAATGAACCAAAGGGTGGCTTTTTCCGTTTACATGGAACACTGAATGCCAAATAAATGTGTTTGTGGAAGAACTGTGAATGGTGTGTGCACTCAGCATCCCAGTATTTGTGTTTATGACTTGATTTGTTTCTCCTGTAGTATCTGAGCTGAGCTGAAAGGATTCTTCCTTCATAAGTGCCCTAACTCTTCTTTCCTCAAGTGTTGCAAGTGGGTCCTAGAGTGAATGATCCTCTTCAGAGGATTGTGTACATGGCACTGGTAAATGGGAAAGGGAAGGGGGCTCTGAATCCATACCAGGGCTTAATGAGGAATGAAGATCTCCAGAGCGGTAGCATGGTATTAGGCTTATTTGTCTAAGCATAGTCTATATTTCTTATTTACTAACTTGCCAGCCTGTGTTTTGGACAAGAAAAATACCTTTGTCCTTTTTGGTTTCTTCATCATTTTCCAGATTGAGTAGGAATGTATGTCCCTCAAGGAGCGATGGGCTTTAACAGGTTTAGACCTGTATTAAAACATTGTGGATGCACAGATTGCCCAATACAGCTGACCCAAGGCTAAAATTTAATGCTGGTCATGCTGTAGATTACTTATATGCCTTTTTGCTGGAGTCACAGAATGATTTCCATTTGGAAGGTCTTGATCGACCAGCACTCTTCTGTTTAGAAAAGATGCGACTAAGGCAGCAGATAGGCAGGTCGCTACAATCAAGAGTGCTGCAGAGAAGATGAATAGGAAGTGACTCTTCATTATCTTTCACAAAACAGTACGTAGGGAATGCCCAATGTGATATAATCAGCTGCTAATTTCAAATTAACAGATAGAAGTGCTGTTTTGCACTGTAGAAATTCTAGTTCTGGAAGAGACTACACAAATTCATAGAAAAAGTCCATCAAGACTATGAAACATTTTGATCATAATGCAACCTCCACCAGTCTCTTGATTGCTGGAAGCTGGGAATAAGGTTACCCTATATTTCATCTTTTCATCTGACTTTCTGAGCACCTGCATTTGACTCCTGTCAGAGGCCCAGCAGTAGTGTCCTGGTGCCTAGCAGCTGCTACTGATGGGATTGCCTGGGGAGAGTGCTTTTCAAATTCGAATAATAAAATCGTAGAAAATGGAGTTGGAAGAGGTCTCAAGGGCCAACTAGTCTTTCCAAGGCAAGATCAGGTGTATCTGAAAAATTAATGAAAGATTTTTTGTATAGCCCTTTCTGATGCTGCTTACCAGCTCTTGGTAGCTGAGTTACTCCATGGCCTCACTAACCTATTTCTGCTAAGTTTTTGTCATCTTAAACGCAAACTTCTCTTTCCATATTTTAAACCTCTTCTATCTGCACTGAACACAAACTTCAGTTCATTTTCTTCTGCTTTCTGCTGCCATTCAGAGGATGCACAGTCCATGTATCTTCTTGTGCCCAAACGGTGGGCACAACTTGCTGCATGGAGACTGAGCAAAACAGCAGGGAACAGGCCAGGCTGTAGGAAGAAGCAGAAACTAGCTTCATCCTGGCGTGCTTGGGCAATGCAGCTAGGCAGTTTAAGTGAGGATCAACAGATTGTTCAGAGGATGCTGAGTAATTAAATTTCAGTTGCATTTTTTGCTAATTGCAGGCTACAGGAAAACTGGCTCTTTTCCTAGCAATGTAGCGAGGGCCCTAAGGAGTGTACATGAGCATGTGTGTTGGGATGTGTGGGAGATGATGGTGCTTTTACTGAAAGCCATGAAATCAGTGAGCAGCTTTATCTAAGAATAGTAATGATACAGTGTTAATTAGAGAGATTATTATAAATTCATTTCTCTAAGATGGTTTTCCCTGTTACTGGAGCTAAGTAATTCTGCACGTTGGTTTTGAAAGCAGTGGGCATACTTAATTCCGCCACACTGTTGTTATGAAAGAGCTGTCCTAAGTGGACAGGCAATTGTAGCAAACCCAAAGTTGCTTGCAAATGTCTCCCCCGCTAGCTACAGTGCACGCTCCGCCTGAATATCCTGGCTGCCTGCGGGGAGAAGGCCTAGCCCCTTGAGGTACAGAATCTGTTTTCTTTAGTAGATGTAGAATTTGCTGACACTTCATATGCCTTGGAGGGCGACATAGTCAGGCACATGTCAGTCAATCTCACATTTTCCCCCAGGAGAGCACAGGCTGCCCACGACATTTACAATGATGGAAGCACATGGAATGTGGAGAAGAGCATTGGATGCATCAAATCAATGTTCATCATTAAGATAAGATTTGAAATCAAATCCCTTAACCTCATTAAAACCAGAAGTACTTTAAAATCATATGCCACTTTTAGCAAAATCAGCTGAATTAGAGTAGGGCTTCATTCTGCCTCTTTAAGTAGTTCTTGTTCTAACTCAGACATGCTGAACGGTTGTATGGCATTGCTATAAGCTGCTAAACATCTGTCTCTTTCACTTGCTGGCTGCATTTCAGTACTGGATGAATGAGTCCTATATTCACAGTTAATAAGTGCTTTGGGATCCCAGCATTAGCTCTATGCATGGTACCACAAATGTATGCAATTCTATGGAACATATGAAGTGAGTACTATTCCTGAGAGACTGAAGCCTAAGAGTTCCTGTGGGACAAAGGACACAGAGAAATGTAATTGATTGTAATGAATTTGTGTGTGTATGTCATCACTTGTCTCTGCTGAATAAAATCAGAAGTGTTCAACACTCCATTAACACAAATTATAGGGTCCTGTTCTTCTGGAGTGAGACAATAAGGCTACACCTGCTAGCACTGTGAGTTCTTGGTGATCCCAGCACGCAGCTCAGTGACAGGCATCATAGGCTGACATGGGTTTGGATTTGTTTCAATGTCATGAACGTTCAGCCAGATAGGTAGAATCAGTCAAGTTCAGCTCTGTGGTAATTTCATGGGAATCAATGGAAAGATACCAGGGATGGGTCCTACCACCAGGGTAAAAGAAAAGATGCTAAGTGAATATAAGAGATAAAATCCCCATATTGTCAAAGTAACTAGCAACATTTTTATACATTTAATGGAGTCAAGATTTTTTACCTAGTTAACTGTGGATGTGGTGATCTTTGAAGTGCGTTTCTGCTCTGTGGGCAGAGGCACTTCAAGGATGGTTTCCAAATGCTTGGAATTCATCTTGTAACAGAGTCTGTCTTTACTCAAGTAGTGAGTAGCTGTTTGTACAATATAGATGCCATTTCTTTTTTATTTCTATGCACTACTGCCAGTGAAATTGTACCTGTATGTGTCTATTATAAATGCACCTTGGTGAGAGCCAAAGCTGTTCTAGAAATGCTTTTTCAGGTGACCATATGAGAGAGATTCGGAATAAGGACCTTTTTCTGTCTAAAGGCAGGATCTGCTTTTCACTGGGAAAGAGTTTCCAGTGAGGGGGGGGAAATGTAAGTTGCATAGCTCTTGCCCTTCACAGCTTTCTAGTTCTGTGGTTTGCATTCTGCCTGCTGCCCAGGCCTCTGCACACGCCGTCAGCGAGACCGAGGGTAACTGGAGAGCCGGGTGCCGGTGAGCTCGGCGGGTTGTGACACAAGACACAGGCATTCTTTTCTGGGTCAGCGGCTCCCATTTGGCCTAGGATGCTCCTGTCTGATGGCTGTCTGTGTTGCGCGAATTCAGTTGGTGGCTCTTGGTGTAGCTGCCAGAAGGCAGGTGTCCTCCCCATCAAAGGGGAGCAAGGTGGAGCAGGCCGTGGAGACAGGACCTAAAGTGGGTCTCTTCAGGTCAAGGTGCACAAAGCTGATATGCCCAGAAAATCTGCCCCTGTCACCCAGCTGTTGAGATGTGTTCACTCTCAGTACTCTTTCCATTCTTCATAGACTTCTGGTTGAAAGTATTAGAATAAAAACTACCTCAGATGTTTGTTACAGGCAACAGTGATGTGAGTGATAATAATATTTGCTTCGTTCCTCTTTCTGCCCTTCATCCTCCTCCTTCCCCTGCCACCCCTGCAGATGGCTTGGGCTGCATCTGGTGCAGGCAGCAACTCCTCGGTCCCACTTCCAAACCAGCTGTTGGCATCAAAGAACAGAAGCCAATGGCACTGGCTTGTGGCTCAGCCCTTTACAAAGGTGCAATAAATGGAGCCTTGTGTATAGGATTAAGCAGACGCTGCCTTGCCTTTTGCTGAGAGACAGACCTTTCTGTGCTAGAAATGCTCTGAGCTGGAGGAAGCGGCTCAACCTGCATGGACATGGTGGTGAGTCCCATGGTCCCCGGGCTTTCTCTTGGCCCTGGCCTCTGCGTGTTCCCTGCTTTGCTGGGGAGCACCATCTCCTCAGCCCATGCGATGGGAGGGAGCGCTGATGGATGGGAAGAGAGCTGGGGGCATGTTTCATGGTGTCCTTAAAACAACTTGCAAAAACATGACCAGATTTGAGAGAGGGTCTCGGGTGACGGGATAAAGGACAGTAAAATCAGATCCCCAAAGCTGGTCTATCTGTGCATATATCCTCTGCCTTTCCAGAGGGTTTTTCCAAGTGCGGAGCCACCAGCTGTGGAGTGCTGTGTCACAGAAACGCGTTTCTTATTAAGCAGCCCTTTTATCAATATATGCAACCACACTTTTAATTGTGTACCAAAATGGAGTTGGAAACTACACCACAGCGGTGTTAGAGGGTTTCCTGTGAGGGCTTGCGTGGTAATTTCAATGGTATGCCACAGTGGTATTTATTGTAGGGTCTTTTGTGAGGGCTTAATGTCTGCGTACCATTTTTTTGAAACAAAAAAGCAGTGCTTTCTAGTATGTGCTTTAAAATAAAACACAAGTACTTTCACCATTTGAAAATCAGCATTTGCTAGCAGATACCACATGGGGGGGTGTCTGCGATACAAGAAACTCCTTTGTATTTACTATGGGAAAACCTCTAATGACTTTTACTGTCACATAGATAAATATTGCGAAAGTGTCACAGGAGTGCTAACAATGACTTTTCTAATGGCAACTACTGTGTATGGAGTTTGTGTTGGGGAAAGGCTTTCTAAAGAGATGCAGGGAAAAACAGTCATGTTTAGGGATGCCCGCGGCTCAGTACATCCCCACAAAAAGCATGGGTGCTTGGAGGTCCCCTTGCTGGCTGCCCACTCTTACTTCCCACTGGGAAGCTACACTTGGGAGGTCCTTATGTAGCTCTTGCCGCTTCATCATTCCCCTCCTGAGCAGCTTTGTGCCTGGTTAAAGTAATGTCCCATTAAATAAGTATTACTTCGAGCAGTCTCCCAGTGTCCCAGTGACAGCCTCCTGTCTCGTCTCTGATGTACTTAACATGTTCACTCCCCGCTCACCTTTTGCTTTTTCTGTTCTTTTCCCTTTCCATCTCCCGCTCCTTCCCCTTCCCAAACGCCCCAGGAGCTTCTTCTGGAGCGAGGCAGCCTGGGGGGGCTGCACGCGCACCCCGGCCCAGCAGGGCTGGCTGCAGCCACAGTCGGTCTCCGCGCGCCCAGAGGGCGCTTTGGTGGTGGCCGTGGCCACCCTTATGTTGGGCAGACACTGCTCGTGTGTTTGCCCCGTGCGGCTGCATGGAGCCACCAGGACGTGGCTCCCGAGTGTTGCACCTGTGTGGAATAGACTCTTCAGGTAGCTGCTTGTCAGTAACGGTGGTGGTGTCTTGCACTGCTCCCTCCTTCCTCCTATATTTCTGAACTGCACAAGCATCTTCTCTGACCGCCGCGCTGGTTTCCCAAACAACACCTCAGCTCATGTCCGCCCGTGAGCTTGCAGCTTCTGTGCCTTGGTGTGCACGTTGCGCAGCAAAGTGTCTGCTCCTTCCTGCTGCTCCCGCCTCTTGTTGCCTTCCATTCTCAGGACGTGCTTTGCGGCCTGAAACTTGTTTTCTCTTCCCACTTACCCACCTAAAAAAAAATACTTACTTCCAGGTGAACTTTCAGTGCTAAGTGTCCTTCCAAGCTCCCATGCCAAAATGTCAGATATTGCATACGATTATGTGTTAAAAAAGGAAAGGTAGCAAATAACACTCGCCAGATCTGACATACATGTGTAGCAGACGCCATGGAAATTACTCAGGCTGCTGTGCAGCAGTCCCTCCCCTCTTCGTGTGTTGTTTTATTTGGGTTATTAACTATTTAGGGAAGAGTGGCTTGATAGGTGTGTGATGAACTAGGTGCTCCTGGGCACCCCATGCTCCTGGGCTTGTGACAGAAGTGCTTTGGGACCTACAGTAACCGAAGTGTTAACGCACTGCTTTGAAGCCTCACCGGAGAGGCCATCCCTGCAGCAGCACGGCTCCTGGGCCGGGTCCTGGCTGCCTGGGAGCGGTGCTGCCGCCGGCCTCGACCCCACTGTTTCCTCAGGCAGGTTCATTTTTCCTGTGGAAGGCGGCTGCATTCCAGTCAAAATATTGATCTAGTCTAATCCTACGAGATTGCAGAGGTTCCTCCCTCAAGGTATTGTGATAAGTGTTGCTATTTGAGACCAAGACTAAACTTAGAATGATAACAAGGATGAAGGAGAGGCATTTTTTCAAGTGTTTTCTCTGGAGTTGGTGGACTTTGCCCTAAACAGGAACTACCTTGAAAGATTTGCCTCTTCTGCGGTCAATATCATCACTTAGATGGCCTTGCTCCTCTGCTTTTTAAAGGATTCAGTTATTCTGGGAGTAATGTGATTGATTCCAAAAAGCAGTCTTGGTCTGAATTCAGCATCTTGTAAAAAGACAGCATGTGGGACTTGCAAATCTCTGCTACTGTTTCTGCCCCACCCCCAGCACTGTCTGCAATGAAGGATGTTTTTTGGGAATGATGGGCAGGAGGAATGAAAAGGAATGGTCTCTCTTCCAGGCTTCAGGGCTACTTTGTGTGTCTTGCACCTGGTCATAAATTCACATGGCCCCTCAAAGGGGAGCAGGTTCCTATTCTCTTCTGAAAACTTGCTTGAATTTATGTGCAATGGAAACCTACTGCAGGCAGGTGAGTTTTTGTTTCTTTGTTTTGCATTTTTGTGTGATGTATAGTAGAATATTTTAACCAATATTCTTACAGGAGCTGACTTAGCTTGGATCTGTCTGATTCCAGAAACTCATTCCAGGCTGATACAATGGTGGACTTCCTTTTACATGCACAGTGGAGAGGGAGTCAAAGCCTTCTCCCTTGCATGGCTGCAGATGGGTGGCCTTCAGAAAAGCCTAATTACTTCTGGTTTTGCATGAAATTGATTTCCATGCAAGAATACTGTGTTGCTGTGTGCATCTCTAATGTCTTTTCTCTCTTCTCTCTCTCTCTCTCTCTCTCTTTTCCTTTTTTCCCCTTCTGCTTACCATGAAAACACCTCGACAGATGTCAATCATATTCCAGGTAAGTGTTACCTTTCCTGAACTGAAAGATTGCTCTTTAAGGTGCTGGGGTGCAGCTGCTAGGAGCAGAAGTCTCATCCCGTATCCCATGAGCGTGCAGAACAAATCTTCCTGCTGGACACCAAAAGGTCTGGATGGCAAAATCTCTGAAAAAAAGAAGGGCTTCACAGAAGCAAATGTCACAGACATTCCTCTTTAGAGATTGCTATTTTGGTCAGTTAAAGGGATGCTGTCTGAATGAAAATTACATTAAAATGATTGCTTATGTTGCTAATAGCCTGGCATTTGGTTGTATACTTTATACAGTTTTTCTTCTAGATTTTCATGCAGTTCAAAAACTAGTTCAGTCATTTTCATTCTCCCACTGTAGACTACTCTGTTTACTCGTCCCATTGAAAAACTGGTGAGCTTCATTTGTGCTAATTCAGGGAGGACTTTGTTTTGCTTTGATTTATTTGAAAATGAATGAGCACTTTCTGGGCAAAATGTGCAAAATGTGAATGTGTGATCTTATTTGTGTGATCTCTGAAGCCTTGATTCCCCTGAGGGCACAAATGATTCATTTAAAAGAAAAAATGAATGTTGTTTAAGTTGTG
>VZSV01000079.1:3210815-3221516 GCA_013398735.1 Nothocercus julius
GTTAATTGAACTAGTCCAGCTTGCTCTGTGCTCCACATCTTGTTGCCACTGAAGCTTAAGAGACTAATTTTTACTTCATGCTCAGGCAGCTCCACCTGGTATATCACTTTGTGAAATCGAAATGCGAGCCCAGGGAAGCAACTGGCATCACCCTGGCTAGGAGCAGGATGATGGGAGAGGGAAGTCTAATCCTTCTTCCTTTTTCAGCTTTGTAGTAGCTTTTGCTAATTTGCCAGACCAGACGTGGACCTGGAATGAGTTCTCAATTCAATTTGCTTCTTTTCTACAGCTGGACAATCAGATTTTGTAAAACACTTTAGAGAAATGCAGTGAATGCCAGCGGCTTGGGTAATTTCCTTGCATATTTAGCCCTTTCTGGCTTCTCTCATCAATCCCTTTTTTGTTCTGCTCGAATCCTTTGCAGTCTGTGTGCATCTCAGCTGGCAGTAACAGGCATGAAAGTGGCCAAATGGCAAATGTAGTTGTTTGGCACGTGCCTTGGGAAGAAAGGTTCTAGCAACTGTAACGTTGAATCTCTTCAGTGACTCTTCTGCAGGGCCTAAGGATATGACCCATCTGCCCTAGTTGGAGGCCAGCAGGACCTCCTCATTCTGGTCAGGTCATACAAGACATGCACTGTTGGCTCAGGGTCTCCATCCTCTCCACCTGTCCTGAAGCAATTGGTGCTGTTGGCAGAGGAGGGCGGATCCGCTGGGAAGGTCCGGCCTTTCTCTGCTTTACCATCAGAGCTCCTATTTTATGTCACGAATGAGAGTTGCCTTGTGCAACAGCAAGGTCCTCTTGGAGGTCGTCACAGCGTGCAGAGGGCGGCTGCGTTGCTAGAATGGGCTTGAGCAGAGGTAGCACAGCCAAGGCAGAGCACTGAGCTCTGTCACTGCTTATTTCTAGACAGTCTAATCCTCTGCTCTGCTCTCTCAGGGACGAGCACTGATGTTGCTGCACAGGCTTGGGCTGCAGTGTAACTGCAGCGGCCTGGGTGGGCTCTTCCCCCGTGCTTGGCCATGCTGGGGCTTTCTCCCTATCCAGCCAGCTAGCCAGCACTATTGCAAGCATGGAGCCCAGGGTGTCTGCCAAGCATGTTTTAACCTCTGTTTGCAAGACAAACTGAGGATTTCATGAGCTAGGGTAACTGTTTACCCACAGGCAGCAGGAGGGCTGCAAAGGGCCCATTGATTCATTTTATTTGTTGAATAGACTGGCTAGAAGTAATTCTCCAGTAAAAGCAGCTTGCTCTGAACAGGCTGGGGCTGGTGGTGTCACAGAGCACAGCACAGGTCTCTGCTGGGCCCGGTCCCTGAGAGGTGCAGAGAAACTGCTCACGTTCAAAGCAGCGCTATCTAGGACTTGTGGAGAGGGTGTCCTCCAGCAACAAGGGCTGCTGTGCTGCGCTCCTCTTGAGAACCATCTGAAGATCTCACCTGGCTCATTGCCCAGAGGAAAAGAGTTTGTGAGATGTTAGCCCATCTGCCCAGTAGGTGTTTTGTCTTGATCACGAAGTAGCACCGCATTGTAAGGAGTAAAGTCAGGCAGATAGAGCGGGGCCCTGGAGGCAGGAGCGTGGCTGTCTGTGCTTGCCTGGGTCACTGCCTTGCTGTGTGCTCTAGAGGGCAAAGCCCTTCTCTGCCAAGCTTCCCTTTTCCCTGTGGGGTTATAGCTACAGCCTTATGTTACCTTCATAGTGTTCTTGAAGATCCTAGACTGCACACGACAGAGGTGAAGTGCTGTATCAGCATTCATACCACCAAGGTTGGTTACTGTCAGAGCAGCTTGTCCCTGTGTGCAGCACAGGTGAGAATGGGGAGCATTTGCCCCTTCTGCTTGCCATCTGCCCCTTTATTTGCACTTTTTACTCTTTGCTAGTGGTCAAGAGTGCTACAGTGCAAATTGCTGGGATGAGACCAGTCAGTTATTTTCAGTGGAAGAATGTATGAAGGAGAAAGGACTAAACAAAGGTACTAGATATCAGAGTGACTAGCTGTGATCCCTAGGGGATGTCTAAGCGTGCTTTTCCTGTCCATGCCACGCTTATCCCCTCTGTGGGGGAGATCTTGGGATGTTTGCAGGGAGAAGGCTAGGAGACAAAGCACTGGGCATTTTATGGCCAGGACTGCACTGCTGACTAGGATTTACATGTAAGTGAATGGGTATGATCGTGCAGAAATCATCTAGTTAGTTGTGGCCTTGAGGAAAATTTTGTTTGCCTGAGTAATTGCTTTAGAATAGTGCAGAGATTCTTGAAGGACTTGCACTGTTGGTGGAGACCTGTGTTGGGGTATGTGTTCTTCACAGGTGCCACCGCTGTTCTCATTCTTACAGGGCCTCTTTTGCCCAGGCACGGTCCACAGATCAGCTTCTCTTGCACTGAAGTGTATGTTTTTCAGCTCTTTCTACGTTCATTTGCAAGTCCACGGCAGCAGTGATCATATTGGGTCAGAAAAGGAACGCATTTAGCCCAGAAGCCTCTTTTAAAAGTTGGGTGCTTCAGAAAAAAATTGAGAAAGAGAGTAAGTTAGCATTGATCTTGCCCTGATACACCCTTGTGGTTTTGGTAATTGCTGCTTTAAGGACTTCCTGCCCTGAGATTGCATCCATATCATAGTGTTTTACAGTCACCAGTAGACCTATTTTGGGGCAGCATCCGGCCTTTGTTTTTCTTAATCCATTTATACCTTTTTTCCTCGAAGTTATCCTGTGGTTATGACTCACACTGTTTAATTATGCAAACATGAAAAGTACTTCCTTTCGCTTGCTTTTACACCTGTTACCTGAGAATTTCATTCAGTGCTTCCTACTCCCTGTGTTCTTACAAATAGGGATTGTTTTATTTTCCCTGTTTAACTGTTCTTATTACTTGGGATTTTACCTCTATCATATGTGTTGTCAGCCACCGCTTTTCCAATCTGAAGAATCCTATTCCATACCCAACAATGCTCCTTTTCCCCCTTGGGCACCTCACTTGGTGAGATGCTCTGATATGTGCTGTGATTCTGTTACACATCTTTTCTAGTCATAAAGTACAATCACTTTCAGCTCTTTCTACCTGCACAGGATCTCTTGTCTTGCAGTCATCTTTGTACACACTTGTGTACATATGTACAGGCTTTCATACACCACGATCTTTGTAGCCCTCCCTGTGCAGGTCTTCTACTCGGAATATGTCATGTGCAACATCAGAATAGGATGAACTACTTTCTCTTTGTCTCCTATCTCATGCTGTTTTTCCTTTGATCATTTGGAGTAGGTGCCACTCGCCCTGACTCACTGCCCCTGTCAGTGACAAAACCTATGCTGGAATTACACAGCAGAGGAGGCAAGGGGGATGGAGCTGAGGAGCTAGCACAGCTGTTGTGTGTAATTGGATTGGAAGTGGGCCTCGGGCTACAATAACAGGACGGCACTCCCGGCTGCCCTCGCTGCTGGGCCCTGCGAGGAGCCCCTTGGCCGCGGTGCGTGTCGTTGATGAATCAAACGAAAATGACTGTGCCCCAGTCTGTGCTACAGCTTTGCCTAGTTAGAAAAAATGAGTGCCATAAATGCCAGCAGCCAAGAAATCAGGTCATCCCCTTGGCAGAGCTGACCTGTCTAGCATGTAAAAGGTCTGAACTAGGTCTCAGAAATTGCGCCCCCCCTTTTCATCCATTGCTTCAAATCCTTCCAGACAAGGATTTTGCTCTTTTCTCCATGTCCCTGCCTTTGGCCTTTCTGGGAATGCCTTTTTTCTGCCCGCTCCCCGGCCTCTCTTCAGTGCATGGGGTCTCCTGGGGAAACCATGTGCTAATCACAGGCTTCCTTGTTCTTTGGGTATGGGAAAATCTCAAGATGCGTCTTTGGGGAGGGGCCATTTGGGGGCCAAGGGAACTTGTCACCTCTCCTCCCGAATTAGAAAAGGGAACTGCTGACGGAGATGGAGTAGGAAGTTGTTGAGGGTGGGGGGGCAAGGCTACTTTTAAAGAAGTACGAGTTGTAGGAATTTAGGAAAGGTGTCAACAATAGCCCTCGTCAGTTATTAGAGTGTTATGGTAAATGATGTTTTATTTTTGAGAGACTCCCTGGCTTGCCTGATGCCTTTCTACAGCTCTGCTGTAAAGGATTTGCGCGTATATCCTGAACCAGTGAGGCCCTGCCTCAGACTCGCGTCGCTGCTGGCCCCGTTTTGGCGTGGCTGGGTCATGGTGCCTGGTGCTCAGGACGGGATGCTCCGCTGGCAAGCCTGCCTCTAGGGAGAGCTGGTCTGCGGCTGCCTGGCAGCGGTCCTGACGTGCCTTTGGGCTCAGCACCTGGCGGTGCCATGAAGAGGGACGTGCTGAGGCCAACAGAGCAGTTGGGCAGTGCGCACATGACTGCTTGGGCCCGGCAACACTATGGTTAGCTGGATCTGAAGGACCCCACCTTTCTGTTTTGCCTCAATCAGTTGTCCCTGTCAGCTGTGTTTTAAATTCTCCCATAACCTTTGAGGCTTTAATTTTCCTTGTTTTAAGTAGTAAGTACCCAAACACTGCAAAGTGTCCCTTATAAGTCCTTAAACATGAAGGCTGCTGTTTAATTACATTTCTCTTTCATACCTTAGTACTCTGAAGCTACTTCTAAAAATGTTCTTCTGGCTTCATAAAAATCAAATGTTGGCCCTTGGTATTTTTTCCAATTAGAGCTGCTTATTTTTGCTATTTGTATATGGAAAGCAGATGGTTCACAATTTTTCTTTTACATGTAATTCTTGGAAATATTAGTTTGAGATCAAGAGAGAAAATGTTAACCTTTAAGAAAATAATATTGATTTTACAGTAAGCTAAAGAAACATTCACAAAACTCTCAAGCCTAAATAGGAAGAGGCAGTGGCAGCAGGCATAGATCATGGCCAGAGAGCAGAGTTTGTATGTCTGTCTGTCCTCATCAGTGGATATACTATTTTAATAATAAACCAATGTTCTGAACAAGCAGGCCACTCTTCACATAAAAAGGAGCTGGGGCACTAGAGGCAGAGCACAATCAGATGATTATCATTTTCTGAAAAACATGTTTTTATAACATGTTCTCACTGTTGCTTGCATTGTAAATTGAGGAATATTGAGAAAATTGAGTCACCAGCTCCCTAGGTTTGAGATTAAGTTTCTTTGCAGGCAGATAAGCTATTTATTCTGAGTATTTCCTAAACATTTTCCAGAGCAATGGCTAAATGTCATTTGTGTAGGGTAGCCATTGGAGTGATTGGCCTCTTCTTCGGTGGCTGAACTTGGGCCCTTAGCTTCATACCTTTGGGGATGTTTGCATTCATATACAGATTTTATTTGGACCCACTTTGTGCTAGGGTAATTACGAGCGAGTCCCTTTATGTCAGTCTTCGTTTGGCTCTCATTGAAATTCAGCCAGGCGAGCAGATCTTAACAAGCTCTAACCTCGCACCGAGCCTCTGTCTGTGCCAATGGATTACTGTAAGAGAGACTAGAGCTGTTAAACAAATAAAAACGAAACATACCTTTGGCCATTGTGGCTTTGTAGGTTTGTGTCAACCTTTTCCAAGTTATACATTGGCTGGTTTTGATGCCCTGAGGCTTCAAGCAGGGTTTCTAGTTGAACAATTCTAACAAAAAGGAAATTTGAAACAGTGCATCTTTTACCTGGGTTAAGCTGGAACCCTGAGTTTTCTATATGACCCGCCTGCAATAGGGTGGTTATTACCACAGTGGTTGTGTGTTTTGAGGTCTGATGATTTCATTCAGTGTACTGAAGCTGCTAACAGCTTTCCTGGCCTTTTTGGCTGACACCCAAATAGCAGGGTGATAGGTGTCCCAGGTGTTCTGGCAAGATCTGGGCCAGTTTTCAGGTCTACAGGCTTTTTATGCCTCCTACACTAATATAACTGGATGCCCCTGTAGTCCAATAGCAAGTGCTACCCCATGTCACTTTGTGTGACTTTGATTTTTATGATCTGAAAATTGCTTTAATATCTTGTCATATCTTCAAGCTGATCAATCTTCAAGCATAACTTGAAGTAGAGTTTGCATTTTGAGTGTTGAGTTTGCTGTGACTAATTTGGGGCTTTTGTTACCCATGCTGCAAATGTCACAGATTTTGCATCTTCAAAGTTGAAGGTTTTAGTTTTTAATGACATTTTTTTGGAGATAGATTAATTCATTTTAGCTCCTACTTTCAGCCACATGGGAGGAAAGTTGTCAAATGAGAAAAGATAGTATATTATTTAATTTTTTAATGTATTATTACTGTATCTCACGGGGACTCTGGAATTCTGTTGGTCCTCTGTTTGTAAAATACAGATCTGCTTAGATAGACAAATCGGGAGCTAATATTGTTTTTCTGCTGGGTCGCTAAGCCCAGTCCTCTTTTGTTTCCTGTTGTAGGAAGGGAATATTAATACCTCCACTTCCTGTGCCCAGTTGCAACGAGAAGATAGGGTGAACATGTAAAACCCACACCTGCTCTTGCATTTTAAATTTGACAGGCAGCAGACAGAGGCAGAAGATTTCTTAGAGGACTTTGTCGTACAGGTGTCTGAATCAAGGCCAAACTAAGGGCTGAAACATTTTTCTAGGAGTGTCTGGGAGTTCTTGTCCCCCCTGGATTGCAAGCTAAAGGCTCTGGGCTGCATGTGGGCAGTGCTTGGCTGGCTGAGGCACGTGTGAGCTATTGTATACAGCCGTGGCCTACTGGGTAGTCACACTCCCAACATTTGGGCACTTCCATCAATCCCCTAAGGCTAGTGGAGAGGCAGAGGTTCTTCAAGGTGTGATTCTGAGTATTTAACCCAAGCTCCTGCTTTCAGCCTTCCCTGGAGGTTTCTCTCTCTTCAGTGCCCCTTGTCCCGAGGTGCAGAAGGTCTCTGCCACCCCTGGCAGCTGTGCCCGTTGGTGCCACAGCCTCCCGGCCCCGCTGTGCAGAGGGGCCGAGGACCAAGGAGCCTCCCTGCTCTGAGGTTGCTGCTGGGCCAGCATCATGTGTGCGCCGTCCTGTCGTCTTCTCACCTTCCTTTTTTCACCATTACTACAGGGCCTCTGTGCGTTTTAGGTCCTACTAATTTATACTCTAACCTTCTCATCTTTACAAACTTTCAGGTGTCTGTTTGGATAGACCTGAGATCTTCCGAACAAGTTAGAGTTAGTGGCCCTAAATGGAGACACAAATGCAACACCCCCTCCTAGCAGAGAAAAACTATTCACTGAAATTATATCATGTGATTTAGACCAAAAATACATCCTACAGTACCAAATCTGGCATTTTTTTTATAGTTAAAAGCATTTTAAAATTCTAAACTTATGTTGTATTTCTGATTATTTTTTTAAATCCACAAGAATCTACAAGAATATTAAGATATTTGCACTCTTTACACTGTACAATTATTAATCCCTTTATCTGGTTTGGAGTTCTCTGTGGGTGAACATCTTCTTGGGATGATCTGGATTTTAGATTTCTCCGCCAGACGCAAAGGAAAAATATAAGAGAGAGATAAATAAGCAAATTCAAACTCAGCATGCTGCTTATTGAAAAATCTTTCTTTCTAGTAAATTTGTTTGACCTCTCATTTTCCGTGAAATTAAAAAAGTCACAGCCCTGTTTGACTCATAAACTGACTTAAGATCTGTATGTGCATGTGCGTGTGTGCAGACCAAAATCCCTGTCATACTAGGTAAGTGCAGTGTGTGGTAGGAGAAATGGAGAAAGAATCGAGCTAAAGGAAAGAAGTTCATGGCACCAAGTCAAGTACAGAAGTGGTCATTCATGGCACAAGTGGGTAGGACTTGATTTTCTATATTAGTTCAGTGATTTCATTTGCCACAAAATTAACTAATGGCTCTGTTTATATATATTTATTTTTAATGGATTGGGCTTCACTCTATATGCAATAATATCTAAAGGATATTTGTAGTTTAATTATGATTACAGTTGTGTAGCTAACATATTTGAAAATTGAGGCCAAGAATGGATTTTAATCAGGACAAGTAAATTTAGGATTATGGCAGAAAAGGTTTATGGATGGAAACAGGAACAGGCTAAGTGACCATTGCACAGCCATCTACAGATCTGGCAGAGGGGATCTATGGTACTTTCTGGCTTAACCTTAATATATGTATTCAAGGAGTAGCTTTAGCTATAGAGTCATAAGCAACAGACTGCAGGCAACACACTGACCTCAGAAGCTGCATCTGTAGTTCTCAGGAGAAAGGAAATGGATCAGTATTGAAATCAGGTTAGTGGTGCATTTTTTCATCCCAGCCAGATCTGGTCCTGAAGGTGGAGTACTAGTGTTTAATTAATGTGTGAGGAGCATTGATCAACTTATGAAAATACATACTGAAGCTGTCACTTCATGCTCATGAATGAGGATAGCTCTGTGTGTGTGTGTGTGTAGATATGTTTAGCTCAGATGTCTAATCTGACGCAGTTAGGGTAGGAGTGTGGCATCCCTTTGACTGACCACAGCTTTGAATTTGGCATCTCCGGTTGGATAGAGGTCATGGCTCTCGAGGGAAGTGATCGGTCCCAGCAGAGCCCCGCTGCAGACCTGGGCTTTCCGAGTGTGTTTAGCTGTCGTGGGTCACCATGCCCCTGGATTCACTCCCCTTGGGACACCATGAGCCTCAAAGACAATTCTGTAATAAAGAGCAGATTTTTTTCTGCCTGTGACAGCAGCTTTCCTTGCTCTACATGGAAAGCAGAGTTTGCCTCTGTGTGTGCCCTGTGTGCTACACACATACTTGGTCTAGCTCAAGTATGTCAGCTCTAATACTGAGAGGTATTGGACTGCAACCAGTGTGCATATGTATTACTGCTTCTCCTCTTCTGGTTTGTTCTGTATTTTTTCTTACTTCCTCTCTCTCTTTCTCAAAGGCCTCGCACACCTGATGATGGGTGAACAAGGTAAGTCCTATGACTTTCTCTTTCTTCCAGTCACTGATTATGATGGAGCTTTGTCTGTGTTTCATTTCTGAGCTGGACTTTGCATGAGAAAAGCAGCTGGGCCTAGAGGATGCATTTGCCAGTCAAGCCATTTGCATTTTTGCCTCTCTCTGTGTCCTGTGAGCCGTGGCTACATGTCAGTCTCAGACCTCTGTTACCAATGCCCTGGAGGGATAGTCTAGGGAGCGTGAAATGATTCCACTGTCAGGGAAGAGAGATATTCCCTCCTTCCATGCAGCCCACCAACTATTTTATCTTGCTGTTTCTTTCTTCTTGTGCTGGCTATAATGGCTCCCTGCTCTGCTAAGAAAATGTAGACTTCAGCGTTGGTCTCTTTTTAAGAGCACAATTATTAAAGCAAAATATGTTAATAGCCCTTGTGGCATGATCCTAATTCATTATGAATCCTAAGGAAAATTGCATATAATGGCCTCTAAGTCCTGTGCCTGCAATTTAACATATTCAAATATGCACAGAGCAAAATGTCTCAAAACACAAACAGGGCTAACCTCAGGCTGGGCTACAAATGAGATCTAGGCCTGTATGAGAGTTCACGTTTTAGTATGTTGTGTTAGGGATCTATGGGCTGTGATGTGATGGGATCACTAGTCCCTTCTGCCTACTCTTATACAGTGCGAAAGGTGTGGAGAGGAGCTTGCCAATATGTCAGGTATGCAGAAAAGAGTTGGGAGCCCTGTTAGTGCATTCCGGTCTTGTGATTGCAGCAAGGAAATGGTAAACAAACTCTGCAAGGTGTGTGAGGAAAGAGACCTGCAGGTAAGTCAGGGAGACTGGATTTCAAAGCACACGGTGTGCTGGAAGCCCCAGGCTGCCTCTCAGTCTCTGTGAAGGCAGTGTGAGTTTTTAACTGTAGTCTGCCTCTAAAGCCTTGATGAGCTTTCCTTGACTTCATATACACATCATTATTTTTGCCATTGAGTAAACAAATATCTGAGGATTAAACAGTGCAAAGACTTAATAAGATAGAATATAGTGCTGAAAAGGCTCAAGGGTAATTAGGTACTTGAATACAAGGAACATTGTTTCTTTCTATCTCAATGAGGTGTAGAGAGATGTAGGACAGATCATGTCCTACATGATTTTATTCTACAGATATTTTTTTTTTTTTTTCAGATTTTGTCCTACAGATTTTATTTTGTAGTTCAAGGCAGGTGAGGCCATGAAGGCTTGAGAAACTGTCAGAACTTAAACTGAGGCTCAGATTTTGTAGTCCATGTGGTAGGAAAACCATCACTTTAAAACTATATGCCAAGACCTTGCTATTTGGCTTTCAGGGTACCTGTCTAGGCTCTGGGAAGGACTTAGCTGCTTCCCTATTCCTGCTGGTTGTCCAGCTGGGCTTACTGCTCAGCAGCAGTCATGCTTGTTGAAGGAGCATCAAGTGAAAGGGCCCTTCAGCATGTCCCAGTTGCTGAGGGGCAGCTGGGTTTGGCAAGCAGTTGGCAGAGGAAGGTGGAAGCCTTTTTGGAGTTACCAGGACAGTGAACCTTCATGGCCACTCTGCTTCAGTGATACTGCATGCGTCTTTGTTGCAGTCTATGATTTGGCAGTGGCTTATATAAGCAGACACACTTGGCCATTTAAATTCAAAGAAGCTGGCTCATGGAGAGTGGTACAACCTATTCAGTGTACTTGCCATCAATCATAGAATCATAGACTGCTTAAGGTTGGAAGGGACCTCTAGAGATCATCCAGTCCAAGCCCCCTGCACACGCAGGGTCACCTACAGCAGGTGGCTCAGGACCGCGG
>VZSV01000079.1:3222116-3251016 GCA_013398735.1 Nothocercus julius
TGACGCCCAGGTCCCTCTCTGCAGAGCTGCTCTCCAGCAGGTCGGTCCCCAGCCTGTACTGGTGACTGGGGTTATTCTTTCCTAAGTGCAGGACCTTGCACTTGTCTTTGCTGAATTTCGTAAGATTTCTCACTGCCCAGTTGTCCAGTCTGTCCAGGTCCCCTTGGATGGCAGCGCAGCCGTCAACCATTTCTATATTCCCTTGTATGGCAAAAATGTGAAAAGTATGGGCTTCTGGCATCTTTAGCTGCCCTTATTTATGCAACATGCATCGGGGAGCAGTGGCTTCTGTTTTCCTGCCAAGCAATTCACATACTCCCTTTTGATAAATATTTGCTGTCTATAAAAATATGATGCATATAAAATATGTAAATGTATATATGTGTAAATATGCAGTGTCAACATTATATACAAATACATTAGCTTTGGTAGTGTTTAGCAAATATACTACCATGAGATTTGTTTCTTTCTGTCCTGCTCTGGTGTTTCCATTTGCTGTTTTGAATTTGACGTGGAATGAGGCATATCAGTGGCATGCTATTGCATGAGAGGTTTGCATTTCTCTGTAGAAAATCAAATTAAAGCCAAAGGGCTTAACCAGACAGTGTCTAGATGTACTGTCAGTTGTTTAAGCCTTCCTTTGTGCTTTAGCTGTGGTGTGTCCCTTTTTTCCCCTTGGCGTGTTTTATGGGATTTGATTGCCACACATATTTGCTGACTTTTCCTGTTTCCGTAAGTATGGCCAGTGATGTGATTTTTCTGTTTTTTATGCTTCTTCCTCCTCTTTTGCCTCCTCCATGATGGACACTCCTTTTATTCTTCCTCTAAACTGGACGCACACCTTCCTGTCTGTAGGTAGAAGCAAAGGTAGAAGTTGCTTTCTTTCTAAAATCTCATTTTCCTGTAAAATGATTGTTTGTATTTTTGTGAACGTAGTTCATACTGGAGCTTATTGCCTTTTCCTAAAGAGCCTCTTAGCAGTTGTTGGGTTGGTGCAGCATGATGTGGGAGGTACGTATGAAGATGACTGCTCGCAGGCCTTCGTAGCAGGTCCCTGCTTCTCGGCGCTCGCGGTAGAGCTCCTCACAGTGCCAAGCGCTTTGTAGCTGATGACAGCACGGCTTGACCATCACTTTGGTCAAGGACAGTGACAGAAGCGAGAGGCTGGTGAGCTGGGCCTGATCGCTCTCTCGTATTGGAGTGTTGCCACTGCTGGGAATTTGACGCTGGTGTTGGGGGGAAGCCGGATCAGCATTGCTAAGCAGAGAGTCCGTATGCTTTGCAGCTCGCTAAGGCCTAGTGTGTGAAGCTGTGTGGCCGCTGCGTGGCTGCAGCGGCCCCGTCAGCCCTCCGCACCTATGTCCAGCACGCGGCTCCGGAGCAGGGCGGTCACCCACCCCTGATCAAAGCTGTCAAAAAGGCAAAATGCTGCAAACCTGCTCTGCGTTTCCAGGGGGAAGGGAGAAGGTGAATTGATAAGTTACAAGCATTGCTTGAGTAAAATCCATTTCTTTGTCCTACTTTCCAATGAGATGGAGAGATTGAAAGGTTTTATTATGCTGAAGCTTACCCATTTTCTACAAGCACATTGAAGAATCTGATCTCTTGATCAGTGCGATTTGAACCCATTGGCTGATGTTGGGTGTTTCCATGCTGATAACATATTGGGGAAGAAATGGATAATGGTGCTACTAGATTTGGGAGGATATGACAGCTCAGAGGGTTTATTCGTAATAACTTTCTTTTGAGGCACAAACAGTCTCTGCCCCATGATCGCACCTCTTATAAAACCTGAATTCTAGGGAGCACAGTGTGTTTCAGCACTTCCTCTGTGTATAATTCCTCTTCCTGATGTCCCACCTTCTTCAAGGAAGTTTGTATTTTGGATTCTTTGTGCGTCAAAAGGAGTTCATGGTAATTAATAGGATTTGCTGGGTTTTCAGGTTGAAAAAATATCCCACTAATTAATTTTATAACTATTCTATTCCATATAGAGTTGTGGGGGGGAAGATTATATATAAGCTGTACTCTAAGCAATCTTCTTAGCAAGAGTTGTGCAACATAATCACAAATATACACCATACAAATGTAGGAACCTAAAGCTTTACACACACCATGCTTTACTGTGACTCAACACAGCTGCCAGTAATTGAGTTAGCTGATGTATAGTTTAGTGTGGTTTAAGGGTCAGTGTAGCTCAGGGAAAGTCTTGTAGAGAGTTGTTAGCTAATGTTTCTCCTTCTTTTCTCAGGCAGCATTTGCACTGTGGGCAAAGTGGTACAGAACGAAACTGAAAGTCTTATCTGAAACAACCCCCCTAGCTGAGCTTCTAGGAATGTGAATTGTAATGTATAGTCCACAATTAGTTCATAATGCACTGAAACTTAATTTATTGTGCCAGTGAGTGAAAATATTGTTTCAGTTTCCAGCAAAGTGCAGTTTTTAGCTCTAGTTATAGCAAGTGACTTCATCAGAGAACCATCATTTTGAATGAAAAATGGTATTACTTTCAAAGGACTTAAGCTGTGTAATTCTGAACCCAGATATGGCCTTCAGCTCACAGAGAAGGTGGTACAGGATGCCCTAGTGATTGTACCTAGAAGCTTCATATTTTTTGACATTTTCCTAATTTTTAGTGAAGATTGGCAGCCACTCTATCTCGTGCTGTATATGTAGCCAGACGATATGATGTATTTGATTGTATAAAACCTCTTCGCAAGGTGTATCAGTCCGTGACCTTGCATTCATCACATGGAACATGTCTTGCATTAATTGTTTCCACTGTAGTAAATAGCAGATTTTGTTGTTGTTGTTAAGCTCCTGGAAAGCTGAAGAAGATGTAGTATAGGTATTTTGGGATAATGGCTGGAGTACTCAAAATAAAGAAAAGCATTTGTGCAGCACATGTCTTTCTACCTAAATGAGTAAATATGCATTACTTGTCTTTACATTAGGTGTATGAAAAAAGTCACAGAGATGAAGTAAATGTATGATCATCAGGAAGGATTTTAATTTTGTTTGGCATGAATTGCAGAAAACAGCTTCTCTTCTGGAGAGGAACTGACAATTGAGGAACAATTTTATTGAGTTTACTTCCCTAACACTCCCCTACAAATAAATGAAACCCAAGTAGATCATAAATATCTGATTCTAATTTGTTGTAGAACTGAAGTTAATGTATAGTCATGTTTTTTCCATGTCGTTTGTTCTCTTGACAGCCTTTGGTTAAGGAAATGTTAATCTGCCTTTCGGCTGCCCTTCACCCTTCTCTCTCTCTTGTAGTGCTTGTTGTTTGGTCGTTGCTCATGGTGTGGATTTGACTTAGCTGAGGCTCATGTCTCCAAAGGAAAGTGGCCTTAATTCTGATGAGCTCCTCTTTTCAGTGGAGCTTTCTCGGCAATAGATTTCACTTAGTCAACAAAATCCTGAGCCGGCCTGAAGGCAGTAGCAGAATTCCCACTGAATTAGAACCCTGATTCAGCTGGAGTGCTGAGAAGCCCCAGCATCATCTGGTGTCACCGCCAAGGGGCGGGGGGCACGCAGGGCTCGGGTGCCCCGTGTTGGCGGCTGCAGCCCCGCCAGGGACCCGGCTCCTTCCCCGGCCTGCCGGGCGCGTGGCGGGGAGGCCCGAGCACCTGCACGCGGATCTCCAGCGCGAAGCCCCGCGCCCCCTCCTTTCAGGGAGGGATGAAAGCGTACTCGCCTGCTTCGCGCGTGGGGCATTCTTTAAGTGCATATGATGTAGACCAAATGCCAACGGCAAGCGTCCTGAGAAGTTCTCAGCACTGACAAATCAGATTATCTCCCTTGTCCCAAACTACTCTTAACCCAGGTAAGTCTCTGATGCTCAGTGTTGCTCTCGGTGAGCAGGGTGAGGTTGTTATTTTGTCAGATTGTTCAATAATATTGACCAGGAGGTAATGGCACAGAAAAAAAGAAATAGCATTTGTGGACTCTGATAGAAGGAAATGACTGGACCTTACTGATCTGGAAAATAATTTCCAGTTCTTCTTTGCCAATACCACCATTAGGATTTCAGAGCCATGTGAATAAGTACAGCTGAGTGGCCGAAGGTTTATGCAAATGTTGAAGCAAAACATCAGTAACAAATTAAACCATTTATGCTCTATAAATATCTAATTATGAAGAGGGGGGAAAAAACACCACTACATTCATCTTGCCAGCCTTGGCTATGGTTTTTAAGCTCTTGATTTGTCCTGTAAAATATCTGAATGATATCTGGGTTTTAAATGTAAATGTTTCTTTTTCATTTTAGGTTTTTACACCTAAAGTCCTTTCTTTAATAATTTTAAAATATGTGTGGGTTCACTTTGCTTTTCATTTTGCAAATGAAAATCATTATTATATATCTTAAATTATTAAAAGGATGGTGACTTTCAGTTCTAACTCCTATTTTAATGATTTTTTTTTTTTAATGGCAATTTATTTTAGATTTAGCAAATACCCAGGCCGTACAACCTCTGTGATAGAACCAAGGTCTCTTGAATACAGCCTTCATTTTGCATGAATCACCTTTTGTTAGGAAGCCTTTTCTGCTGGTTTCATATTTTAGTTAGGGAAGAAACAGATATTTTAATCTAATTCTTATAGATCAAACAAGAGAGGCCTTATAACTGATGCATTTCAAATGTGAGGTATTGGAGGATGTTCTACAAGACATTCATCCTAGTTCTTTATATTCCAGAGCTGGTGAAGTTTTCAGTAGCTTGGTGAAAAAATCACTAAGATGTTGAATATCAACTAAACAGAAAAGAAATATGTCTTATAAACATCCTTCTTTTTACACTTTTGCGTAATATATTCTTTAAGAGAGACAAATGAGAAATTAAATAGGACATTTCTGATAAATTATTTTTGTTTATGCTTATAAGCTGGTGTGTTTACAGACCATGTTCTATGCATAAAGCATTTAATAAGTTGTTAAACATTTTGTAGCTTACAGGTAATTTACTTTTCTTCACTTTTCTTCAGTGCTTTTGCTCTGCGTTTTTTTTTTTTTTTTTATAACTATGTGTGAATAAACTGCTGACTCTGGGTTGGCTTTCATTTTTATTAAGAAGGATGGTTCCTGTGAGAGTTTAAAGCATTGTGGTTGTGTTGTGTGTAAACAGGAGCTAAAATATTGTCCTCTTATGCTTTTCTGTAGTCATCTGGTTTTGATGGGGCTCAGGTTTCACGCTGCCCAAAGAGAATATTTAATTGATACTATTGAAAGGCTTTTTATTCTCCCCTTCTTCTTTAATTTGAGGCATTCAGTGGTGTGTAGAGATGCAGAGGTAGCAAAACAGGCCATATGTTTCAGAAAAGCCAGACTAATAGCACTTTTGATGGACGTCTGATTTTTAAAGTGCTGTATCTTTCATTAAAATTTACATGTAAAGTAAGGGCAAGCACAATGACATGAAAGCTAATGCAAGTTGCACATCTTGACATAATAACAATCACAAGAAACTGGAGATCCCAGATGGCAGCTTGGCCTTTGCCATCCTTTTAATAAGCTACTAACTGCTAATTATTGCACTCTTATGGGCAAGTTAATTTACTGTTGACTCTTAAAGAGACATTGTGCCTTTTCCAGGCATTTAGGTTTTTCAGTTAAGATCTGAAAGTGGTTTTTCCCTGCAGGTTGGAATCTTTCCAAAGGACAATAACAAAGAGGCAAAGGAGCAGAGACAGGAAAATGGAGCTTAATAAGCAATGTTTCTTTGATAATAGTAGAGCATTTTTTTTTTTTTTCTCTCTCTCTCTCTCCCTCTCCAGGTTAGGACCTTAGAGATGAAAGGGCCACCAGTATGCATGTTAGATCCAGGATTTAGGTTTTAAAGGAAGCCATTATTTCTGCATTAGTATTTTTATTGAAAATAATCAGGAAAGTATTTCCCTTAAATAACTGAACCTTGAGAGTTTGAAGATTAAATAAACCAGGGATAGGGAAAAGAAGAATGACTGGTACATTTGTGCTGCCTGAGATGACTTGAAGGTAAAACTTAAACTCACAATTCTGAAAGACAAAAAGTCCACTCTGTTTCTTTATTTTTTTGCTTTATTTTTTTTAATTTTAATTTTACTCACCTGGCTGTCATAATACAGGGGAGGAGTGTTACATGTAAAACACTCTTTTTTTTTTTTTTTTTTTTTTTTAATTGGTAATGAGACCAGTCAGGGAGAAGTTTTGATCTAAGAACCTGTTTAGGACTGAAGGAACAGCTGCAGCTTCAATGGACTCTAATTCGACAGTAAATGCTGTTTTGTGAATGCACGATTCTCCGTGATACCATTTGGGGGGAGTGATGGTAGGTAATAGCTTATTTCCTGGGCTTTATGGTAATGCAGCAAAGTGGTGATAATGTCATCAGGAACTGAAATAGACCCCTGTCACACGCATCAAACAGCCCTGCAAAATATGAACCAGGTGAAAGACAGGAGTTTCCTGTTTTAAGGCTCATTGTGGCCTTTTGTGGGCCACAGTGATAACAATATGATATCAAACAGTTTAGAAAATATGTGCTGAGTAACCTGGATCTTATACCCCAGGAGCAAGTGTGTAGAAGCAGCAGCCTCGTTTGTAGAGCTTTGCTGCACGGTACACATTTTGACCAGCTATCAGCGGATGGCGTGCCATCCCCATGGCTGTAAGCTGGTGCTGCGGGAATGTCATGCTTTCCCCAGCCCTCTGGTAGTAACCAAGGCTGAAGATAGAGCGTGAGTTACAAGTCGTGTCTAGTGGTGTGTGCTGGCCACCAGGTCTCAAAGGAAATCAGTATCCTGGTTTTGGATTCTCTTACCCCATTGCCAGGCACTGATATTTCCATGGCACCCTCTACCTTTAATTTATTTAGTCATCCTCACCTCTCATGGAGCTAGAGCTTCTTCTCATGCTGCCTTTCATTTCCACATTTCTTTCAAGAGCCCTGATAATTTTGAATGCATGTATCCAAATTGAGACACTTACTATGAAATAAGATAATAGAAAATACGACTTTTAGGAACCAGCACTCGCAGGGTGTAGTGTGTTCATTTATTTTGAAGCCCTTTTGTCTTGAAATTGCAGACAGCATAAGCAAGTTGCTGTGCTTAAGGTGCAGTGCTCCCTAAACAACCAGTAAAGCCAAGGGAAATTAAAGGTGCTTTGCATCCTAGGGATGTGTTGTACATATTCCAGAATAAATTCCCCCAAATTCCGATTTTCTGTGAGATGTTGATTTCTTACTGTAACTGCTTTTTATCTGAAGAGGCTTGATGTAGCAGCATTAAGAGCCACAGTTTCCACTGCATTGCAATGATTTTAGTGTGCTCCAGCTGATGCTGAGGCAGAGAAATCCTCCTGATGCAAAAGAAATCGTGCAGGGCAGAATCCGGCTCTGAGCCTTCCCTAACGGCAACCTGCGGGACGATGGATCAGTCTCTCTAAATGATGGCATTATTTCTGCTCTTGTTAAAGTCAAAGGCTGTAAAGCATTTAATAGAAAGAGCCACTTACCAGAACCGCTTTGTGGGGAAAGGCTTCAAGCAGAACTGGTACTTTGAGAATTTGTGTACACAGTTGTCACCATTGCGAGAGTCAGCAGCATTTGCCAGGCAGTACCACACAGTGGTGCCTGAGATAGCGCTTTCTCTCCCGCAGTAGAGCGACAAGAATGTTATGTAGTGTACGTAGGTAAGTGTTTACTATTTCATTCTGTCAATTGCATGCCTTTTAATGCAGTTTTCTTACCCCGCTCCCCTTTGCAGTTTGATTAGGAAACTGCTTGTGGGGCAAATTATTTCAACAGCAAAATAAAGGTTCCTTTTTAATTGATCAGATTCTTTTGCTGGAGACTCTAAAAAGACATTTCAGGGTTTGCTCTAAAATCATACAGTTCTGTGACTGTTAGTTGCTAGTGGTGGTAACAGAAATGTATAATTTGAACGTTAAAATAATTGCATTTTAAAAGGAGCTGTAGTCTTATTAAGTGCAGCAGAATTGTATTAAGCCAACGTTACAAAGTGTACACCTTTATTCCCCCTAATTACTAGCATATTAATAATGACCAGGTTGATGATGAATGTGCTGATCACCAGCTGGGATCAGACAATTACACTTGATTATGTAAAGAGTTAGTTGCTGTAAGCTTTGAAATATTAAAACTTGGCTAGAATAAATATCCCTGAAGAACCTTTGTCTCCTGCGTGTGTATTCAGCTGCCAGTTCTCTTAGCAATTCTTGCTTCACGCTGCAATGTTGGGAGTCCAGCTGTGCGCGGTTATTTTCCAGCGCCGTGGACGTCAATAGAAGGATCCCGCCTGGCTGGTCCCGCGAGGGCTCGGTGCCTTCCTGCAGCGCCCGGCGCGGGGGCCGCTGCCTCCGCGCTGGAGGTGTCGAGAGCGGCTGCGAAAGCGCAGCGTGCGCGTTCGCCGTGTGGGGCCAGCCAGCCCCGTCCTCCGGAGATGTAGATCTGACCATTATCATTTCCACGCACTCGTTTTCAGTGTTGCCTCGCTCCAGGGGCAGCCTCAGTGCAGCCTGTAGATAGGCTGGGCAGGCAGCTCTGAGAATCTGTTCTTCATCCCTCGGGATAGCTGTTTCTTTGTTTATTTTTCCAGAATGTGTTTAGTTTCTAAATGCCCGTCGGCTGATCCTTGACGTTTTGCTAAATTGCTGAAGAGACGCACAACTTCAGCTATGTCTCCCGGAATACTTCACTAAAGACCGGTTGCTGGCAGTGATCATACGCAGTCTGAACAGAACATAATTTTCAGCACGATGTGACAGAGCTTTTAGGCTAGGCTATAGAATTTTTTTTTCTTGAAGTTGGAAAAGCCAGAATGTTACAAATTGTAAGGCTGTCTTTAACAATGACTTGCAACACTTAAGGTACTCAATTTCAGGCTTAGCATTTCAATTTCTCAGTCAATTTTGTATTGCTAGGTATGATGCTAGGCACATCATTAGTAATTTTTCTTTGCTACATTTTTGTGCTTTATTGTACTATCAATTGACTCCATCTTTAAAATAGATGTGCTTTAAGAGAAATCTGTGGACACTTCATTTGCTGCCATGCTGCACTCCATGTCCAAACTAGAAGGAATATATTATGTGGTGTATGCATATACTGTACCAAGTTACCAACCAGAAGTATGTTTTTTTTAATTTTTTTTTTTTTTTAAGTCTCATTTCCCTTTCACTTCCCAAATACTGATCTTTCTTTGTCAGCGGGAGTAGAAGAGGGGAAGATGATATTTTCTTTTTTTCTTTCTGCTTCCTAAGCTACTATTATTTAAACCAGTGCAGGGCTTTTTTGCTAATTTTCTCCTTCAGGTGTTTGCTATCCATCTGCTGGGTTAAACTTTGTCCTGTTCTATCAGGCAAGTTTGGTAAGTGTTGATCAGTGCATGAAATCAGTTCTTAAACGGTTGCAAAATTGCCTTCCCTCAGACTGTTTTGATCACAAGGGCTTTCAAGTGTCAAAGTCATTTGGAGAACTAGATAGATAAAATGCATGAGCACTAAGCTTTTTCCAGGATAGAATAAATAAATGTGTTTTCCACTGTGTGCTCTGCTTTTGATAGTGATTTGTTAAAAGCAAAAAAAAAAGAAAGGCAATGATATTAAATATTTACAAGAGTGATTTAGTTGTGTAATCTTGTGCTATGCATCCCTGTTTAACAGTGAAATCAGCTACTGTTGAAGTAAATGCCATTAAACTGGTAGTGCTGTGAAGGTCACTGCCTATACAATGTCAAAGCAATTTATAGAGAATAATGATTTTTGTCGGCTTTCCAATGCACCAACCTCCCTCCTTTTCCAAAAATAACTGAAAAGAAATTTATTTCAGGCCTCACTTTCTCTTTGATTCTTTTCCCATCTGACAGATTTGGAAGCTTGAAACCTCTTTACAAGTTTCTTTTCTGATGTGCCCGGTGGATGGACGCTGATTCTCTGCTTCCTGGACCTGAGCTCATTACAGCTCTGCTTGTTGGGGTTTTCAGTTGGGCATTTCTCAGCAGTTCATTTTCAGAAAGATGCTGAATTTTCACCTCCTCTGTTATGTTTGCTTTTGTCTCCTATAGTATTTCTAGCTATGTCTGTGATTTTTTTTTTTTTTTTCCACCTCAAAAATACCTTTTTGTGTTACTGATTGTCTGTCATCAGCAGCAGCACGATGGGGTGTTCTGACATCCCACTAACCCAGTGTCCTGACAAGTGTCTTACACATGCCTGGGAGCACATTCCCAAACACCGCCCTGCTTTGCAGGGAGACTCTGGAGAGAAAGGGATGCGCTCGGTCCTGTGACCGACCGTCCCAGGGCTGGCCAGGCCCTCCTGCCTCTGCCCTGGTGGAGGGGGACACAAATCCTTTGCCCGGCACAGGAGGCCACTGCAGAGACTCTTCAAAGTGTCCCAGTGAGCACAAAGCAGTGTCCCTCGGCTTCGCTCCATCCACGAAGGAGGTTAATGACTTCTTTTTCTTGTTTTATGCTCAAATATGCAGAAGCTCTGAGAGATGGAGCAAGGGCAATGAGTGCCAGAATTCTCATGTCTATCCCCCTTCCCCTGGAATAATGTATTTTTTAAACCACCAAATAACTTGTCCCAGGTACTCTCCCAATTAAACTTCACCTACTGAAGCAATTTTTGAAGAAGATTTTTTTTCTATATCTATATTTAAATATATATGTAAATAGGTATCTATATTTGCCTATTGATAAACTTTAAGAAACATTATGTAGCAGTATGAATAACCATCATACTTTGCAAAAGGAATAAAATATATTCTGCATGACAAAAATCTGCAGCCAGGGGCAGAATGTAACACAGAGGTGCCTTACGTATTCTGTTAAGGAGTTTGCTGGGGAAATGCAGATAAGCACACAGAGAGAACGAGCATGTTAAGGACAAGTGCAAATAAAGAGGGTGCTTAATAGTCAAGCACTGGCTATGTTTTTTCACAGTTATGAGGAATGGGGATAGTATCTGCTGTGGGGAAAAGGAGACAAAGGGAAAGAAAGGGTAGGGAGGTAGAGGGAAGGGAGGTAGAAAGGTGTGTAAACTTGTTCCAGAGGAGCCTGACTTGTGCCAACAGGAGATGTGGCTGTGAGGAGTGTCCCAGCCGAGCCCTGGCAGATGAATGTTCTGTGAACACGGTCCTTGTGGACAGGCTGCAAGGAGGGGATACCACTGTGCGTTATTTTTTGCTGGAGTTTAGGCAGATAGGTACTGCTAGCAGTAGCTTATTGAAATTCATTGATTTTTCTAGTATCTCTCTCCACGCTGCACACACAAGACCAAAGCCACGATTTGCTGATGTGACTTTTCTTGGGTGTCTCCCCCAGCCCCGTTAATGGACCTTTTATCCATTGTGAAAGGGGCTAGTTCAACAGAGCCCCTGGATGGATGGGTATATGCTTGCTTAATTCAGGCCTTGTGATTTCCGTTAGGCTGTTTTATTTGCCCCTTTGTTTTTTTCTGTATGCAAGTCTGTGATTAGTACTGCCTTCTTCCCAGAACGCTGGCAATTATCCCACAGGTGGATGAATTAAAAAAGAGCAGTGAGAATTACACTGGGATTAAATACAAGCATCTTTGGAGTGTATTTGTGGATGTGTTCTTTTTGTTTTGCTTTTTGTTTTCTTCTGTAAGCGAAGAGAGAAGCCAGCTCAGCCTTCAGGTCTCTCTCAGGAAGAAAGTAATACCTCTAGATGTGGAAACGTAGCATCTCAACTTGGCGTGAGGTCATGCTGAGAAAGGAAAGGTAATGTTAAGGCATGAGATCTAGAGTGCACGTACGGTTTCGTTCTTGGTTGCCCCAGTTTTGGCCCAGGCTGTTCTGTAGCCTGCCTTCCCCCTCCGCTTCTCCGGTGCTGAAGTGGAGGCAGTGGTACTTTGTGTGCGAGGTTTTGGGGGGCAAGTACCAAAGGGAAGAATATTCTTTTCGGGCACCCTGATGTCATTGCATGTTCAACAGCATTGCCACATGTTGTTTTTGTCAGATGTTGTTATTGGAGGGATTGTTTTTGTCCACGTTTCCCGCTGTTGAATGAGCCGGGTAGACACGACACCGGCAGGAATGGGGACTCGGCCCGCTCCTGCCGGGAGGAGAGGAGCCGTCCCCGAGGTGGGGAAGGGGCAGGCCGCGTGGCCCGTGTCAGGAGGGGCAGCGCAGCTTGCCCCCGGGGCCACGCTGGGCCTTGTCCCCACACCGGCCTGGGGACTGCACTGCACTGGGCTCCTACAGGGTAGCGCAGAGGCCGCCTCCTTCTGTGGGGAAGACCTAAGTAAGAGAAGATGTGAGTGAAAAGGGGAAGGATTGTACCCTACTAAGTCCACACAAAGCACGAGAATGGAGCTGTTACTGGAGTATTCCTGCCTGCTTGGCACGCTCTCATATTTGCCCTCTAGTCCTTCACGTAATTCAGTTCACTGCTTATCTTTACCTTTTATGATGCAGATTTGCTGGCTTAGATGGCAGTGTCTTCTGCTGATTGACCTTGGAGTCAGGAAAAAAGAGTTTCCAAAACGATTTAGTTCTGTAGTATATGAACTTGCAGCAGTTAAAAATAATATTCTTCCATGAAGATTTCAGTATCCTGTTTCTGCTGTTCCATAAGATTGCCTAAGCTTTTTTTTTTTTTTCATTTTTCAACCATTTCTTTTGTATTTCTGATTTTGACTTTATTCTTAACTGCATCAGTTTGTGTTACCTTGTTTTGTATTAATGGATAGCTGTGTTTCAAAAACCTGTCTTTTTCCAAGAATATTTTTATCATAATCATTCTCAGCATCTTTCCATTTCAAACACCCAGGGCAAAGTTGTGTTTAGGTTTTATTTTTATTATTATTTCAATACTGGGTCTCCAAAGTTGTATTAATGCACTTCAGTCTTGACCTTCACCACCCAGAGCGTGGTGGGACAGCAAAGCTAGAAGTGAGACACACCAGTAGAGCTGTAAAGAGAAGGTATTATATAGTCCTGTAGAGGGTAATGATTTCCCACTTACCCGAAGACGACAGTGAAGGACAGAGATTTCCTGATTTTCCACAAAGATACAATTGACTGCTAGAACCAGGAATAGAGGCCAAGAGTTCACATTACTGATTGTGCAGAGCTACTGGACTGAACGTACTGTGAGTGGTACATACAAGGTAGAACAAGTCACGTCAGAGCTGTATTTAGAAGTGGGCCTGGGCAATGATGATATTCTTAGAGAATGTAGAATTAGCTTTTGTTACATTTTGTTACTCACTGACTGGTGAGCAATATCATGTAACAGTACATCAAATAGTATTAATAGAAGTCGTATATGAGTCACTGGCTTGCCAAGAAATAGGGATATTATTTTTCATTGTATGTGCAGATTTGACTTTAACATAGTGTTTTAGAGAAAGTGGGAAAGCACTGGAAGACCAAGACTGATTCAAGAGTCTCTTATTACAAGATTATCTGTCTTTCACTGAGCTGCATATTTATTACGTGGCAAAGCTCTAGTTACAGGCCAGTGATTGCCTGGGTTCAGGTGTTTACCTGGAGTCTTCTGGGACGGCTGTAAATGGAGCCAGTTATTCAATCCATTCATAAAGAGGTTAAATTGTAGGTGTTCAGGTTTCCTAGGGTAGAGCGTAAGAAGCAGAGGCAAAGCAGGCAGCAGGCTGTCCTGCCAGCCCGCAGAGCTCTTTGCTGCTCTTACTGCTGCCACGGCAAAGGTTTTGAAATGTTAATACGAATTTTTAGCAAGGGAAAAGCAAAAAGGGCCTAGGAACAGTTGGTGCAGCAAGACCCAGAGTTGCCTTTTTTTTAACCTGTTCTGGAACTGCCTGGCTGGCTGTTGGTGGTGTGGGTGCTCAGGGAGGGGGAAGCCCAAAGTCCTCTTGCTGTCACAGGGCTCTGATATTCTACCTTATCCATCCCCAACAGAATGGATGTCCCCCACATCTTGTTGGCAAGAGTTGTGAGCCCACCTCTCCTGTCCATGAGAGTTCTTTATGCTGAATGTGATGATATGGAAAGAGATAGACTCTTGTCAGAAGAGAGATGATGCTAATGGTTGCTGCTAATGGTTGTGATACTACAAATAAATGTATGGACAGAGGCATTGGGAAAAAGAAGCAAGAAGATATGCTAGCTGCTTAGATTAAAAAAAAAAATTGTGGAAATGAGTGACAAAAATAGATATACATGAAAGAATGAAATATAAAAAAATAGCTAAACCCCCAAGCATGGGGATCATCAGTCTTTTTCTCTGCGAGGTCATCAAGTTTTTCTGTGTTTGTCTAACTGTTGGGATGCTTTGTTTCTCTGCCTTAACTATAATATCACTGTATAACCATCATAATGTAACCCCTGGTCTCTTCATCTGCTCCTGTTTCTTCTAGTCCTGTACATGCTACACAAGAGACAAAAACTATGACAGCCTTTAGCGATTAGATTCTGTGTATAGCTAAATTTCTAGTCTTTGCCCAAGCACTCTAATGAATTAATAGTAACTTTCAAATCCTTTCTCAAAAGCCTTATCAGTCTCTAATAAAATAATGGATGCAATACTATGAGAAATGAATCTGTAACTATACAGGATAACAGAACCATGAGCAATAATCAGTGGCATTCTTAATAAACAAAACTCACAGCAGACATTTGATTACTTTTGGACTGAGTTACAGAATTAATGGATGAAAGGAAAACATTGGTTGTCATACATCTAGACTTCAATGAATTGTTTGACAAAAAGCCCTATGTAATCTTACTTGAAAAAATAACAATTAAAACTTGGCTTTAACATACAGAATTTGCTAGAACAAATTAACAAAACAAAACGCAATAGCATTTTCATGAACTGGGCTAGACAGTTTGGAAGTTACAGTCATTTTGGTCTAGCACTTTTCATAGTTATCAAAAAAATAGAAAAAATGACATAGTAATGAAATGTGTAGATTTGACTAGAATGGAAAGAGTTGCAATAATCAGTGTGGATAGAAAACAGCATAAGTGTTGCCTAAGTGCCGTGACATCCTTCATAAAGCAGTAGGTGGATAATTCATCTGTGAAGAGATCTGATAAGGTACACCTAGACTGAAATGTTATGGGCTTTAAACACTGTTGGGTGGAGATATGTCAAACAATTTGTAAGAATATTGAAAGGATTTAATGATCACAATCATATGTGGCTTCATTATGAGGGGAACCTAAACTTAGTTCTGATGAGGTGGAAGAAATGAAATGAAAGCCCTCTCCAAGCACACAAAGAAGAAAAAGATTATGTTTGATGTTATTACAGGAGAATGAAATAAAGGGATGCCACTGAGTTGTACAAAGGTCTTATAGGTCCAGTGTCACGAGTGAGCATCTTACTTATAGCATTAGATTATAGAGTCCTTTTTGATGTAAAAACATGGAAACCACTGACTTTTTGACAATTAAACTGGAAAAGCTATTGAAACTTCTACTTTTAGAACCAATCCTTCCTTGATAACTGGTTGAAATGATACGGCAGTTTAGAGGAGGACCAGCTAAATCTTTTACCTTCTCAAAAGCTCCGCATGTACCACACCAAAGATCTTCATTTTCCAGGGGGCCTTTATCACCTTCACATTGAAATCCTGTGTATGTTGCTCTTGTTGATGTCTTTTTCTCTGAGGGAGCAATAATCTGTTGTATCAGCCAGTGATACAAAAATAGCCCACAAAAAGCCAGCAAAATGTTTTCATAAATGAAACTGGATGGTTTGCCATAGCTACATTAATGCTAATGCACCACCAGGTCTCCTTTTTCTCTATCTATGTGTTAATTTTATTCTCCAGTCTCCCCCTCCCTTCTATCTTAATTGCCCTCCCTAGACTAGAGGCTGCTGCCTTTTGGCTTCATTACCAGCTTTCATTTTCATTAAGAACCTTGTGCTAATGGACTGTTATAAAACACACAGTCATCACTGGCAGGTGTTGCCAAATGACTCTCAGCACGATGGCATTTCTGTGCAATGGAGCAAACAGTCTGGACACTGGATTTGTGGAGCATCCAAGGGCTTGGGTTAGAAGATGAAGAGAGAAGTTTGGCAGGTCAATACAAAGAAACTCACAATTGTTCACATGAGCAATGATGGAAAAATAGCACTATGAGTAGTGGGCTTGTTCTGAGACCTCCAGTAGGGCCAGCATCTGCTCAGGTTGCAAATATTGTAGAGCAGCTCCCCAAATACTTCTGTAGCAATGATAGAGCTCCCAGCATGAAATCCTCATATCTCTCCCGCTTAGAAGAAAAGGAAAATCTGAATACTACCTCACTGAAGTGAAATCATAAATCAAAATAAACTTTGTGGCTCATGTCATTCAACATTACTAATGAGAATGCACGTTTCTGCTGCAGAGAAATCTGTCACAGTTGTCTTTGTATGCCCTCTGAACCATTTAGTGACGCTGGAACAAATATCCATCATGAAAGAGCAAGAACTTCCATGGCTGTCCTTCCAGGAGCCGATTGTCCCAGTAAAAACAACTGTGCCCCCAAAAAAGACTGCCGTATCTTAACTCTAAGAGAGGGAGAAAACTGTTTCAGATTTGAGGCACTGTGCTAAGGAGCCGTTACTCTATGTTGATCTAAAGTTCCTTAACACTTTTCTCTTGTTTTCTTCTGAAGGATTGTAGAATTTCCCCAGTTACGGGCCAAAGCGAGTGCTGAGCAAAGGGATGTGATGACTCCGGCTGCAGACAGACAAATGGTCCATTTTGCATACTTTTTGTCTTTTTTGCTCTTTTGCTGTTTTGTGTTTTTGCTCTTCTTTCCTTTCCTGCTAAACGCAGGTGCCATATCAGCTGAGGGACCAGCTAAAACAACAATAGACAGGATGGTATCACTTGGTGAGAAGAAGCAGTTTCTATTCTGTCCTTTTCTTTTCTGTCCTTTCTCAAGGCACTGCTGCCCTTCAGTAGAAACTCTTGTTTTGCAGAGGGACCAGTTTCATAGAGTAGGCAAGGACTGCTTGATCCGACTAACTGCAGGATAATATGTATTTTGGTAGAGTCTACAAAGGTCTGTCAAATTTTGACCTTTTAGCAGTCCTTGGGTCACTTTTAAGAAAGAGTAGCTCTTCACAGGGTAGTGCAGTTAAAGTCTCCAGCTATTGCGGGAGCTGTATTGGCACAAACTGCATGTAACGTGCTCCCCTGGGAGCCCCGAGCATAGGGCAGGAGGGCAGAGCACCCGGTGGGATGAGTGGTGGGGCTGCCTGAAGTGGGAATTTCAAAAGACAAGGACTCTGCAGCACAGCATGGCCTTGGGTGATGCAGGGCAGGTAAAGACCCAGCTTGTAGAGAAAGAGAAAATGCAGACTTTTCCTTGGGGCCCTGTCAGAGCTGTGCAGGGTGAGCTGTAACCCAGAAAGTCATTAAACCATGTGTTGAAAGCAAAGAGTGGAGGAAAAGCCACCCAGCAAACGGAGGGCAGGTAACTGCCTCTTTGTTTCTAGTTGGCCGTATTGTCATCGCTTTGAATTTTCTCCACATAAAGAAAAATAATCGGCCTAGTTTATGTTTGAAAACAGCTCGGTTTTGAGCATAAAGCACTTGTGGTCATTTTGTATTCTTCACCATATGCATCAGTCTTGGCTGGTCCGCTTCTAAGCTCTCATTAAGTATGAGTCCTGTAACAACTTGAAGGAGCAAGTAAGATGTGTGCATACTGGCATGACATCACCTGCACACTGTCCCTACAGGTGAGAATATCTGGTCACGGGCTCTGCTGATCTGCTCCAGCTCCTGCTCTTTACTGCATAGTGCCTCAGACTTTTTGTCTGCTTGTGCTCCCTGGTGGAGATACAGCTGCTGGACTTCTGCCTTGAACCCTTCTGACATTAATTCTGTGTCATCATTTTCTAGACGGAGGTGGCCTCAGCTGAAGGCTTAATTTCCATCTTTTATTTAAGCAAGTCTCATAGGAAATTTAGTTTTTTAGAATACATGGAAATTATTCCTGTTTAAAAGCAACCATAATCTAAATAGGTATAAATCTCTCTCTCCTTTCCTCATGTAATTCTCTCTAGGTCTCACTGTAGAGCTTTGCCAGTACACGCTTAACTCTGACCCTGTGTTTCTTCTATGTCTTTTCCTTGTACTTGCATAAATGGTGTGTATGTCTGGAGGATTCTGTTCTAAAGTGATCAAAGTTATATGCGTGCAGAAACTGCAGCTCAAATCACTTCAAAGTGGATTAGGCTAAATAATGAGAATATATAGCTGGAGAATAATCTTATAGTGCACAGCAGGAGGTATGGGGCAAAACATGAGTTGCTGTAACCTGATAAGACACAGGGAAAGGTGGTAAGGAGCATTCTAGTGCTGAATGTTATTTATTAACAGTGTTTCTTTTATATTCTGTCACTTTATTTGCTTTTTGGTTCTCTCAGGCTCTTTTCAGATAGGAAGAGTTTTGTGACAGGACAGATCAGTCCTTTCTCCTAATCCCTACTCTTCTGTTACATTTGGGTTGGAATAGTATAGAAGTCTTCTACTACCCTTTCATTGGCATTTCAGATTTGTGAGTCAGGCTTCTTTGCCAGCCTTGATTTGTGTTCCTCGAGTTGCTCTGTGACGGAAGGGTAAGTGTCCCATCATCCAAAGGAGGAAGGATGCAGAGGGAGGGTCCCTCAGTGAAAAAGTAGCACAGAAGGGAATATAACCTATATACACTTGACTATTTGAGGGTATTAGTACCAGCTGTACTATAAACATGAAGTTTAACTATTTATCAAGAGAAGGGCAGAGTTTGGTCTAATAGGTTTAAAAAAATGTAGTCTATGATGGGCAGAGCCATTATCTTCCTCCAGAAAGTGATTTACTTGTTATTGCTGGGCTGTGACTCAGGCCTTTCCTTCTGAAGGGATAAATCATTCCTAGCAGAGTAAATGTCGCATGCAGATGTATCTGTGACTCCAGAAATTGTTGCCCTTTAACAGCTTCCCAGTAACATTTCCTTTGCAGTGCTTGAGTAAATGCAATGACAAAGTGCAGGGAGCACCTATCCCCTTCTTCTGACCCTGTTCATCACTGGAATCACAACCTGTCATTCCCACCTCTGGGCCATTGCCTCTTGAAGAGAATGACTCAGACCACTGGCAGAGCAGATAATGCCATGCCAAAAAGAGGTTGGGCAGCCTATAAATCTCAGGCCTTGGGACAGGAGCTGACCAGGGTCTCAGTGCAAAATCACAGAGACCATGTTCTGTGGTGAATACCTCAAGCAACTTTCTTGGAATTCAGGGGAGATGTGCTAATTTGCACTGAAGAAGAATCTTCCTGACAGATTAATGGGGTAGGGAAAGGAAGGTATGAAGGCTGTAAGGAGGAAGATAAGTGCCAAAGAACTGGTCGATACTTAGGTTGCAGGTTGGTGGCAAATAAGAAGTTATCTGTCTCAACAGATATTCTATACTATTCAGCATATACTACCCTCATCCCCATAATAATGTCTGCATTTCATTTATTTATTTATTTATTTTTAAATGTCAGTGGACTTTCATAGAGAGATCTTACTAGATCAAAGATTTAGCTACACTGCCTGGTAATGACTGATTACAGTTTCCTTCTGATGGCTTCTTAGTGATCTCTGCAGAAAGAAGGTGAATTTCAGTCCTACTACCAACTGGGAGAATATAGAGCCTTGCCACCTTCCCCGTCGTTACCTCAGACGGATCAGACACTGCATGGCTGACCATTTCTTCTTTTTGCTTAGGTATCTTGCAGGATTGGCTTAGAAAGTGGATGAGGGACATCCTCCTTGCTGTCGAGTTTCAGCTAGAGGAAGACATGTTCAAATCTTTCTTCTGATATTTGCGAAAGGCATAGCATGTGTAGATAAGCTATGTAAATATGTGAGCAGGTAGTACAGGGATGGATGTGATTATAAGGCTTTGAAGTTGATCTGAGCATAGGCACTGGTATGTGATTCAAACCACAGACCAAAATGATGTCAGCCATGGAATCACATGACCCTTTAGAGTAATGTAAATAACCATGTATAGTGGCGGTGTTAACCTAGTTAACTTAATGAGATTGTTAATCAGTAGAAGGAGTGAAAAGGAGAGCTCAGAGAGATGGAAAATGCTGCTGAATTATTGTCCAGAGAAGAAAGAGAGGATTTACCGTATGGAGAAAAAAGCCTTCTCATGAGCACGAGTGTTGCCACAGAGCTTGTCAGATAGCGAGAGTGTTGTAAGAGAGTATAAGTAGTTACACAAGGTTATTTTGTGACTGCACCTTAAGAGTCTGAAAATTGCAAGTAGAGTTCTTGGAATATCAAAAATCTTTCCAAGCAGCAGAGTTTGCTGTCATAGAGTTACAGGCTTAGCTACTGGGGAAATACTTGAATTCAGAGAAATTTCACAAAGTTGAATGCCCCCAAGTGCCCCTAACTGAGACCTGCAGGGCAGACGCTACAAGAAATGGAAGAGTAGACCTGAATGCTCTTACAAAATATTCCTTCTTTGTATCTCAGTGGTGGCTTTTAGATTTGTGTAGCTCTTGTGATTTCAGATGAGTGACTTATATGAATTGGCTATTAGATGCTCTAATTTCAAAATTCCTAAATAGTTTGGTACTGGAGACTGGCTGCAGAAGTTGGTGAAAGAGGGCAGTGACCGAGTTTTGTTAGGAACCTGAAATAATACCCATTAAGGTAACATTATTGCTGCAGTAAATTTCTGTGGTTCAAAATTTCTCTTCTTTCTCAAACTCTCCATAATGTCCCAGCTGAATTAGTGATCCTGGTATCTCCCTGTTTCCTCTGTTGATACAGCACCAGTGTTCCCCTCCTGTTCATGCAGTCCTGGAACTACTGGAATGCAAAGCAGTTTTAAGAGTGTTTCTTGACCAGCTCTTCTGTTTGGGACAATCTTATATGTCTGTTTCCTCTTTCCTTTCATCACTATTTAGCTGTTTTAAGACTCAAAACTGTTCTTCAAAGTAGAAATTATATGAAAGAGAACAGAAAGTTGTGCTGCAGTGACACAGTCTTTTTAGACACCTTTTCCTCTACACATTCTCTTTGGTAAGAATCCAAGAAAAAGCAAAACCATTTATTAAGTAAGCCAGAGCTGAAGCTAAGTTTGTAAAGAGAAATGTGAATCATTGGAGTTAAAGATCTTCAACAGCACTTCATCCATCTCCCTGCCAGCACACTACTACTTTGTACAGTGCATCGTGAAAATAGTACCATCCTTATAATCCCTTCTGCTGGTATTGTAATGCCATGAAGAAGGGTGTGTGTGAGCACGAGCACGCATATGTGGGCAGCTGGCTCATTTGGTGCTTAAGTATTCATTGGCAATTGCCTTCATTGTCCCTCACTTTATTAGCTTTCCCCAAGTGGTTGCACTTCTACTAAGGGCAGCAGCGTTTATGGCAGCAATATTTCTTACAGTGTCAGAGATAAAATATCAGACTAATAACAGACTCTTTGGTAATGTAAGTCACAGAGGGAAAGTGATCTCATTTGGAAGAAGTCCTGCTTGGGAATGTTAAGTCTCCTGTTTGAGAAGCTGTCTGTGAAATTTGGTGCATTTCATGCTCTCTAGGAAGATAAATGATTTGTCTTAAGCGATGGGAGGGAGAAGAGATCCAATTTCAGTTACTACTTTCCTTGGTAGATAATAACTTTGACTCTCTTAAATCCAGAGACTCATTCTGAGAGGAACCAAAACCAAACATAGCTCCACCGGTATCATGAAGAATTGGGAGTGCTTGTTTTCCTGCTCAGTGAAGCCCCTGCAAGTTAATGCTTTCCAAACAGGCCTTCTCTTGAGGAAGGGTGGCTTCTTCTTTCCTTTTTTTTTTTTTTTTTTCCTTGTTTTAATATCTCTAAAATATTATTTTGCACAATGAAGAAAATGTACTTCTTTTAGAGTTTTGCAGAGTAAACTTGAGAATTTCCCAAAGTGAAACTAAGAGGGAGAAGGGCTGGTAATATGTTTGTTTTCTGTGGAGAGAAAAAAAAAAAAAAGGACATTTATTCCATCCTCAATTTATGCATGTTCTCTTGTGTGACTTAGAGCTAGACTGAAGAGCACGATTTCCTTTGAGGATTGGATATCTATGTTTTCTTCTGTAAGGACATCTGAGGGTCATGGCCTACACGTTGTCTTGTCTGTTTTGAGGCCTTTTAACTTGGTTTTTCTGATGACTTCCTTAGGATAATACGTAAATGTGTAGCATAGAGTACGTAGCTTGTGCTTTGTGTGCATGCGTATACCAGCACTGGAGGGGCTGCTACTAGTCGTACCACTCCCAGGATCAGATTAATATGGAACCAGGAGTTCTATCTTTCAGGAAAAGCAAGGCCTGAACAGATTAAAAATGTATGGAGCAGAAAGTAACTTAAAGTAGCAGAGAAATAACTACAAGATGATGCGCTTGGCATCTTTATTTGGAGGAAATGTCAAATTTGAAAGTGAGGAGACAGTAAAACTGACTGCAGAGGGCAGACTGAAGAGAAGTCTGTCTCATTCTGGCAGGAACACGATCCCTGAGGTTTTAGAATATTAAAACAATGATGAAATTAGGCCACAGACTCTTCTAATTCAGCTCTGATCAGCTTCCCCACTTCTGGTCACAATCATATGCTTATCTCTTCCTTTCACATGCATTAAATTAATCAGCCATAAGCTAAAAATAATACAGTGCGTAACACTAATCTACTAGAACACGTAACAAATATAACGTTATAGTACTCTGTGCCACTGCAGTGAGAGGTCACAGGAGACAGAGATGTTGTTGCCCAAGGTTCAGCTGGATAAATTATGATGATGAATGTTTCACCAGTGCTTAAATACTCTCCTAGGTACAATCCACCCACCCAGTAGGATATGATCCCTGAATAAAAAATTTTAAAGGCACAGGGCTACTACAGGGCAGAAGAGGATAGAAGAAAGGTCATTAAAAGATGCAAATAAGAAAGGAGTTACAATTTTCCATCTCAGAGTATATCCCAGCTACTTGATGGGATTGTGCCTCTGGACCTCTGGACCAGCGTAAAAATTTGTGCTGAATTCAAAACAGAAGACTTGAGGCTAAATATATGTCAGGCAACATTCATACCAGACATAGCTAGATGTTCTGGTGCAAAACAAACAAAACCCTGTGGTCGCTCAGTTCTTTCTTTGAGTCATTCAGACATGAGCTTCAGCATTTTGTGATGGTACCAAACTGGACTTGACGCTTGATGCTTAGGAGTTGCACTTGACTCCTTTTAGTGCAGCACCACATCCTTGTAAAGGCGGCCATGCTATTTCTTGGCCACAGCTGGCTCACATCCAGCCAGCTCAGAGCACCACCAAACCCAACTCACAACTGCCTGTTGTTGCCCGGGTAGCCGTACGTATCATATAGAGAGTCTCTGGTGGATCTGTCCCTCAACGCAAGGCCGCACACACAAACACAGATAGAGAGCTAAGATTTATTTTAGTTATGTAATGTAATACATCTTATAGTCTACGATGTCTTGGATTTAGACATTCTTGAGTCTAACACGGCCAGATGTATCACTTTCTATATAATTTTGAGCAAGTTTTACAACCAATCCCGTGCTTGTTTGATTGTTGGCAGTAAGGTGGAGCTAATACATACAATCTTGGATGCTGTGCTTCCAAGAAAAAGGTAAGCACAGCTGTGAAGCTGTGCCCATAACGAATGGTTAGTAAATTGTTTTGAAGATGAATAGCACCTTCTCAGTTTTAAATTACAATATTTGTTAACATATGCTTTCATTCTTCTCCTAAAGCAGAGCTGGCACCAGAAATTCTGGATGTGCAGTGGTATAAATTAAGCCACGTGTCAGATGACAGTGCTGTGGCAGTTACATGTGGGACAGGAGAAGCCAGGTCCAAAAAAAGTCCAGCATTTTGTTTATTTAGAAGAAACTTTACACTGTGCACAAACTTCTGCTGTTTGACTGGGTCAGTGTTGGATTTTTTCTTCATTCCAATACCCAAACTTTTCTTGATGTCAGTGTAGCCCATCTCATTTGGAATTGGTTTGGAAAGTCTTCAGAGTATGGCCCGTCATATATCTCAGGAACCGCTTGGCATAAATTTAGATCCTATGCTAAAGATAATGAAAAAAAAAATGTATAAGTAAGCGTACGAACATACAACAAGTAAGTATTTGAAATGCACTGCGTAGAAGCATGGCTCAAGGAAGCTTACCGGTTTCATCTACCCACCCTGTGATGTTTACCTTTCAGTTTCACATATTAAATAGCAGTTTTGCTTGCTGTGTTCCCCTAGGGATAGGAAAGCATTTCCTCAAACTTTAACACCTCCTTTAGCAGTATTTTGCTGTTTGTGCTCCCAGGCCAGGGGACCAGTCTGCTGTAATTTATAACCATGTTACACAGGGTAAAACTGATGGAGTTGCAATTTAAATGAGAGAGAACTCAGCCTCCGAGTTTTCCCGAGCAGCCAAAGGAGAAACACGTTGATTGTCTAAAAGTGCCTGCTGCAAAGCCGATTTGTGTGCAGTGGACAAAGGTTGGTTTGAGGAGAAGATAAATCCAAAATGCTAAATGCAGGCAAGAGCCAAGTGGGGTTGCAGAGTGTCAGCTCAACTTAGGCACAGGGCCTCCAGCACTAGGATACCTTGGCTGCCACAGCCAGGCAAGGAGGAGGACTTTGCTGATAGGTAGGGTGATTGATGACCCTAGAGACTACACATAGCATGAGCAGTAATGTGATATAGGGTGCACATTAGAAGCAATTACAATTTGAATAAGTTATCAGTGGAAGGAGGTAGAGGACTGGAAAGCTGCTTTATTAACCCCCTGAAGTTATATTCACAGCTTTTTGAAAAAGTGTGTATTTTGCTGAGAATTACAGTCATGGTGACAAATGCCAAATCCCAGAGAATTTCTGATCACAGCCTCTCTACCAGGCAGTGTTTTACCAAAACAGTTTAAAGCAACAGTTCATTCATGTTCAAAAATTAAAAGGATAAGGAAGATAAAACATAAAACCCTGCGACTGTGCTTACCTGTGTACAAAGCTTGTCATAAATCCTGCATTGGGTGTTCAGGTTGTGCTCTTTGGCTTTATTTTTTCATGAAACAAGTGCTCCTGGTGATATCCTATCCTGTGCTATGGCATAGTCCATTAATTCCAGCTAAGCAGAAAAAAACAAATGCGAAAAGCTCAGTGCGACAGATGTATTGGCCCAAACCTGTGTCACATCTTTAGAAGGAGCAACAGAGAAGGCACAGATGAGTAAGAAAAACAGTAACGAGGGCTTTACACTGTCCTTGTGCCTTTAGGTCTTAGAACATTTTGGGCAAGGAGGGGTACAAAGCTGCTCTTGAATAATTTCAGTCAGGTACTTGCAGCTGGTTGTTTGAGTAGCCTTGATGGTTGTGGTTCAGCATAGGAACCCGGTCCCCTCTCCTCATATGTCCTGATTTATTGCACCTCTTGTGGCAGGGCAGCAGAAGGATAACTCCACTGTTTCCATCCCAAAGGGCTCTAGTTCTCCCTCTTTTCCTTATGTTGTAGGAAGTCCAGGGGGGCTAGAGTAAAGATGATCAAAATATTTTGTAGGATATATTTTTGAAGAATTTATTTGACGCAAACTAATTTACCTCAGGGCAGGGAAAGTGATCCTCGAGAAAAAAAATCTATTAGTGGCTTAAATTTAAATACTTCATTTTGTTTTTGTTTTTCTAGGAGCTACCTGCAAAGGCACTTGAAATATTTCAGTGATCAAAGCATTTCTCTGAAGTTTTGACATTTATCAGAATTCAAAGAAATAAAATAAAACCATGAAAATCACTTAGTTTTATGACCAGAGCCATCCCAAAGCATGTCCCAAAATGTGTCCTGATGGTTTGGCACAATTTTTCTCTCCCCATGGTTACTAAGAACTAAAGCCCAGAATCACTGATAAATATACTGTATGGCTAGTGGTCAAAGATTTCAAATGAGACCTTTTTTTTCCTTTTAATCATTAAAAATGCAGTAGTATGTTTTCAAAAGACTAGGAGTTTTCACCCCAGACTGTTAATTAATTTCTAGCTCAGCTGATTCAATTGCCTTTCTGCATTTCACCTGCTGGTACAATTGATTTCAATTCAGTCATGACACCTGGTGTAAGTGTTCTGCAGTTTGCATTTCAACAGTCTCTCAGGTTGTAAGAGAAGTGACTGCATGTCTGCGTTGTGAATAGAGACTTAGTAATTTGTAAATAAAGTGTTTGAAGCTCCCTAGCATGAAGGCTGGTAGGTAAACAAAATGCTGTGTAATTATTTCTAAGTAGCAAAAATCTTTTTGAGCTTATCTAAATTTAGACTTGTCTCTACTAGTTTCTTGACTTTTTGGTTCTTGCTTTGACATCTAAAACTACTATATCTGTAAATAGCATAGATGAGAACCTTTAATGGGTACTTAAATTTGTAAAATAGTAAATTCAGCTTTATTTACATGCCACTTTTATTTCTCTTCTGTCTAGAGGGAGAAGCTTAAGGAGTTAATTCCTTTATCTTCTTTTCTTCCTTAATCACCGCTTAGGGCTCACTGTGCAGAAAGTATTTTCTGGAGGAGAGCACTGGGATCTGTACTTATGGATGCATAGGGTATTTATTTATTTATTTGTATGAGTTATTACTTGTTGAACTCTTAAGTTTTATTTTGGAAGTGAAGGACTGCATCTCAGTTTACCCTTCTGTAAACTTGATACAGCAATAGTTACCTTCTGTGGGCATTTTTCTGTGTGTTTTTATGTACTGTTTTCATATCAGTGCAGGTGTGCAGTCTGCTTTTTTTTTTTTTTTTTTTTTGGCAGTTATAAATCAAAGTTGTTGTTATAAAGTGTTGCCATCTCATCCAAGCTATCTAAAGACAAATCTGCAAAAACTGCTTGCAGGAAAGCTATTTTATTTGTTCCCAGTGGGCTTAAGCAAAATATGTGAGGAAGGCTTCACTTTTAGATCATTTATAACAAAATCTGTATGTGTTTCTGAGGAAGGGACTCAGAACCCTTGCCCCATGACTCCGAGCAGATCTAGAGCTGCCCCTGCAGCAGCAGGATGTCCATGTGCTCAGGGGCCCTGACTTCTGCTCCTGGAGACAAATTTGCCCTGGGACGTCTCATGTAAGTACGATATTGTGTATGTACGTTAAATTTGTTATATTAAATTAGAAAACACTGAGTAGCACCATCTTTCTGAAAATGTTTTTAAGGCTTCAGGAGTTCTTGACTGAAAGTGTTGTGAACAGGACTAAGGTGCCCTCCTGGTGGGCTTGGTCTGGTGAGGCATTTTACTGAAGGAGCAGGCTCGGGACTATCAGTCTGTGGCCAAGAGGTGCTGCTGCTAAGTCATCTCTATGTGTGGTCAACATGCAGAGGACAAAGCAGCAGCTGATGCATTAACACATAGCAAGTTTGTTTGGATTAAAAAATGTTAATGACCATTTTTTGCAACGCAGGGACCCCCTGCCTAGAATGAGCATTTACCATATGGTGCCTTTGGAAACTAATATTGATTCTCATTATTTTAAATGATTACAAACATTGCAGGTGTTTTGTAATAATCTCTATTGTCTAATTAGAAAAAGCATGAAAGTAGCTCATTCTGCGTGCTTGCGAATATTGATTGGAACAACCGAGTTTGCCTTGTATGAGTGATGGTAGTATAATAGCTGACGCATCAGCAGTCTTTGGCTGATTAATCTAGGAAGGAAGAGACAGGATAAGTGACTTGGCAGGGGAAGGGCAGACCAAAGCCAGGTGAGGAGATACCCTGATTCAGCCGTAGGTCGAATGAACCTAGGCGGGAGGGCCTACAACTAGCTACAGCTTTTTAGTCAAGGAAAACATTGATATATTTGTGAAATTCTAGTTTTTCTAATGGACAATAAAAGAGAAGAAAGTGGAAGTTACTGTAGAAAAGTTAAGCCATCACGAGAATGCTTATATGGGAAGAGCATGTATGAGAGAGTACGAAATAACTGTGTATCGTTCAAGACAGAAATGCCTAGTACAGTTTTGCCTAGTACTTGGCAGAACTCATGAACAAACAACCCTGGTGAAGGCCACTAATAAAACTGATAGGAATGCTTCTTCTCATTTGTGCTTGATGCTAGTTCTGAAAAGGTGGATAAAACTAATCCTCATAGACCAAAAGAAAGGTTTAAAGGCCACTGGAAAAAAATGGATTTTTTTTTTTTTTTTTAAATGAAGACACACTGGCTGAAGTCAAACTGGAGAGAGATATGGGAGTAATCTGAAGGGACTCCTTTCACTATTTTTGCCTTTGTAAGCTTGCTGTCTGTGTTACTGTGTGTGGCTTCCTCCAGAGATGAATATCGTGTGTGAGTTTCCATAAGGGACGGAAGAGATGCACACCCACTGGCCATCCAGCTTTTAGACCTCTCCACTTTGGGCAATGCTGAGTTTAGAAATGCAGCTTTCTGAAACCTTATAAAAATATTGGTAAATGTGGATGTAGATGAATACTAGTTTTTGTTTGGCTTCTGAAACTTCATCTTACAAATGCAGATCTTAAATATTATAGATTAATAGACTTTTAGTCACACAAATGTTAAGAGGGTGGGGTGAATGTTGGTTGTGACATTTCTTTCTCTATAGATTCATATATTTCACTGTTGGTCAGAGACCAGTGTAGGCTGTTAGGACGTGACTTTTTGAATTCTTGGTGCAATGGTTGTATGTTCTCCCTGCCTCTGCTTTGAGATGTGCATTTTCCACAGCTTCAGTGACACACAGCCCCCAAAATGGTCAGTGCTCATCTTTTCAGAGCTGGCAAGTGTCATTCATACATCTGCTGTGATGCACATGTTTTTAGCAGGCCTATCATCATTTTTAGATCAGATGTCAATAGGAAAGAAGGAGAAAGGGACAGCTCAGCAAACTGTCATGTTG
>VZSV01000079.1:3263336-3290229 GCA_013398735.1 Nothocercus julius
CCCCCCCCCCCCTTAATTTAAATGACGTGTCAAGTTGGGCACTTCAAGAAAGAAGAAACTAACCGAATATGAAGAGGAAATGTCTTCCCTTTTAGATTGGTTTGAAGCTAGATACGTTTGGAAGGGAAATGATAAAAGTTGGGTGGTTTGCCTTAATATCAATCCTGGAGAAAGCACTCATCAGTAGCTTGCATGGAACGGTCTTGCCCTAACCCTGAGATAGACCGGATTAACCTCATGGATATTGTCTAGTGTTATTGCCTGCTGTGCTGCTTTAAAGAGCACCTGAGAGCACATTTTACTGGGAGCTTTTTATTTGGATGTGCTTTTTTGGAAGGTTGGAGAGAAAGTAAAGCAAATGAATACAAACACTTAACAAAAATGAGCAGGAAAGGCAGGGGAAGTAAGGTTTCATTTCTCAGTGTTGATGACTTGGAAAGCCACTAATATTAGCCTTTTATGTCACACTTAGGCTTTTTCCAGCTAATCTTACTGCTTCTTTAAGTCATCCTCAGCACAGGAGGGAGTCTCCTATTTGTGAAGTCCTGCAGGTGACTGCCCCTCCACTTTTACTCCTGTTGAACTCAGGAGAGGGCAACAGCTTCACTGCTTTCCTGTGACTGTTTTTGTTGGGAGAATTGGGCCCCTGGGTCCAGCAGTGCCAGAGAGCAGCAGGGCAGCACAGCCATGCAGGAGCATTGGCTCATCGCTTTGCTCCTGCCCAGTTGGATCACCTGCCTACTCATCCATCCTCCTGAGCCGATGTTGGAGCAAGGAGATGACAGGGGAGTTCATTAATATTGTAGGAGGTCAGAGAGCTTGCATGGGAGAAGCTGAGAGAAACGAGATCCTCTTTGTGAGTGTGCACACATACGTGCCCACCTCTGCCCTCCTCGAGGCCTGGTGGGGTTGTGCACGCGGCCGCCTGTTCCCTGGCGAGCGCCAGCGCTGCGCCTGCCCTGCTGCAGGGTCACCGGGCTGACAGCTTGCGTCACCCGGGGAGCGTGACAGGAGTGCAGGGACCAGCGGCAATGTGTATCCTGTAGGCGCCTCGGAGGTGCTTATTTTAGAGTTGCAAGACAAGCAGTTGCTTGGAGAAAGCACAAGTGTTAATCCTCCCAATGGGGAGGGAGGAAGCTGTGTTCCCGTGGGGACTATAATCTGTTACTGCTGATGCAAAGAGGCAAGTGCTACAAGGGGGAACAGTCTTCCTCCACCCTCCCCTTTCCTCTCTGTAAGTGAGAAAATATTCAGGCTCTGTACAGTAAGAGAAAATCTGAACTTTATAGGGAGCCTCGGTAGAGGTTTGTGCTGGAGTATTCACTTCTGACTATTGCTATTGGTAGCCCCCACTCTTGGTTCATTTTAACCACTGATGAGCTGGTGTGGATTAACACCTGTTTGGGGGATAGAGTGTGTTGTTGTTTCCTCTTCTATCCCTTTCCCTGTGGCGTGGCTTCTTGTTAGTTCAGTTGCCTGAGTCCTTTAGGCTCTGCAGTATTGCCCGTTCCTTTATTTCCAGTGGCAGCACCAGAAGAAATCAGTTTTGACTGTCTTTGAATGGATTTCATCTCAGGAGTTTAGAGGTTAGCCATTCTCCCTTTCAGGGGAGGGCAAATTAATAGAAAGGGTATGTACTGCTGTCCTCAAGGAATGAGTTTTCCTTAACCAGATCACCAGAGGCTATGGAGATTTTAGCTATTGGGGGCAAGGAAGGGGAATACTTGTTGGAAGACAATTGAAGAATATACCAAATACTACAAAAAAAAAGTGTCAGTCAGGTTGCTGAAGGCTTGGAAGGGTGTAATGAGATCTAATAATAGGAAACTGCACACAGGATTTTATTTAAAAAAAAATATATATACAACTCTGAAAAAAGGAGACCTGTAGTGTTAGTAAAGAGCGACTAAGGGAGTGTTATTGCTTAATTCATCTAGAAGTGGGTGCGAAGGAAGCGGCAAAGGATAAGGGAGACTTAGGAGACTTTATTTGCATGGCTCTCGTTGTGCTGTGCAATGCCCTGGGTGCTCCAGTGGAGAACTCTTATGAATCAGTGACTCCAGTGCAGAGGGATGCTGTTCAGCAGAGAGTGGCATGCCATTGGTTTAGTGAATGCTGTTTGAAGGCCTATATCATGCCATGGAGCATGATTTGGATAGAGTAAAACAGAGTGACCAAACTTGTTGCAGATTTTAAGGCAGTATAAAGCACATCCATCCAGTAGAAAACCCAGGTAATGGGCTCTTCTGAGGGACAGAACATACTGAGCTCTGGTAGGTCTGTTGGAAAGCCACAGCAATGCTGCTATCCACTTCCATCCCAGCTCTGCAGGATCATTACACTAGGCTATGCAGACAGTTCAGAGCTAATTTAGGATTATTTCTCCTTTATTCCAGTGCATGTGGTAGCTGTGCCCAGTACTTTCTCGCCAGGAAGAGCCCTGATGAAGAATATATGGCTGGGTATTCTGTGACCATCCGCCTGCCTTGGCATGTGTGGAGGCAGAGCATGTTTTGCAGCATTGGGCTAGCAGGCCATTCAAAACTGCTGTTCTGTGCTTATCAGAGGCTCTTGAAGAGAAAGAAAGATAGGAGGGAGGGAGCTGAAGTCAGGGTATTTCTTTAGTGAACTAAAGAGGATCATGTGGGTTTAAACTGTGTGTTGAGGAATGAGGCATCTAGATCTCCTCCTTTTGAAGCAGCAGGAGCTCTGCTGTGCAAAGCACATTGATTAGGGACGTCAGAGGGGATAATTTAGCCCCTTTCTTCCCCCCAGCAATACTGATTTACCCTGTGTATTGTAATCCAATAGAGTAAATTGTTCTCCTTGAACTCTTTTAAATCACTTCTAGTACATATTGAAAGTGCCACTGTTGTATTTTATTGCTGAATTGCCATCTTCCAGTACTAACTAATGCATGTTCTGAGTTTTAGTTGCCTTGCTGCAGCTTGCGGGTACAGATACAGGTACCTGAACCTAGAACTGCTGCTGTGTCTTGGTGTGTCCACCCCGTAGGAAGAAATAACGGCCTTGTGTTGCCCTGTAATGATGCAGCGTGGCAGTGCAATGCCTGAGAAACACCCTTAAGATTGACACTTTTCATTGCACTTCTTAGAGGACCAGATGGAGCAATGGATGATGGAAGTGGAAATGGCTGCGTGCGTGCAGCATGGCTGAGAGGGTGGCTGTGTGAGCTCTGCCAGGTCCTTCCAGGGCACTCGTATCAGCCTCTCAGGATTGCTCCTTGATGGGAAGAAGGTCGGATGTCCACTGGGGGATTTGGAAGAAGAGGAGATGAGCTCTTGCTTAAGAACCTTTAAGGAAGAAAGAGCATCGGTCCATGGAGCACCCCGGCAGCTCTCTTGCTGTTTGAAAGCATTATGACTGCTTGTCTGCACAGGCAAAGACCAAGGGCGCACTGCTGCTCTCTGTGGGGCTGAAGCGTTTTGTGCGTTTAAAAGCAGGTGGCAATACTGCACTCGCCTTCCACACGCAGGCTGTCCGGCAGGTTCCTCAGCACTGTTTCCTTTCTCGGTGCTTCCTGCCCTCGGGTCCAGACACGAGTCAGTTGGTGGTGCTGCTGAGGCTGCAGCGAGGTGCGTGGCTGCAGCGACCTGTTCCCCCGCGCGACCGGCTCCGCCGCTGCGCCCGTGCCGTGGGCTCACGGCCTGCACAGCAGGGCAGCGCTCGGTACCTCGCGGCAAGCCGGGAGCGGCTCCTCTGATGTCCGTGAGCCGTGCCTGGGAGCCCGCGGGAGCTGGCACGGCTGTGTCTGAGCGGGTGGGCGCTGCCACAGGGGCGTCACCAGTGACCGCGCTGGTGGTGGCAGTCGGAGGTTAAGGATGGGAAAAGATGAAAGCCCTGAAAAACTATGCTGCTACGAAGCTTTGGGCAAAGGATTGGGAAGGGGGTGGCTATTGTGCAGATTAAATGAAGAGAAAAATCTCTCTGCTGCTGTATTTGAACACCTTTAGGATTCAGAAATCTTTCACGTGTTGAAATAAGGTGAGCTGGTGTAGCGCTCTTTCTTTTGTAGTATGTTGGCAAACAAATTATCACTGTATCATAGTTATTGGATTAAACTTTGCTCAACAGCTGAGCCCTGAGAATTGCTCCATAGCCTCCTGAGAGCTTATAAGAAAATGAGAAGTTACTTCTGGAGCTGAACTGGGAGTGTACGGTCTCAGGTCTCCGCCAACTAAGCAGAAGTTGCCAAAGATAGACCATTGAACCAGTGGAGAAAATGTTAAAGTTGGGTCCTTTGAGAACTTGTGTGCCTGGGAGCTGAGCGCTGAGAGCCGTTTAATCTTTTACTGCTATATCAAGAAAGGAAATCAGAGGCAGGCTCTGGCACAAGGAGAAATCAGCTCTAGGGAAGAAATCAATTTATTATTGAATAAATGAAAAGATTGTGGTACTCGCTGCTACTGTGCTTTAATGGACAGACCACAATTGTTCTTGAGCGTCTTTCATCCTGAAGGATCGCAGAGTGCTCTGAGAATTGTGCGGACAAGAGGACTCACTTCATGTGCTGCTCATGTTTGTCATTTAACAGCAGACTGTAATTCTATTTATACAGTTAAGAGTGAAGAAAAACTTCCTATCTAACTGAAATGTCAAAGGAAATAATTACCTGTGTTGGAAAGTGGCCAGGACATGTGAACTAATTTTGCTGCTCATGAGATCTTTAAGAGAAGCATGTTGGGAAAGGCCTCCGCTTTCTAGCCCTTTCAGGAGGTGTCTTTCCCAGTGACACTGCAACCTCCCATATCAAATTGCAATCAGTGTAGGTTAAGGTCAGGGAGCTGTATGATACCAAGTCACCTTCTTCTCTTGCTGTAGCATTGCATTTCCTTCCAGGGATATTGCTTTATTACTGAATCAGAGGGAAGCGCCTCTACAAATGTTCAGTTCTTGCTGCTCCTGAGCTTTGGAGGTTACCCATCCAAGAGCAGCGTAACTGTTTCTGAGAAACTGTTCTGTGAGAGTGTTGGTATTAAACACAAATCTTTGTACAGCAGCTCTTTATACTTCATTGTGAATAATCCAACAGCTAGGTGTCTTTTGAGACTGGAGGATGAGAATTAAAAGCCAGTACTTCTCTCACTGTTGTCCTGACAAGAATTGGGTGAGATATAAGCAATTTTCCTATTTTGTTCAAAGTTTTAAACTGTTGCACTTCAGTCTGCCTGAGTCAGTTGGGAGAAATAATCTGTGTCTAAATCCAGTTTACAAGGAAACCTAGAATACAAAAAAGCAATGGCATTTGTTGCACATATGTCTGGCAAATATGGTGATAAATATAATGTTTTGGTGAACTTGGAGATACATGTTTCCCACTAGCAAACAGTTTGAGGATGGATTCAACAGTTTGCAGCTATTGAGTTAGTGCTGAGGCTTACAGCTGAAGCTGAGGTCCTGTGCAGAGTTAGTATTTGAAGACACGGTGTCTTCTCTGCCTTCTGATGCTGCTGCAGCCCATCACAGGTAGCTCTCTAGTTCTCTCACTGTTCTGCTGTATATGGTGAAACTTTAATTTCCTGTTTAAAAAGAAAAACACAAAACGGAATAAAAATCCCTCATGGCCAACACTGTATTCTCTAGGCTGAACTACACTATGCTGTGAACTTGGATGTTACTGCAGCTTTATTTTTGGAGGTGCTAAACATCCCTGCCAATCATGTGGTAATTCATAGTCATATTCAGCAGCTCACGATCACAAACTTGTCAGATAACCTCATTTAAAGCAGTACCTGCCTGTCATGGGGTCTCCAGGCTGTTCTGTTTGATTCCTGTTGTTATGAAATCTGACCATCCTGAGGCTGTTGTGTTGTGCTTGAGCTCCAATTGTTTTTCTAAATTGTTTTAAATGTAATAATCTCCAATCTGCATATTATATTAGCATATGGGAAGACAGCAAACAAGCTGCCAGGAGTTCTCTGGGATTTCTTCCATTCTCAAAATGACTGGGCTTGTTTAAATTGGATCCGTAATGGAAAGGGACACCGTTTTGCATAGATGCATTTTACTCTTCTAAGAAATAACAAATAGGCAGCAGTGTCATACATAGAGATTCCAGCTGGGAGCTTTCAAGCTCTCCTCAGGGCTCCCTCGCTTGCGGTCGATGAATTTTTTGGCATTTCTCCGTGGAGTTGCCCTGCTATGATTGCTTACCTGGGGCCATGCGAGCGCCGCTCCACGTGCCGGCCGCTGCCGCAGAGGCTGTCCTGGATTGCTCTGGCATGGCAGCCACGTAGTCAGCGCCTCGTAACCCTGCGTGTTGTCCGTTGTCTTCTGTGTCTTGCTTTCAGTCCTGTGTCATGTATTTTTATTTGGGATTGCAAATCATAACACAACTGGTCAGCCATGATGGGACCCAAATAATCTTGCATCATCAGGTTGCTGGGGGGTTTTGTAACAAAATCGTGTAAGATTCAGATCATTTTAACAGTCTCTCGCAGACATGTCATTTTATCCAGCAGGTAAAAAATATACCCTGAGTCTAACTGGACTCCAATCTTTCTTTAATTTATAAGAAGAGCTTTTGCTTCTGAATTGCTCTTTAGGTCCTGTGTGATGCTTTTGGAAAGCTGTGTCAATGTGTGTGGCTATTTCATGGTTGCCTTAGCCGGTGCTCCACTAACACCCAGAGCCCTCCTTAGAAGCAGGTGCTGTGCGACTAGCGAGGGCAGGGATGTAGAAATGAAGGTGGAGTCTAATGACCCAGGGACTCATAATGAAAGCAAGATTCAGCAGTATGCAGACAGGTAGGAAATAAGTGATTTGGTGCCTATTTGATATATAAAATACAAAGACAAATAGCTCATATGGCTGTCATCAGAGATGAAATCTTGGGTCCACGGACTTCAGTGGGAATTTGTTTTTAAACCTGGGGCCTCAGCTCAGTCAGATCATTTTCTCGCAAGAGGTAAGAATTTCAGCATTGAGTTTGCCTGCTGGTGCACACTGTAGAAATATTAAGTGCACTGTAGAAATTTAGAAATACCAAATAAACCACCATTCTAGAGACAACCGTGTACAGCTTTCATGGAGGACGCCAAGTAGACATCCTTCGATTGCAAGGGCAATTCTGCTGGCTGACTCTGGTCTTGGGCAAGTCATTTGACTTCCGCATGTGAAGTGGGAGTTGTGGCAGGGTGGCTTCATATTTCACAGATATGTTTTAAAATCTGATGTAAAGTAGTGAGCAGAGTACTAAGAGAATATTAGGGGTAGGAGGATGCAAATCATGCCTGTGTATATGCACTGTAATGAACAAAGGGCTCGAAGCCCATGTCATCTACCTATTCAAAGTCCTCAACAAAATTTACAATCCATATATAGAAAATTGTAATCACTTCTATTTGTTAGCTTCAGAATCATTTTATACAGCTTAGTATATGAACTAAAGGGGAGGAAAAAAAATGCATATACGCTGGGTTTTGAAGAATTCAGTGTAGTTCAGCTATATTATTTAAACAGAAATGCAATTATAATGCTAGAGTTTTATTTAGGGTTTTTTACAAAGGGAATGAACTCTTGAAAATTAACTTTTTTTCTTGTAGGGATATATATATATATATATAAAATATATATGTTGATCTGGTATATTATAAAGTGTGATCAAAAATAACCTTGCTTTATAGGTGGAAGACCTCAAGCACTGAGAAGCAAGATGGTTTGGATAAGGTCCAAGGATGAATGCCTTTTGTACTCGTGATTATTTCTGCCATGGCCATCCCTACTGGCCATGGGCTAACCATACCTCTTATCTGAAAAATCTTGCTTTCCACTATAGATTGTGAAATGAATCTGGGGAGAGAATGAAAAGAAAGAGAGGGAAGTACCTTTGGCTGTTGTTTTCCCTTGTTTTTGAGGGAAGGAATTTCTGAAAGGATTTGTAAATGATAGGGAACGCTGCCAGTTATTTGCCATGTAAGGAAATAGGCTAGCTGGTCCCTCTGCTGTTGAATTTTTTACATAAATGAGGCAAAACTTCCCTTCCTCCTTCGAAACAATTATTTCAGATGTAAAAAAGCATTAAGTTATTTTTCCAGGAGGTAATTTCCTCTGTGAAGGAATAAATATATGTAAAATGAAAATTGAGAACTGGATAATATATGGTAGAAAAAAACAGCAGTTTTGTAAAATAAGCTGGTGAATATAGATAATCAAAACTGCTTCTGAGAATCTGAACCATTTAGAATAACATTGTTTTGTTATTCTACATGTTGTTCTTAATGATATCAAGGCTTTAAGATCAAAATGTGGCTGCAGGAAAAATCCTAATTTTCAAATCCCTGGCTTGGGTGTGATTAAAATCTTGGCAGTACTTAGTGTTGGGGCTTTTTTTTTTTTTTTCCTCAATTTCCCTTGCTCTTTGTTTTAGAGGAAACTTTGATCACGCATTTCAAAAATACCCATTTTAACTTCTGATAAAAGGTTATGTGAATACTAAGGGCTCCCAGTCCTATTGTATCTGCCTTTGTCCTGGGCAACTATAGTGGAAGGATGGCTATTCTGAGCTGGAGTCTTTAAAAAAGTGCAGGGTTTGCTTCACACTGCCAAACACAAAAGTGCAAGACAACCTGACGTGTATGGGCTGCACTGACTAGAAACATATGTTATAAATATTTATAGATACCCACACTGTTTTTGAGCTATGTGTCTAACTTTTTTTATAAGAAAAGCATCCAAAATGTTTTCACTACTAATTTTATACTTCCAAAAACATTATGAATATTTACTTGAAAACGTATTTTTTTCCCTAGAGAGTTGCAAGTATGTGAAAAATACAAACTCATCCATGCTAACTATTATTTCATTTCTTCAAAGGTGCTAGAGGGATTCTGTATCCATTCATAAGTGAAGTGGAAGGGAATTCAAAATGAATTCCTCACACCAAAATTTGTCAGATTTTGTAAAATTTTCTCAATGGGAGTTTTATCTCTTCCCTTGTAAAACTTTTTTAAATTGTCTTGACAAAATGATAGTGTGGTAAATATTTATTTGAAAACAGTTCTCTGATGTTTGGGAACTGGAGTTCAGTGAGCACTTCTGTGCTTGTTTCTGCGTGTCTTTTGATTTATATGCTTACCTGAGAGTCCCTCTTCCTTCTGTCAATGTCTTATCTGGCAGGTTTACAGGATCCAGAGCAATTTTTTTCAAGTGAAATGACCCTTCCTCATCCTTGACCACATTGACAGACTTAATGAACACCAAAAAAAAAAAGAAAAAACCCTTTCTGCCCTGTGTGTGAAAGAAAAGCAAATGTGAAAAGGATGCGTTTTGCTCCATGGCCTTCTGTCAGAGCCAGGGCAAAGGCAGCCAGAACGAAGCAAATATTAAGCAGAATTGCTGCCTGTGTAGCCCTGTGACCATGGTTTATCAAGAGTCTGGACCCTATTTGGTTGTTTGGACTAATGTCAAGTTGAGTGCAAAAGAGCATAATACTCATCCGGGGATCTCCCAGCGATGAAGGCAGCAGGGAGAGAAGCAGATCACGGTGTGTCTCAGCTTCACTGTTACTGCGAGGTGGATCTTGTGGGGGAAATGTTGGTGATTATTCTTAGGATGTGTGTCTCCGTTATGTGTCAAAGCGACAGTGTTTGGTGAGTAGGTTATGTGGTAGCAGCAGTAGTGGGAAAGGGAAAGGAAGCAACCAGGTGGTGTGGTCATTTTGGATAGCAGTGAGCAAGGGAACTCTCTGCACATCTGAGCCAGTGGATGTCACCTGTAGTGCAGAGAACTGGGTTCTCTTCTCATCTCTGACTGACTTGCAGTGCATGGTGAGACAAGTTTTTCTGCACTCTTATGTATCTGCATCCTTTCTCCTAGAATGGAGAAAACAATTGTGTAAGACACTCAGGCCATTAGGCTTTACACTCACGTCACTGGTTTTCCACCAGTGTAACTGCTAAAAGCATTAGAGTTGCACTAGCATCATGATGAAGTAATGCTCTGATGATTCAGGCCATTAAGGTTTAAAGCTCTCTGTAAAAACACTAAGTATGGTGATTATCCAGGGCTTGTATCTGGACACTGAATGAAATGCAAATGTAACGCTCAGGCAGCATCTCTGGATGTTCATGCTTGGGGTTGCAATTGGAGACAGGGGCAGGGAGTTGGGCGGCAGGGATAGTTACGGTCATGGATTTTTGTTCCTTGTATGTGTCCTTACTGGACCTACTTAGCAGAAATTACTAAAATAGTATTTTGTTCATTGCCACTCTTGCACATTCCCAGTTTTCATTATTGCGGGCTTGTGTAGCTAGGTGTAGATACTGATCACGTGGGTCTGGTGAGTACTGTCATGGCTTTGTCACTGTCCAAAACAGAATTTTGATCTGTTGTCCATGACCATGCGTCAGATACGTGCTTAGCTTGCCCTTTATTCCTGGAAATAGCGGTGTGCGGTTTGCTGAAGCCTGTTATTGCATGATGAGATTGGCTGTGCCTGGGAAGGGAATACAATACAGCTTCCCCGCGCTGCATGATGACGTAGCAGTTCAGTCTGTGGCCGTAAATTGTATTTTAAATTAATTTCTTCTGAAATGCCTCCTCTGAAAAGTAATTTCGAGGATATTTAGTCATAAGATTAAAAGGGGCACCCTTTGGATGCAGGAGGATGTTATCTGGATAGTGCACAGGCTCCGGGAGGTCATGTGGCTCGGGAGATAAAGCTGCAGGCTATTCCCGTGGGGGCCGTGGCGTTTGGGCTGCCTTGTTTCCTCGTACCGGGGCTTAAGAGGCTGAAAAGAGGCTCCCGGGCTGGGAATGGGTGCTCCTTGCAGCAGCTCTGCAGGAGAGCAATCATCGCGTGCAGGCTGCCGGAGGGGACGAGGGGCAGGAGCACGTCAGGAATCTGCACAAATAAATACCGGCAAGCTTTACTGGTGTCCGTGAGGAGCCTGCCGTGCTTTACCACCTTTGATCCCGAAAGGGCTCAGGTCTCATTGGTCATGTAGTGACAACTTCTCTCTGTTCCACTGCTGGGGTGGTTGGGAAATAACACAAAATGCGGGATGTCTTTCAGCCCTTCCTCTTAGGGGGTGTAAATGCAGGTGTGGGGTACTGCTCTGGTTTTTGTTGTACTCCCACCTCTAGTTGGCTCACAGCGGGGAAGAGGGTATCCTCCTAAACCCCTGCCCCTTGGTGGTCTGACTAATGGTGTATTCATTTGCTCCTCGGAAGTCAAATCCTCTAGTGGATGCAACCAGAAAAGCTGAGCCGTGCATGTCCAGTCTTATGTTGCCTAAAAACTTGAGGAGCTTACCCTGAAGTGCAGGTGGAAAGTAGGGGTGTATCTGTGGAGCAGAAGTTTCTGAATTCTCCTTTCTGCTGCTCCCATAAAGTCTAAAGTGACTGTGTTATGTCATGTTGAGACAGCAGGAAAGTCCAAATTGGTTGTGCAAGTGCTGCTGTTTTCTATGTTTAATCTCTGCTTCCTTAGCAAATGCTTTCTCTATTTTGCTATTTCTTCAAACTCCTTTTGCATTTGTTCTACTGAACTGAATTCTTGTCTTCTATCTGGGTGGGAATAAGCGTAGAATTTGGTTCCCCAAGACTGGACTGTTGCTAGCCGCGGGTGCCTGGTGGTTTGTGGAGACCTGCACTAGCACCAGGGAGAGGCCAACAAGGTTTCAGGTGCTTGCCAGTCAGCGTGGTTTTGCTTGAGCCCCTAGAGGAGCTTTATTGGCCCAGCTGTTTAGAAAGGATAGAAGATGTTTCCAACCTCTGTAGACTTCTGCTTGTTAACTTTTCATCTTTCTCAGATTTGGCTAGAAAGAGCCTGTAGGTTGTGCAGAGCATATGGATGCTCCCACTGGCACTGTGTTATCCAAGATGCTTCCTCTCATGTCTGAGCCCTGTTCATGGCAGGCAGAATTAAAGCAAATGGCAGATTTGGGGTTAGAAAATTCACTTCCCTCTGGTCAGATAGTCAAGTGTATTATTTTTTTTTTTTCCTTTTTTATTTTTTTTTATTTCCTTTCCTTGTAGAAATGGGCTTGGTTAGTTTCATAAGATCATGTACATCTTCTCTAACATGTCCATTACTTAAGAGAATTGGGGTATTAGTGGCACAGTTGATATTTACTATCGCTGCGCACTGCAGTAGTGCGCTGCAGATGTTTGGATGCTGTGTTTGTGGTAAGCTAGTGGGTGTGGTATAGCCTGGGATATCTGGGCACCTGTGGATTAGGTGTCTTGTGGAGCTTGAGTGAGACATCTGTTGAAACTCTGTGGCTGCAATGCATTGCAGAAGCCAGTCTCAGTGACCCAGGTGAACGCTTCCAAACTTAACTTTCTTCGTGTTTCAGGAACATGGAAACATATTCATGTCAGTCTGAAGCTTAGCTCTTTTTAGAGTTACTAATTCAAGGTTTGTCTCTTGTTCTTTTCAGTTACTTGTTAGTTAATATTCTTTCCTGCTAGAACGTGCATCGGGAATTAACCTTTCTCTTTTGTTGTTTAAAATGCAGGAGAGTCTGAGCTAGTTTAGTAGGTAATGCCAGGCTTTAAATTCTCTTACTTCTCATGCCTCTGGCTTGCCTTGGGAAAGGTGCTTGAACTTACATTTCTCCTTGACCTTTGTCTGAAATGGATGCTGGAGCTGGCAGTGTGTGTGCACGTACGTGTGCACACGTGTGCGTGTTACCATGCGGGGTTTAGGGAGACGGGAAGCCGCTAACAGCGTGAGGTGAGAGGGGTGCTGGATTCTGGTTGCAGTGCGTTGTAGTCCCATGTTTTGATCTCTGACAATGGCAGTCTGACACCCACCGGCCTTTCTTTTCATGTAAATATTTAATATTTTTGCTTTCGATAGTCACCCTCACCCTCCTCAGATTTTTCTGAAGCTGCGTATTTGGATCAGCTCACCACAGTATTGAGATGCTATCAATCAATAAACTCATTGAAAGCTGGTGTGTATTGTATGCCCTAATAAACAAGGCACTAGCAGTGGAGCAGCATGTGTATGTGTGTGACGGGGGGTGGTTTAGAGGTAGAGATCTGCTGATACTTTGCTCAGGGATGGTGCAGATCACTGAAGACTTGGGAAACACTTGTAGGTGCTTGGGCGTACGTTGGCATTGATCAAAGATGCCGGGAGGACGTGTTTCTGCAGGGCATGATCTCTGAATCTTGGGGAAACCCTCCAGAGGCAGGTTCACTTTTCAGGAGACTGTTCATACAGCCCATGCCTGAGAGACTGGCTAAGGAGGTGATGCCTTAGATGAGTCTTGAAGACTGCACTTCTCTTTAGATCCAGAGTGAGAGGATTGATTCGGGCTGCAGGACTTGGCTTGTGGAAAGTTTTCACTGTTCCAATATCTGAAATACATCAGTCAGATATTTTTTACTAACATGAAATCCACTCTAAAAATCGACTGGGGAAGGAAAAGGACATAAGCGTGCAGCCTACGCGTGATGCTTGGTGTTAGCAGGGAGGGGAAGAAAAGGTGGTGGTTGATGTGTGTGATGCGAGAGCTGGAAAATGCGGAGAGGAGCCCAGGAGAGACTTCAGTATGAAGCTGAGCTCCATCAGCCTAACAGCATGTGTCTGTGTGCACAGCACTCTTACTGCTGTGGGTTTATGTAACGCATTCACAGGACTTCATTTTCCACTAGATTGAAAGCAAAGCCACTGTTGATTTTCTCCAAAAAGATCTATTTGAAAGTGCAATTGCCTGGAATTACATGGTGGCAGAGAGAGGCCAGACCTTGCTGTAAATAACTTTCTTCTCAGCCAAACACATTGAGCTCTGCTGTCTACTGCTGTTTCTCTTTAGATGATTTCAACTGAGGGGATTTTTTTTTTTTCTTTTTTTGGGTATTTTTCTTTTGTGCTTTGTTTATTCTTGTTGGGACGGATGCTCATTTTCTTAGCTTTCCTGCTCTTGCCTAAATATGTGATTGTGACGGACAGGACTGCTCTCCATTCACAGTAACATATCCTTGTATTTTTCTAGCAAATGTTATGTTGGGACGTATCTTTGCCAGTGAACGGTGCCTCCCTGCATGTGCTGCTGCTGTCTGTCACTACTATGCCAATGAACGATGGCTGCACACCAGATTTTGAAGGCAATTACTGTCTCAAAGTCAGGGAGTGATGGCACTGTAGCCATGTGTGTTAGTGTTTAAATCGGGGCATTAACAACATTTAAACCAGTGTTCCCCTTCAATTTACTTGAGCTGTGAGATGTCCCCCCTGCCTATGCAGCACTTTCCTTGTAGCTTTAACACATATTCATATTAAACCTCATATTTGCTATTGAGGATGCAGTGTCAGTTCTAAGTGTGCCTTAATCTTTGGAGCCATTAGTCCCAACAGTGCGTCTTTAACTTGGATCGGAAAGTGCCCCACCATGGTGGCTGAATGGGAGAAGAGCCGCTTGGCTGTGGGCGTCTGTGTAGGAGAGCATAGAGTCAATGGACACTTTTAAAAATCATATTATAAGGGGAGCTTTATCCAAAACTTTTCCTAGGATTCAGTACTGCTGGGGAAGAGGGGAAGAAATGCGAAGGAGGGAAGGGGGGCACAAGTAGGTGCACGAGCATTACGGTACATGGTTAGAGAGCAGGGGCATGGCTTGAGGAACACATCACTCAGTGGCAGTGTTGGAGCAGGGAGGTAATGTCAGTAGGGATAAGACAGTAATGTGTGTGGAAGCAAGCTAAAAGTGCCAAGTGTGGGATTATTGTGGGAGATTATCCTGATGTCAGCAGACTGAGATTTTGACGACTTTTATTGGGCACCTGAGCTGTGGAGTGCACCTTGCCTAGTTCCTTCCCCTTGCTTTTCTACACACTGATTGCATCCTGTCAGCTTTACTGTTTCTGTTGTTGTGTTCTTTTGAACTAGATGATTCTTTTAAATCTTTTCTCATTCTTTTACCCCCCCCAGTTTTGTGATCTTTCCCTGTAATTTTTTTTTTCTTTCCTTTTCTTCAAGTTAGGGTGCCAAGAACTAGACAGATTCTTTGAGGTAGGAGTCGTCACAGATTCTTATCTAAAGAGGCTCTTGTATGCCCTGGTCATCTTCATATGCACCACACGTTTCTTTTTCTTATTGCTTTATTGCACTGCAGGTTCATCTTCACTTTGCTTCCTCCTAGATCTTCTGTTGCCTGTGACTGTTCCTTATTCAGTGAGAAGCAAACAAGTAGACTGTGAACTTGACATGCAACCCCTTTCAAAGTTGATATTAGTATTACCTTACACAGAAACACTGCCAGTGCTAGGCAAATGGCACTGCTGTCATCCTGTGCTGACACCGTTGGCCTGCCTGAGTGCTGAGGAAAAGGGTTCAAGCAAATTGCAGCTCGTGGCCTTTGCAGCACAAAAAAGGGTCAGGGCCCTGAGCCAACTAGACTTTGTTTCATTGAGGGGTGAGCCATCCTAATCCCAAGAACAACAGGGGAAAGAAGGGAGAGAGACAGCTGCAGGGGAGGCTGGAGAAGGCAGCTGTGCTTCCAGTCCATTAATGAAGTTCTAGCTGTGTGTACAAATTTAGCCCACCTGTGCTTTGCTTGCACTTTGCTTTCCCCATGACTCGGTTTGAGCTCCACCTGCTCCTGCTCTAGCAGCCTCAGGGGTCCCAAAGGACCAAGATCCTTCCAGAGAAATAAACAATGGGACAACGTGTGTGATTTCCTGATCAGGGTGGTGCCCCAGTCCCCTGAGCTTTTGCTCTCTTGGGAGTCCCTTGCTAGTGATGCCCAGGAGGTCTAGCTGTGACAGTCTGCCATTACATCAAGCAAGGGGCGGCCTTGAAACAGTCTTTTGCATGCAGCCAGGTTAGCAAAAGTTCAGTGACCTGTGTCAGAAAAAGCTTGAGATCTCCTTGATCTTGGAGCTGTGTGTTGTGGGTTTTTTTTTTTTCCTTTTTTTTTTTTTCCTTCTCCATTCTTCTCTGTGCATGCGGTTTGGGGATTGGATATGCAGATCATCTTGCAGTTCTCTAGTTCCCTGTTAAAGCAGGCTGAGAACCAGCTTGGTCAGAATTGCAGTTAAATGTTCCTTGCAAACAGCCAAGAGTGGCTGTGTTTAGAATACCCCATTTCCTGTCCTGCTATTATACTAATGTATCCCTACAGCTTTTTTTTTTTGGAAATTGCATTATATTCCCAGCAGTCTACTGTGCTTTATGACTATGTTAAGAAATTCTGTTGCATGTTGGTATCCTAACTTTGCAGCTTCTGTGCACCTGGAAGGCCAAACATAGCAGAGTAGCCCGAGTTTTTCAATTCTTCCTCACAGCTTGAGCACCTATGTTGAGCCTCATGATGAGGCATACACCATTTCATGTGGTGCCTGCACAGAAGGTCCAGTTGTGTGAAGGACGTGTGGCACTTGGCTGCAAGGGAAGAGGATGTTTTCCAATAGGGTGTCACTAAACAGCATGGTTCTTGCTTGCTGCCTGGTGTTGTGACTCTACTTCTGCTCACTGACCTCGTATGCTAAATAATGCGCTGGTTGGCAGGTCCATCAGGATACCAAGCTGCTTCTGGCTCATGAAAAAGTGAGAAAAGGCAGAGAGCTGCAGATGTGCATTGGCATACCAGTGGGAGGTGGAAGCGGGGAGCCAGTGGGGGAACGCATTCGTAATGGCGAGGTTGTTGGAGGCTGCACAGTGTGGCAGGGGGTTCAGGGGTACAGTAAGCCCTCAGTTACTCCAGCGCTGGCATAGCTGCAGCCTCCTCCATCACCTTGTTCAGGTTCTGAATTCCTTAATTCTGCACGCTATCATGTTAATCTTCTATTTAGAGAGTTTTTTGTCTGCTGCAGCTCTAGCCTGTAACTGCTGGTTCTGTTTATCTGATTATATAGGAATAATTGATTTGTGTAGCTCATCTAAAATCCCTTTCTGCCTTTCTGTGTATTTTTTTCTTAGTTTTCTTTCTTTTTTTTTTTTCTTCCTCCAGACAATAATCCTCTGTCCCCAAACTGCACACATTTATCCCTAAAAGATTTAAGTCAAATTGAGTAGGCTGTTTGACTGTGGTAGGTTTGGGCTTGGTTACTGTAAGGCTTTGTGCTAGTGTGTGTCATTACTATGTCTGAGCACCTTTCAGTTTAATGAGTTTGACCTAATGAGATGACTTGTGGTAACTATCAAACCTTTAGCTCTCCTTGGAAAACCCTATAACAACAAAAAATTACCCACAGAAAAGTAAATGGGGAAAGGAGTGTGTGTGTGTGTGTGTGTGTGTGTATATATATATATATAAAATATATTATCTTGATGTACTTTAAAACCACCTTCTAAGCAGAGGAAGGATAACTCTAGATTTTTGGTTTTGCTGCTGGTTCTATCACTGATAATGCTGTTGGGCAAACTATTTACCCAAAACTTTGAATGTCTGCTGGTATTACTGATACATGTTGGACTAGCATCAGGTGGACTAGTGTCTGTTCTCTTTCTGTTGCCTCTTTTGTCCTTTAGGTAGGTCTCCTGCCCCTTAACAGCTGATTTTTAGAAGCATGGAGACAAGCCCTCAAGTGTTAATGTGTCTTAGTGAGCACTTCAGAAAAGATGAACTAGAAGGTGTCCCAATTTATACTTAGACTGTATTTCTCTCACTTGCAAAATGGGTGAATTTCCATTCCTGAAGCTTGCCTGTCAAGTTCCACTGCCTCCACCTGAACAAAGGGCAAAGAAATAAACCATGCAGCATGAATTCTGAGAAATGAAGTTGATTAGAAAGAATGAGAGATTTTAAAAATATATAATCTACCATATTACTAATAACATGGGCTGATTTTTGTTTTTAATATCTGATTTCTATCTTGACTGTATTCCTCTAACCTTTCCTCACAGATTTTATTTTCTAAACCTTTGATGGATTTTGCTTCCCACCCCCCCCACCCCACCCCCAGCTGATGTTTTTCATTTATTGAAAGAGAATAAAATAATAATAAAAACCCACTGTTTTGCTGGAGGCAATTCCGTGGTTGAGGTTTTCATGTGAACCCAGCCCTCTTAATCCTAGCAAACAGGATTCTCCTCTTAATCCCTAATCTCCAAGTACTTTAGCTATTAAAATTGAGATGCATTTATCCCCTCCCCATCTCAGATTAACATGAAAATGGTTACCCATGGTTACTGGCCTCTTCCCCCCCCTCCCTCCCTTGTTCACATTGTCATGAGCTTTGGAGACTCAGGGGGATGTTTGCCCAATTTCTAGGCCTTTAATTTTTGGCATTCAGATTTTGGCCCTCTGGACCTTCTTTTATCCGAGTGGTTTCACTCCAGGAAAAATGGAGACACCACCTCATTGCTTGGCAGCTTCCACTTGATCCAAGACAACAGGATCTGAATCTCTGTTTTTCTCCCTGTTGAACAGGGAGACAGGCCTTGTTTTTTGCCTTCCTAAAGGGAACATTTTTGTAAAAATAAGTCCCATCAAATGAGGGCAGTCCTAAACTGTTCAATTCCCTTCAGCCTTCTCTTTTAGCCAACACTTTTTTCCACATCTGCTTTTGAGGAATTGTAGTGCAAAATTCTCTTCCTTGACCTTTATTTATTTATTTATTTATTTTCCCCTCCTTTTAAATGTAAATGTGTCAGATGTTTGTGTTTTCTGTGTGTAGGGCTACTTACAGGTTCTGAGTTCTTTCTTGCCTTACTCTTGGGTCTCTTCTTATTGAACTGGCCTGTCAGGAGTTGCAACTCTTTGCAATTCCTATTGCAGAGTAACCAATATAGCCTGAGTCACAAATACTCCCAAATTGAGATATATATGTGTATATATATTTTTAATCTCTGAAGGTTTTGAATGGGCTGCCTCCTTGTAGCCCTTTTACAATAGTTTGTGTGCTGAGCTTCATGCTATGGGTTGTTACTGTAGAGTTATATTCCTAATATCATGGATCTGGAAGGGGGAAAAAAAATCTGTTAGATGATATTCAACTAAATCAGTACCCCCTGCTCATGCAAGACTGTTCCTTGCAGTGTGTTTTCTGGAGGCCTGTTTCAGAGCATAGTCTTATTCTCTCCCCTAAAGATGGGCCCAAAGGTGCCCTCAAGATCAAACTTGCTCTGCAGAAAGCAGTTTTCTGAGCAAACCTCCGGTGTGCGTGTCTGCCTGAGCTTCCTAGATGTCAGCAGGGTGGGACAGGCAGCATCGTGAAAGCTGCTGGCAAGGCAACAGTCTTGGGTTGCAACCAGAGTGTGCTGAGCTTACGACCGTTTGTGGGACTCCTGAACAGCATGAACAATGTCTGGAAATGTCTTACGTGAGAGGAACTCAAGCCCTTAACGTGCATGCTGTTTTACCGTTCTGTAGCCCTCACCACTGCAAATGTTCCCTGATTGCCCAACTTGTGTTTTCCTCTGTGCTGAGATTTTTCTCACAACTTCTGGTTCTGCTTTGTGTAATGATTAAGGCCATTCACTACCCAGCAAAAGCTTTTGGCCCCTGAGTACCAGCTTGCTTCTGTGGTTAATGTAGCTACTAAATAGGGAAGTTAGTACAAGTGCTTCTGAAATGTTTGTGGGGAATTTATGTGGCAGTCTGCTGCCTGAGTAGCCAAGAGAAGCACCTACGCTCTCCTTAGCTGTTCATGAGCACAAAGAAGAGCGTGACTGCAACAGAGCAGTGAGGAGGTATCTGGGAGGTAGAGCCCTAGCTTTGGCACCACGTTTAGCTGGGAAGTTGTGCAGAAAAGACAAGAGAAAAGATCGTAATATGTCTTCATCAGCAGGATGGGACACAGTTTTATACTCATCACCATTCTGTTTTTAGTAATTTGACTTAGAAACACTGGGTGAAGCTAGTTCGACCGTCACACGCCTTTCCTCGGAGCGCTTGTGTCCCTTCTTATCTCCTTGTCCCAGGCAAACATATCAAATTCACTGCATATTTTAAAGCAAGAGTTCAAGATTGTAATAATTTTTCTTCTGTGGCACACAGAGTTCCAAAGTGTTTTATGAGGCATTTATGCAATAGTCGTCCTTTCACACCTGAAAGGCCGTGCCACCACCAAGTGGAAAGTACACCCTGTGCAGTGCAGAGGGCGAAGCTGCTTCTGGTCCTTGGAAATGCTTGAAGACTCGGCCTGTATGCTTAGGCAGAAACGCGGAACCCATGCCCTGTATAGTGGCACTCTGCACCGCTGTGTGGAGGTGGCTGTGGCACCCGCTCCCCCTGCGGTCACCCACGGCTCTCCCTGCTCAGGCATGGACTTCATAGCTCTCTTGACGCTGACTCGCTGTTTTGTATCCTCTGAAAATTGTGGTTTTGTTAAAGCAAGAGTTCAAAAAGGGAAGAAAAAAATCTTTCCTGTTTTTAAGGGTATTTAAGGGTGTGTGTATGTGTGGTGTTTTTTGTGAATGATGATTAGCAAACAACATTTGTCTCCTGGTTATCTTCCTGAGGATGGATGGACTTTTGCATCTTTGTGTGTATGTTTGTTTTTCTTCCCTTCTTCTACGGAGATCTGGAACAGGAAGCTTCTCCTTTCAGCTTGTTGTTTACTGCCAGAACTTGGATGTAGGGGGCTGGAAAGGAACACAGGAAGCTCCATGTGAGCTGCTTTGTAACTCTGCTTCAAGGGGAGTCACTTCCCAAGGACAGGCCAGAAGATGACAGGGCTTCTCAGCCTCCGCTCTGGTGAAGCACTGTGCTGCCCAGCGCTCCTGGTGCTACAGGGCTGTTGTCTAAAAATGTAAAACTGAGCTGAGTCAAAACTGGGTAGTTTCCTATTCCCTTTCCTCCATCTCTGAATTTGTTCTATCTTTGGGTTCTTAAATGCTCTTCCTAGAGAAAATACATTGCTGACTTGGCGGAACCATTTTCCTTCCCCAGCCATGCAGTGCATCCATCCAGCTGTCTCCCTTAGAAGTTCCTTTGATCACTAAGGAAACGAAAGCAATAACGGAACAGAGATATGACTGCTAACAGCAACGCTCTTCCTTATCGTCAGTCTTGCCTCAGGGATGCCAGAATTACTTCCTCTGTCTTTCCTGGGCGTCTGCCATGACTAATGGAATTTATTTTATATAACAATAGTAGAAGTAAAGTTACATGTGTTTTTCCCCCCTATTAACCTTGATGTACTACGAGGAGCAAGCGGCAAGATGAATAAGTAAGGAGAGTGAAATTAGCCTTCCTGTGTGCCCATTCCTTTTAAGTTTCTGGCCATCCTAATGAGACTGAGGTAGTAGGTCAGCTATGGCTTTAGAGGATTTGCACCCATAACGCACCAAATTAGGATCCAGGCAGAGTCAAAGAAGGTTTCATAACTTACTTCACGGAGGGTTCAAAAGTTTTAGCGTTTGGACCAGCGGATTTGTTTGGGCCTTGTTTCTACATGGGAGCCTACAAAATGGGGTTGGAAATACCATTAGGTGCTGTTATCTTAAGTGATTTCAGGATGTTTTAGTAAGATGATACATTAAGATGTGAACGTGGCGTGTCCTGTATGTATCCTTCTGGTGTGTGTACAGCACCCCAGCCGAGCGTGGAGCCGGCCGTGCCAGGCAGGGGCAGGCCGGGCCGGGCAGAGGTGACGGCGTTTCCAGAGCAGAGGGGCTATGAAGACGCTTGGCTGCAGCCCCGGTAGCAGGGAGCACAGGCAAAACCTGGGAAAACCTGCCGGGTTTCCCCAGTGCTCCCGGGCATTACAAACTCTTGCTCTTTTGGATCGTTGTGTAAAGGCAACAGCCATCTGTGAGACCAGTCCTGCAGTCTCGGTCTTGCTCCGCTTCCGTGCTGCGGGGCCGGCGCTGGCGGGCGGCCGTGGTTATTGTCCCGTTGCGGCCGCGAGGCGCCGAGGAGGTTGCGGCGGGGCTTTGTGCGCCGCGAGCTGTCGGTGTTTAGCAGCGATTAGCTTTTTTAAAGGCTGTTTCTTTATCAGCCAAGGCTTTTAATTTTTTTTTTTTTCCCCTCCTCTCGTTGCTTTGCTGCTTATTGATTAAAGAAAAAAATGAAGCTAAAGCCCTGTTTGGTAATAGAATATTGATGAGAAGGCTGGGGAAATAGAGAGAGATGGTGAAAGTCTTTGTTCCCGTTTGACAAAAGGTGGAGAATAAGGGAGGAGAAATGTGAATGTGTATGAGAGGGGAAAATAAGAGAAGAAAGAGTTATTTAAAATCGCAGCTAGGAAATCACTCTTCCAGTCTACGTGGCTGCAGGGAGATCAATTTTCAATTTCAGGCTCCTGCCTTTTGTGCTCCGCGACACAGTCGCATTCCACTGGGGAGTGGGAGATCTGCCAGGTGCTGTGTGTTTAAAACAAATTGTTGTGATGCATTTTTTTTGCAGATGAACTGATTCCTGGATCAATTTAACATGATGTAATGTGAAGCGATGTGGGGAGGAGACCTCAAGGCCCCGGTCTCCTCGGGAACCGCTTTTACACCAGAGCAACGCCAGCCGCTTCGGTGGTTTTGCTTTTCGGCTCGGAGGTGTGAGGGGAGTATCGAGCAGGCCCTTGTTCTATAGATCCACTTAGTGTCATACAGGGAATTAGGTGTGAAAGCAAAATGCAGCAGAATTGCTTGATTTTAAGCAACCCTGCAGCGTCGGTGCATCGTAGCTCTGTGGCATCTTTGATTAACAATAGAGCAATTCTTTTATCTGTAGTTCAGAGTATGGCAATACAAGATCAACTGCTATTGATAAGCAGACCTGCGGACCAAAGCCTCTCCTGTGTAAATCAATGGGGTTCATTGTGTGTAACTGTGTAATGCTCACAGGTGAAGATTTGACCCAGAGTTTAAAGCATTGAAAGCATTGTTTGGCACAGATGCTATTATCTTTGCTCTTTTTTTTTTTTTTTTTAATACATATCTGAAACAAACACCAGCAAAATACACAGTACCAAGGAAGGTACTGTGGAAGAACCTACCAATGCTGGTTGAAAGGAGTCTGAGTTTACAATATAAAATTGCTTATTCCAATGTTTTATTTCTTTCAGCACCTTTAAGGAAGGATGTACTTTGAAGCAGGATGTCTTGCAGTGAAATGACTGAATATTTTTAGGTCGATATTAAGATTTTTGTGTTCAAAAAGAGCAAAAAATTCCTCTTGCTAGTTGTGGTAATCGCCAGCACAAGTCACTAGTAAAACTACTCAGCTGTTCTGTTACACAAAGCTATGCTATTTTTGCACAGATGCTTCTGAAAACTTGGGCCTGCAGTACCAGGCAATACTAGTCCAGAAAGTTGGATTTGTATGGTGAAAGATTAATGCTTTTGGTTTATGTAATCCCATTTCTAAGATAAATTTAAGTAAGAAATAATAAAAACACCTTGTGATTAATGTTCCTCTAAATCATCCTCTTCAGCCCATCTATCCTTCACGTTGCTCTTCTCTCAACTCTGTCTTTTGACATCACATTATTTAATTGGCGCATACTTGATTATTTGCATTGTGCAAGTGGGAAACACATGACTCTGTACAGAGCGTATCCTACAAAGCTTTTGCATTTGTGAAGATACAGTAGGACTGGGGCTCTGGCTACTTTGAGATCTGGGCAAATCATGCAGCTTCCTGGGCCAGAAAGGTGCTGGGAGGCACCACAACAGCTCTGCTTTCTATGCCAGAGCGGAGGAAAGTCAGGCTGGCCACAGCTGAGTGTATGTGGGAGAGGAGGAAAGCTCCTTTGAGAGCAGGGTGGCCCTTGCCTGCAGTCACGTGTCCCTCTGCCCTCACTTCTAGCAGTCATAAGGGCAAACCCAGCACTGGGCTCCTTCCTGTGCCCTCCATCCTTTTCCTTGTGCCCTTTCTCTCCTGGTGCTGGGAACACAACTCCCAGTTTTTTTTTTTTCTTCCCCCCCCTCTGTAGTGCTGAGAAGATTTATACCAGTTCTGATTACTGTTTTCTGTGGGCTACTGTAAGACTATATTTATACTTACAATTGGAAATGGGCCAGTCCTGTCCTAACCATGTTACTAGGAGTCTGATCTCCCTCTAGAAAGGACCATCTTTGGCTGGTACCTGCCCCAGCAGAGTGGAAGCCTGTGCTCAGATTTGGGGCATAAAAGCATGCTAAATAACACATTTCCCCCATTATCCTGTTTTTAACTTCCAGGAGAAGTTGAGGAATTCTTAATGATAAGTCATTTACCATGCACCAGGTGCAGATATTTAGAATCCAGGTACTTCATGATGAACAACAATCTTGCTTTTTAACTCTGAGGGTTAGATTTCAGTGGAATGTGCACTCCTAGTGCAATACTACCCTAAGTACTGCTGTTTTCTTCTAGTCTTTGGTGCCCATGGATGTATACTGATGCTTGATGGTGCCTTGCGTGAATAAAAGAAGGACTTCTGTGTCTGTTACAGACTAGATAACAAGATGGGAGTAACTTACGTAGAATTAAGGGAGGTGATAATAGTCAGGAGGATAGTCAAACAAAATCTTTTAACAAAGTAGAGGCTAAAATCTTGACTCTGCTGACCTTATTTTTTTTGAGCTAACTGGTGCTGAGATTTTACCCAAGCAAGATGAAAGGATATAGGGGATATAGGTTTTGCTCAACACTTATGTTGCTGCGTTCTGTTTGGGAAAAAATGTGAAGGGAATTGTCTGTTTTGAAATGATGAAGGAGAAAGAAAGGACTTGTAATTTTGTGAAGGCCACCTTTCTTTTTATAATATGAGGCAGACTGATGTACCTGGTCAGTGATGCCCAAATTCGTGCAGTTGTTCTGAGTGCTTTGGTATTTTAACCTTGTGCTATCTCTGAGCTGCTGCTGGCTGCATGCCTTCTCCCCAGCCGATGAGGGTGTTCTTGTCTGATTAGGAGAAAAGGTGTTCGACACGGCTGAATTAATCCTTGTTTGAAACCGTCCTTTGTCCACGATAATTTGAGAACCCTGGGCTGCCCCTGCTCATTTCTTTCTTCCCCTATCTCTTAGATTCTCAACTCTTTCTTGTTTTAATTTTCTTGAGATATGTTGACTCAATGCTGCTTTTAGGGGGCAAAGTTTTGCTAAGACTGCTGCATAACTATTTAAAGCTGGTGCTGGGTGTGAGCTTAGTATATGGTCTGGTGTTGGGATCCTTTCAGGACCCTAACAGCATTCCCTTTGGGTCTGTAGCTGGATGGGGAATATCTAAAAGAAATGATGATTCAGGGGAAGACTTTAGGTTGCTTCATGCTAGAAGGTTGCTAGAAATCAGTGCTGTTTTTTGGAGTTAATATAATAACACATTGTGTTGGAAGTCAAGAAGTTTGCCTCACAGCAGAGTCCGCAAGGTGTGAGCTCACCCAGTACTGCATTCCAGCGCTGTTGATTTACATCTGTGGATTTGTGCCACTTTGTTTCCAACAGCAGTCACTGACCATAGGGTCTCAGTTTTTGTTATTCAAGCACATCGGTACTTTTTTTTTTTTCTCCCCCAATTTCCAGGGAAATAAGACAGGACACAACAAACTGGTATCAGAAACCATTAGAGAGAATAGGAAAAGGTAAGCCTGATAGTAGGTATTGTACCTACAAGCAGGAGCTGCATGTGCAGTTGGCAAGAGGGACCATTTTAAAAATAAAGCTGTGAATAGAAGGCAGAATAGTACTGCTGGTCAGTTTTAATATCAGGTTCTTCCAGATGATTACCATTCCTAACAAGTATTAATTAATGAGAGGGGGGGGAAAAAAAAAAAAAAAAAGCCCTTGTACAGAAAATGCTGCTGCGTACGTCCCTCTATGTGAGTATTTCTTTGAAGTGTCCTGCTTGATACGCAGTTCGTATGTCCTTTAGAACAAGGACCCTCCCTGCGCGTGGCGCCCGGGCCAGGCCTGGCTCACAGCCGTGTGCTCCACTCGTGCAAACCGCAGCAGGGGTGGCTGGTCGCAGGCTCGCGCGCTGCCGCGGTGGGCACAGCCGCGTGGGCCGGCGGCGCGCCTGCGCCAGCCGTGCTGGGTGGCCGCCTCTGTGCGCGGAGGCTCTCGGAGGGGAAAGACCTGAGCTGGCAGGGGGCTCTGCTTTGCTGTGTTGTTTCTCTAGGAACGTGAAGCACTTGAGGGGGAAACTCGGCGCGCAGCTGATGTGCTCTTCCTGCCCGTCGTGCTCGCTGTGCCCGGCCGCGCCTCTTGCCTTATCTCCTCTCCTTGCCGAGCTCGCTCGCTCCTTTGGCCCTGCGTGCGGGGCTGGGCGGCTCGCGGGCCCAGCGCTCCCTTGCTTAGCGGCTCCCGTGGCGTCCCGGAGGTGGCGGGCGGAGGGGAGGACGGCTCCGCCGTGCGCTCGGAGCGGCCGGCTGCAGTGGGCACCGCGCACTCTCCTCTCCGAGCGCCCGCCCGCCTCCGTCTCCCTCAGCCCCTTGCCCGGGTTTCGGCCGAGGCCGCTCCTTGCGGCGGGAGTCTCTGGAGAGCGGCGCTGGGGCGGAACCGGCGGCCGCAGCTGGGAGGGAAATGAAGTGAGGAGAAGGAGGCGCTGCGGAGCGGGCGCCGCTGCTGCCCACCGCGGGCTGGAGAGGAGGAAAGAGCGCGAGCGATGGCGTGGTGAGAGAGACTCGGGCAGAGCAGGAGAAAATGAAGAATAACGTGAAGAAATGAAGGCAAAGGGAAGGCAAAATTGCAATAAGGAGGGAGAGTGGGAAAGTGGAAGAAAGCAGGAAGGAAAAGGGAGCATGGACTCTTTTCTGTGTGGCGGGGAACAAGATCTCATCCAAGAGCTCTCACTGCCTGTCTGGGGAAATGTTCTGTTGCCCCTTTCATCTATCAGTTGTTTTCCAACCTCTTCCTTTTCACTCTATCTCTCTCTCCCAAAGATTCCTTCTTGATCTTGTGCACCTGGAGTAAATCCTCACTGGCAGCCCCTAGGGATCTTTTTACCAGCCTTGCTACTGGGTTCTGTAGATAACTGAATGATGACGAGAAACATCCAAATAGCAGCATCAAAGACTGCCAGTTCTCTTGGACAAAAAAAAAAAAAAAAAAAA
>VZSV01000079.1:3295723-3306392 GCA_013398735.1 Nothocercus julius
AGCTTGACTCAGACTTCCTGAAGAGGAAGGGATATTCGGAATGCAGCATTCTAATGCTTCCTTTTCTAGTAGGAGACCTGAGTCGGCAGCTGATGTGAGGGAGAGGTTGTTAATGTTAATTCTCAGTCTAAAGCTTTGATTTTTTTCTTTTTTTTTGTTCTCTTGCTCCTAGACAGACGTGTAGGCTTTCTTCTTATCCACTTGAACAGACTTCAAGAGCAGCTTGCTTTGTACTATCTGTCTTCTGAAATGTTTGCAAATAAACCCCAAACCATGTGATCCACACCTAGCTTCATGATATGTTGTCCTTTTTTTCAGCTGGTGCTTGTCTGAAATTCAGAAGTGTTTTCTGGGCACTTGGCCTGACTGTCAGTTTTACATCCAAATTGCGTGGAATTTGCAGCCCCTTTGTTAGGCGCAGAACTTGGCTGGTGCAGCAGAGTTTTGCTTTTTGAGTTTTTGAGTCCATGTTGTGTTTTGACTAGAAGAAATTAGTCTGATTAGGCTGATTCTTTATTCGTACAAATACCCTAAATTGTCCCAGCTCCTAGCAATCAATTATCAGACTGTTTGTCTGTCTGTCATCACTGGTTTAATACATAAGCGATGCAGGCTTTGCTTTTTCCTCCCTGTAGGTTGATGCTCACAGCAGTGAGATCATCTGATCTGATATTTTACCCCTGCTTTGCACAGGTGAATATTGAAGTGCAAACTCTGAGGTAAGGGAGGATGCAGCTGTTGTGCTTGCTTCTTTTTGCTTTTCTTGGCTGATCTCCCTCTAGTGCGTGCAAGCCCATATTACACATACTCACTACTTTGCTATTAATTTAGCCGCAGACGCTGCTTTTGTTCAGCAAACTTCATTTTGGAGGCCACGAACCCCTCTGAATGAAGAGGACAGTAGTGCCAAACCTCAGAGGGGGCGTTTGAGCAGAACCCTGACAACTAGCAGCCAAGGCTTCCTCCATCCCCGGCAGCACTTCACCTTCCTTCCCCGCCACAGCAAACAAATTGTATTGACGGACAAAGGCAGGATTATGGTGAGGAGATTTGCAAGACAACAGGATTATGGAAGCTAAAACAAGCAAACATTGAGATTAAGTTAGGAAGTGGGCAGGATGGAGATGGGGGAGGGAGGGAGACAGAATGGGGGCAATAACCAGGCCGTGGTGCTGGTCTGATACGTTTGTGCTGAAGCAAAAGGAAGGATTTAAGGCATTTTGAGAGAAAATTAAGCAGAACAAGTCATTTCTCCCTGTAAACTCATGTTGATGGAAATCTAGGAGATCTGTGCTGTGGTGGTTAATGCTATTTCTCAGCAATATAGGAGATAAAATGGAGAGTGAAGGGAAGGCTGTCCTAAGCTTGAGAGTCCTGGAAGCCACCCTGCTCGCCAGGCCAGGATAGGCACCAGCTGTCAGCTGATCTGAACCGAGATCAGCTGTGACCTAATTATTGGCCTCTTAAACCTGCATTATTCCTTTCATTTTCCAGCTCATTGACGTCGTATAGAGAGAGGGCAAAAGAGGGTAGAAAGGAGGAGTTATTGATAATCTACTTCGTATGTGTGCGCCGCTCAGGCAGGGTCACGGCTGGATGGCCTTGGCCAAAGAGCAGGAGGGTGGGCTTTTAACCCCTTCTTTCTGCAGGAGAGCAGAGGGCTTTGTGCATCCAGGGAGGTGAAAGCATAAAACAATTGGAAAGAAAACATTAACGTGCTCTGAGTCAAAAAGTTCTTGTTCCCCCTGAAGAGAGGGGCAGTGAGCACTTCGTGACCTGTGGAAAGAAGAGATGAACAGAATGTGAAAGAAGAGATGAACAGAAAATGCTGTATCACCACCTTCAGCATGCGGGCAGGTATGAGCTATCCCTCAGGTTGGCCATCTCAGTGGTGGGGAATAATCAGTAGATAAAACACTGTCACTGTACATATGCTTTGGCCACTTTATAGTCCATATAGGTGTGTTGGAACAGTTTGGCCATCAGGAAGATACCAACCCAGTTAGTGACACTGGGTACAAATAACCTGCTTTCTCACAGTGTTTTGGCATATCTGGCTGATGGTGAGACCATGCTGGCTTGGTTGCCTCACTTCACCCATGCAGGATGTGACACCCATGGTGAATTCCACTCTTGTGAACAGCTAAAACAATCCCTTTCTTGTTCCTGAGCACAAAAAAAAACAAGTTTGGCCAGCATGGTGCTGGGCTCAGTGTGTGAGAGCTGAAGAGCATCAGGCTACATGGGAGTAAACTATGAACCTTTATGCATTTGGGTTGCTATGGTGGTTAGCTCATGCTTAAGGAAAGAGGACAAATGGTTTTGCACAGTCTGTGCAGCCCTGCCTGTCTATTTCTGCTTGTGAGTCTGCTTTCCAACTGCCAGATCTCAGTGCATCTTCCTCCAGGAGCTGATAATTACTCCCCCACCAATCAAATGACCTTCTTAGCGATCAATGCGTCCATCTCCTCTGTTCATCAAGTCGTGACCCTGACCCAATCTTGCAGCCTTTCCAGACCCTCCCGCAATTCTTGCCACTGGAACATGCTCTTCAAGTCTCTCCTTGCCAGAACCTGCTGACAAATGCTTGGTTGCAGCTTCAGTCACAATATAGTCCCCTAGCGCTATTTCTAGAATTTCTTACATGCAAATGCTTCTAAAGAAGGGAGGATGGAGAAGGTGTGAGAGGAGGAGGACTCCAGAATTCCCCAACTGTATTTATTACACACTCTAATCTAGCTAAAATGTTGAGACTGGCTGTAAATTGCCATCCTAATTGACCTTCAGTCCTTTGAAATACACTTCTGGGGATTATTTTTTTTTTTTTTTAAGCCTCTTGCAGTCTTTCCAAAGCATCTTCTGATAGATTTTAATCAATAATCCAGTCAGTGGGCAAGCCTGAGTCTATTGCATCTATTGCCTTTATGGTAGTAGCCCTTATTATTTTGCCTTTGACATCAAAGACAACAGTATGGAGGAAGAAAAAAAAATCAAAAAAAAAAAAAAGGCAACCAGAGAGATTAGAGTTAAAGTTGATTTGTGTTGCATTTTAAAAATTGACCACTTTCAAGCCCTGATCAAATCTATTATACTTATTTATTATGGACTCAGTACTTGTGTGTGCAGAGCTGTATGATACAGCAGCTGCAGATGTGGCCTATGGAGCCTTAGCTTTTTAGGTAAGAGTTGCACAATATAAGTCAGGAATATGAGACATGCTCAAGATCCAAGTGTTGTGAGGTGCTAACTGCCTGCTTGGGAGTCCATGAAATCTGTTTTTTTTTTTTTTTTTTTTTTTTTTCCCTCCTCTTCTGTCAGTACATTCTCATATTTTTTCGCTGTGGTCTTTTCTCTGCTAATTCTTTTGTAATTGTTTCCTATTGCTTTAATACAAGCTGTAAAGGAACAGGAATTGGAGCCACTAGTATCGTTTCCGGAGTTCTTTACTGTTGTTAACTAATGTTGTTACAGCAAGAACAACAGTGTGGTTGCTTCTGTTCCTTAGGGTGTTTGCAAGCTCAATGATTCAAGTACTAACTGACTGTAAGACCTTAGCCAGGTTAGTTGGCCTGTCTGCGCTTCAGTTCCATAGGCGATAGGTTATAAGATCGTGTTAAGCTGAAAATGCTCAATTTCTGTGAGATCTGCAGTGGCCAGCTCATGTAAACTCTGAAGCATGCAACTGTGCAAAGGGTGGTTTTTTTTTTTTTTTTTTTTTTTTTTTTTTTTTTTTTTTTTTTTTTTAAAAGGATTTTCAGAATCTGGGGAAATCTGAATTATTACTGTAAGGAACCTTACACATAGATATTACATCTTGAACATCTTTCCAAGAAGGATTTGTTTGGAACATCAAATATGGAAGAAAAACATAAATAAATAAACAATTTCTGAGAAAACTTTGATTTAGTCTGTTTCTAAACACTGCTTAAAGGGGCTTGGTTTTTTTGAGACTTAGATATTGGTTTGGCATCCTTTGTGGTTGGATTAAGGCTTCTGCTGTTTTCACGGTGATTCTCCAACTTGGCATAGCCTTTTTTTCTGGAAAGCTAACCACCATGGGAGAGGTTTCTGCATGATAATAAAACCCAGTCTTGCATACCTTTCCTAAACTTCTCTTTAACAGTGGGACCATAATCTTGGGACTCCCCTGAGCCATACTAGTTTAAATTTAAATTGCAAAGATATTAGGCAACAGTCCATATAAAGCAGAGTAGTGCATGTTTAATATCCTTCAGTTCATTTTTTTTTTTTTTCCCCTCCTATTTTTTCTATTAAAGATCCTCTTAAGTTCAACGTCGGGTTAGAATTCAAGTTTCCATGTTACTCTAATGGTATGTCAAGATCCCATAGCAAGAAAAATGTGCAATACAGGCAGGTGTAGAAGCCTAGGATAGAACCTAAGGCTAGTGGCTCCTCTGACATCATCTCTGCACGTGGTCAGCTCTTCCCTGTGTGAGTCTGAGTCCCTTGAACTCTCTGTTTCCCCTTCTTTTAAGTGAGGATAATGATACTGCTAAAAAGCATTCTGAGATTTCTAAATGAAAGGTGCTGTGTAAGTGCCAAGTCGTACAGTTGTTGTAACACCTGCTCAAGAAACAGGCAGCTCTGGTGAATTCACATCTTGCTGGGTAAGTCATTAAGTCATGATATGGTTAATGCAATGTCACAGAGCCCGAAATACTTGTGTGGCCACGATACAGCCAGATGGATAATGTGTGAGACAGACCCCGTAAAACTGAGATGGGCCTGTGAATTCAGAGCTAAAGGGGATGTGGCCGTTGTAGCCTTGAACTACAGCAAGAATCTGTCAATATTCCCAGCTGCACTCTGAGGAAAGGGACTCGAAGAGGGTATCACACTTCCACAGCGCGTGATCCTGGTCCCGACACAGCGTGGTGTCTGGAAGGGTGAACTGCTTGCATAGTGAGAAGGCTCTTGTGCTTCTTGCATAGGAGGTGCCATTTATCACCTCCAGCTGCAAGCAGCAACACCCTTTAATACAGCAGAATGAAGCCTCAGGCTAGTCTATACCTTTATTGTAAGTATATTAATAAATCATCATAAAAATGAAACACATTTATTGCTATTAAAATTTTAAATGAAACATTTATCATTCTCCCCCTCCACCCTGCCTTAGCTCCTTAACAACAAATATTTACATGGGTCAGGCACCAAACATGGGTATGATGGAGAAGAGGCAGAAGAGGAGCCCAAGCAACAGCCTGGTCTGGTGCCCCAGTCTGCTGGTTTGTTTATTTGATGGACTTCGTATAGTTGGCTGTGAGGATCTTGTAGTCAGCAGACTGTGCATGTTCCTGGGGTTTGTGGAAGGCAGGGGAATGTGCTAGGGCACTACCTGTATGTGGCTGTTTTAGGGGACACAGACATTTAAGGAAACCTTGTAGTTGCCATGGGGAGAAGACAAGACGGAGTAATGGAAGCAGCACAGTTTTGCTGTGCTGTTGTTTTTGCTTCTTGGTTATTGCAGCCAGCTATATAAGCCAAGCTGCAGTGCTGAGTGGTATTTTTGTTAGCTTTTTCACAAAGTTTGTCTGCAGCTGCATTCATGCCAGGATCTGTAGAGCTGCTCTGTGCTGTGATGATTCCCCTGAGAGCGCTTGGTCGGTGTGTCAGGTGTAGGAGGTCTTGCCTTGCTGGCCGGGTCTGTGATACTGTCACTGGGACTGGGAGGTAGGTTCTGAAATGCTGGCTGACCTTTGATGGGGCCAGGATCACTTTCTAGGTGAGCGGTCTCTTCTACAAAACTGTGAGATGTCAGTGGGGGCAGGCTCTGTGTTTTCAGGTGTGAATTCCCAGCTATCCAATTTTTAATTGCCCCTAAACCTGGCAACTTGGACTGATGATTCCTAGCTACCTTTTCAAGGCTGGGACGTACACAGGGAAGGTTTTGCACTGGTTTTATAGCAAGTTTTCTTTAGTTTCTTCATACTGTTTTTGTTTTATGAGGGGAGCCTCCTGGGTGTTACAAATCTCCCAAAGAATCCATTTGTGATTTATGAATCGGCCGTTGGCAGTTGTTGTGCCGGATGCTGCAGCCACCGTTCTGATAACTTCCCTGCATCTTCCTTAGCAGTTTGTTGTACTCCCTTTTCTTGATGCCATGGTTTCACCAAAAGCAGCGCATCAGTTAGGGTGATCGTGCTCAGTGCTCCTGGAGCCGTGGTCTGCCGAGCGGCCGGGTACCTGGGCTGAGGATGAAGGGCTAACAGAGAGGAGAGCAGAGGTGAAGTTGAGGTGCCAAAGGATTTCCCTTGGCACTGGGTGTTCTTTTACTTTTTAATAGGAAGAGGAGGCAAGATAATTAAAATTTGGCCCAGACAAATCTTGCCTGTAGATTATTTTCAAATCTAAGGCTTTAATGGGGTTTTATGTAATTTCTAATAGCCTTTTTTAATTTTTTTTTATTTTATTTTTCTTGTTTTAACTTTAGAAAGTGTTTCAGTGCTTGAAGCAGTGAATTGAGAAGCAGGTCACCAGGTTTTCTATTTCTGGATCAAGAAAGGAGCGTGCACTGGTTAGTAAAGCAAGGCGTTTAGACATGCACCTTCTGAGTCTAACGCTGACTCGCACTGATCTCAAGCCAGCCCTTTAACCTGATTCTCAATTTCCTCACATGTAAAAATAGAGGAGGACTGATATTCACCTGCTTCATAAAGCCAAAGATTCTCAAGTTGGTGGTGATTAAAACTATAATCACTTAACATTTGAGAATCTTGGTATTCTCAAATGCGTGTCTTTCCATACCACATTTATGGTAGATTGGCTAAAATATCCCTGCCCTGTATCTTCTACTGTGGAATGAATATACTAGGATTTATACTCCCCATCTAGTCTTTGACATCATATTTGTGGAAAATAGTTGTGTGCCTACGTTGCTTCTGTAACAGCAGGACTCCCTGAATGCGGGTGTGAGGTACGGTGGGATTTCTTTGTGAGGCGTGTAGATCTAGGTGTACATTCCCTGGGTTTTCTGCCTGTTTTAATTTTTACATTGTTAATTATCAACGTAAATTAAAGGGAGTATTTGGCTCACTCTGTGCACTGTCTTCTCCCCAACCCAAATGCAACTTCTGTTCAAATTGCTTTGTAAAATGATGTTCTCCTTCCTAGAGTGGATGCTTTGTTTCACATATGAAATGGTTATTTCTTATGGATTCTGCACTTCCCATTAATGGTGGACAATACTTTGTTCTTCAGGGCAAGATATAATGAACTTGGGCTATACTTGTGCTTTATGGAAGCTGTGGGTTGTGTTGCTGATTCACTGGTAGAGGTGTGAGAAGGTAGGGACCTGGAAAAGCAGGGAATGCTATGAGGAATATGAAACTTTATACACACACTCTTACCTATGTCTGTATATTCAAAACTTTTGCTTGGATAAAGGTTATGGAAACCTTTGGTCTGGGTTAGCTCTGCTATGTAGTGAGTCTAAATGCTCTTTGTTTTGTGGTGATCCTGTTATTCCTCTGTGTGACTGAATTAGTAATACACTCCATAGTATTCTTTGTAGGTTAGACCCTACCACCCCTACAACCACTGTCCTTCTGCTTTATACTTGATCTCTGGATTTATTCCTAATTTTGTCTATGAAATGCTCATTTACAACATGAGCACTATGCTGATTTCTCCTTACGGTTATTGCATTTTCTGTTCATAAATCAGGAATTAATTTGTCTTCTCCAGGTCCCTTGGTGCCTTTCTGCTTAATAGCCAAGTGTATTTGGTCTGTGTAATCTAAAGAATCTAGTGAACAATAAGAATAGTGGATGAAGAAAAAAGTGATGTCTGCAGCAACCCCTCATCCCCAGCAGAACCTGGGGACCCCCTTTTCACTCCTTTCTACATCCTGGAGACCCACTTGTGTCTGTCGCTTGCTGATAAGAGACTCCTGTGCTGCTTGGTAGCTAAAAGATAGGCGGGGAGGAGGGGTTAGTTGTCAGTCACCTGGGATCCGTCTGCAGCCCTGCCACTAAATTGTTCTGTGACCTTGACCTCCTTGTATAGTAGAATAATTGAAATCAGATATAAAAAATGCTAATCCAGCCAGCCCATTTCACTGCCAGTTCAATTCCACATTTCCCGTTGTGTAATGCATATGCATTTTGCTTTAAGTTTTAAATGTCTTAAATGTTTCCCTTTTGAGAGGAGCCTGGTAGAAGTCCGTGTTGGGAGGATTATGATCCTCTTGCAGGATACCTTTGTTGTAAAGGGCATGGTTCTTTCATCCCCAACACTATTTGTTTTGGAGATTACCAGCTGGAGATGCTCCTGCTGCGTGAAGCACATTTTCCTCTTTCCCTTGAGCAAAAGCATCTCTCCAGGCAGCATTCGCACCCTTTGCTGATGCAGGGTGCACAAAGCCAGTGGCTAAAACCTGAGCTCGCTTCACGGGTCTTGTTCCTGTGCGCTCACTGCTGTTACTTTAGAGAGAAGAATTCAGCCCCAGATCTTTGCATCCTGGATGGCATCCAGCAAGGAAGGGCAGAGAAATAATTCTGAATACTGAAGCTTTCTGCCTGAAGCTTCTCAGGGGAGCTGTTTGCTTCAGGAAGGTAAAGGAAAGCATATAGCTGCACAAGGAGGAAATGCAGCACAGTAGTTGCTCAGGAATGGTGATGGTAAATGAAATTTGGGAAGCAAGTGTTGTAGTTACTAGCAGGTAAATCCCCCAAAACAGCTCCGTGGGAAGTCCAGTGCAGCCGTCCTCACCTCCCCAAGGGCTTCCCTGCTCTTGAAAGTAGTCCTTTGGAGAAATACTGCTGCAGGAGGATGAAAGATGGGGAGGGACCTCCTGACTCTTTCCTGCTGGGTTCCTGAGCTGACACACAAGCCCTGGCAGATGAGAGGCCAGCAGGGTTCCTGTGTGTGAGAGACGCTGTGTTTGTCAGAGAACGTTTAATGTTGGGATGCAGGGCTGGTTTCTGGGTTTTTGGGGCGTGTTTGACATATTCTCTTGCTGTGTCATCTCCAGTCACTTTTAGGAGGTTTTGAATTTACCAGCTTGTAGAGTGTGTGGTGAGCCACAGGAGCGAAATGATTAACCCCATAATGATGTGGATTGTCATCGCTAGCTAGAGAGGAAGAAAAAACACAGCCTAAAACATAAGGAAACAGTTGCTGTGAAATTCCCACCTAAGCAGCCTTTTTTCCTGTATAACTGAGACACCCTGGGCTCTCAGAAGTCATGTCTTACACTTTTATTATTATTATTTTTATTTTTTCCCCTGGAAAAGCAGGCTGTTCTTATATTCTGGTCTGCATTGCGTTAGGGGCTGGGGAGCGTGGAGGGGGAAGACGCAAGAGCACAGAGCCATGTGTTCCCCGCTTGCTGGAGGGCATTATTCTCTAATAGGCAGTTTAGTAAGATGTTTGCTAGATGAGAGTCAGGGGACCTTGTGATCTCTGGGGAGAATTTATGCAAAGCTGGGGACTATAAAAATGCCCCTGAGCAAGTAAGTTTCTGGAGATAACACTGTCACTTTTACTGGGAAATTAAAAATTAAAGCAGAGATGGATCATGTTTCTCATATATACCCTGCTATTTGTTCCTTTTGGCCTTGTAGATGATTTAAAGAGAAAATGGTATAAATATAGGAGCTTCTCAAAGAGCCTTTCACAATGTGTGTTTAGGGTCTGTATTTCATTATCTGGTGACAGCCATTCTTTGTTCCTTGTTCATTCACTTCTTGATATATTTTCTGTACAGTTCAAGACACTGGTTTGTCTTTGCCCCAAAGGACAGGGCCATGCCTCGTGTGCTTATATTGCCTATGCTACTGTGCTGTGCATAAACGTATCTGTTCCTTTCGTACAAATTTAGTGCTGTTTCTCACTGCAGAGAGCTGGAAGGGGCAGACAGTGATACACCGCCATGGTTGGATACATTCTACATTTTAAACTCAAACTTGTAGCTAATATTTGTAGTTAGCATTAGGTGACCCTGGTAAGCCCCTGCCAGCTGGCAACGTGCTGTACGAACCTGGGGTTCTGCACGTTGGGTCTCAATAAGGCAGCCCTTACACGAGTGTCTGCACGTTGAAGGCACGCGCGTTACGTGATCTTACTCAGATGCGCGTCTTAGCAGAAATAAATGATCGTCGTGCATAAGGAGAGACTTGTGCTAGGTGCATAGAAACGTGCTGCCGGAAGAGACCCTCAAACCTCCCTGCTGTGCTGCTGGGGGGTCTCCGCGGCCAGGGCGGTGCCGGGCGTGTGGGTGCGCGAGGGGAGGGCGCGCGGCGGGCGCCGAGGCGCAGGGCAGGCCCTGGGCTGCGCGCTGCTCGCGCCCTGGCGTAGGGACGGCTAGTGCTGTCTTGGCCGCGCGGCGAGGTGGGGGAGCTCGGAAATCGGGGGGCAGCAGCAGGGCCCGACCCGTGCGCGGAGCCGCTCCCTGCCCGGGCAGCTCTGCGGGCCCCGCCGGGGGGGCTGCCTGCCTGAATCGAGGTGCCTTTGCAGAGCTTCGTTTCCAACACGCGTCCTGGCCGCCGCGCCACTCGCTGCCCGCCGTCCCCCTACTTGGCGTCGCAAAGAGCTGCCTCGGGCTAGCGATTTGAAAACTCGCTGTGCGTCTCACGCGTGACATTCCGCAGGTCTCGCGGACAGAGCCTCTTTCCTGCCGCAGCTCCGTGGCTCGGGCAGCGGCAGCCGC
>VZSV01000079.1:3306544-3339382 GCA_013398735.1 Nothocercus julius
GCGGGGCAGCACTGCCACCCCGGCCGGGGCCTCCCTCCACGGCGGCGCTCCCAAGCATCAGGCTGGTTCTCTTGTGTGTGGAAGAAAGTAAACTCCTCCTGTCGGTGAGCGTTTTTAGTGTGAATAAACCTGTCGTGATCAAGCAAGCAATGCTGGCGCTGAACCCCTGAATGAGCCACCTGCCAGGGCAAAGTGCAGCCCATAAGGATAGAGTGGCGGGATTCAGGGATGCAAGTGGTCACAAAAATTCCCAGCGTTCTGGGGGAGGTAACGTCTTGAAAGATCTTGTGTCAAAGCCTCTAAAGAAGTCAGGCAAACTTGACTGCTGGCCTCTTCTGACTCTACCACTTAAAAATCCTGTCTTTGCCGTGCTCCAATGGCACGATATGTTATGCTGCCAGTAGCAAACTGGGATAGTTCAAAGCCTGAGTGTCACTGCTAGGGAAGGCAGGTGTGTCATTATCCCCGTTTTGTAAGTGAGAGATAGGAGTCGAGCTGATGTGGCAGGGGTTACAGGCACGCTGTGATGGATGGGACAGAATCCACATCTCCTTGACCTCAGGCTTTTAGGGATTTTTGGTTTTGTGCTCTTGTTATGATAACTTAAAAAGCCTCCATGGTAGCAGGTGGTAAAAGTGTTGTCTGTCAGCCTTGAGCCCAGGATGGATAGGCTGCCTGTGCTGATGTAGGGCTGGGAGATGCAGTAATTCTGTGTCCACGTGTGAGTGGCCCTAAGTCTTGACTCTGTGTTGCATCGGGTGTATTACTATACCTAACCCCGTGTCTGCATTACTGTTTTTCTTTTCTGCCTCACCAGAAAACTGTTACCATAAACATGATCATAGCAACTTTAGAAAATTAGCATTTGTTGTAATAGGCTGAAAGAATTCACACCTCTAATGGTCTTATAAAGATTCGATCCCCTCTGGCTGCGAGATAGAAGAGCAATGATGAAGGAAGAACTGAGGCCCATATCCATGAGGAAATGTAGGCATTTTACTCCTCAAGTACTGAGAGTCTCGGAAGAGTTGCTGAAAGCTAGATGCCTACGTATCCATATGGAAATGTGGGGCCAGATCCACAAATTCATAAATATGTTTCCCTAGATATAAAAATTGCATTCTTTTCTCTTTTTAACATCTGTTTCTACACTGATTTCAGTAGATTACTCAGTGTTCACCCTGAACTGTGTGCAATACAATGTATTTTTTTTTTTTTTTAATATGAGATCAGTCATGGGGGAGAGATGGGACTTGCCCAATAGTTATGGAGAAGATTATCTGATTAAGAAAATAAAAGACTGTAAAGATAGTCCTTGGGTTTTGTTTAGGAGAAAGGAAAAATAAATAGAATGAACACAAAATCAGAAAATGTCTTATCTTGTTTATAAGCTTCTTATAATAAACATAATAGCAAAACATAGTGAAAGAAAAGTAATTTCAGTCCTTCTCCCTACTCCGTAATCTGAGGGCGAGGGAATACTTCACAGAAGAAATGCAAAGATCTTGTGGAAGTAAACATGGGTAGGGTTATAAGTAAATGGCTAAACACAAGACGGGAGGCTAGAGAATCTGAGATATTGTCATATACAGATAAATGGGCTGACGTTGAAGAAACCCACTGACCATCATTTGCTTCAGTTTCCCGATCTGTAAAGCAGGATGTTAACACAAGTGAAACCTCAAGCAAAGCTTTATTCCATAAAAGACTTTAATCTTTTATGGAAGAGTTGTAGAAGCAGGGTTTTATTTATAAAATAGGAGGAAAATACTTCTTGCATGTTTTGAAACTCATTGTTGGAGAATGCTATTACAGCACAAAATGGTACTGTCACAAATTTTAAAAACGTGCTTTGCCTATGCATATGTGTGGCAGCTATAGCAATTCTTGCTAGTATGATGATTGAGTGCTCTATAATATTTTATGCTTCCAGCCATTCACTGATCACTGGGTAAGGTCAGCAAAAAAATCTCCCCAGTCACAGGATAGCTATGCACAGGCTCATTGTGGGGTGAGGACAGTGGTTTTGAACCCTTCTATAAAACGTCTGTTGGGGATGATATTGGATGAGATTTCAGAATGGAAGGGTAGCTGTATTACTGACTGTGTGACAGTCACTCAAGCGAGTGACGATCCTGCTGACCTACCTGTCAATGAGCCCTTGGAAATCAGGGTCACGCTTCAGTTAAATAATCCACGGTTTCCTTGTATGTATAACAGGATAAGTCTTATTTCCCCTGCTTTTCCGGGCCCTTTTCCTCCAATGCGAAATGAAGCAGGGCACCTCAGGAACGGCTGCAGAACTGGTGCATCACCTTCATCCTCCACCCCCCACCCCACTTTTGTCACAGGAAGTTCATTTAACAAGAATAAGACTGTGCCGTTACAGATAGGATTAAATGCTGACGCATTTTATTTCTTTGTCTGTTAGAAATACTCAATATCAAGCAAGGTAATCTGCAGAGAATGATGAAGCATTGATCTTTGGAGCCTTATCAAATGTGCAGGCTAAAGTTGGGTGAGGTAGAAAGGCTGGCTGTTTGTTTTATTTTAACAAACAGTAATATAAAGTTTTGTATTTCTGCTATGATCCAATATGGACCATCTTTTCTCTGTTTTAACTGGAACAGTAAAAATCTGATCTGAAAATTTAGTGTGGGGCTGCTTGCCACTAAATGGGATTGGGCTAGAAACCATTTTTCAGTGAATGAGAAAATGAACTAGCAAAATGCTTTGTTCTGTGCTCAGTGCTACAAGTTCAGGGGCTTTAATTCCTTTGCTATTTTAGTGGATGCAATACTGTAATTTAGTGTGTCTTTCCTGTATTAGTATTGCCCTCTACTGGATGAAATCAAGACTGCCCACCTGTGCATCAAGTCTGATTTTACCGCAGGTAATGGCTGTTCTACAGTTCCTGCTTTAGGCCTTGCACTGATAGAGCAGAGAGAGGAGAAGCCTAGGCCCACCACTGACAGGAGAGGCCCAAGTACTGAGGAGCTGTTGGCTCCTAAATGGCTGCAAGTCGCTGCTCTAGCTACGTGGGAAATTGTACGTATCCCTGAGGGTAGCACTGCCCCTGTGCAGTAAGGGGAGCAAATTATAGTTCGTTAGAACCAAGTTTGGCAAGCGGAGCTGCTTTGCCTGTGAAAGAGGCTCTGAATGAAGTAGCTTCTCAGAGGCTAAGACTGAAAAATGGGAGCTGCTGCAAGCAGTGCCAACTGATGAAGGTCCTAAATGTTATCTTCTACAGCAGGCTTTCTTTTGGGATCTCGTAGGAGACTTCAAGGTGAGATGTCTCAATCTATATTGTAAGACCTAAGACTGTGCTTATGTAGTGTAAATGTGAACTGCTGTATGGATGATCACTCCGAACTCATCACTAGCCTCGTGCAAGATTTAAGAAATGAATCTCTAGGGCTGGCATGGGATGCTGAGGGTATTGGCCTTTTTTGGGGCCAGCTCTGCAGGCATTCCAGAACCAAATATTACTGTCTGCAGCACAGAGGCTGCAAACTGCTTTTGGCCTGATGATCTTGGAGCTCCCATGAAAAAAAAGGACACATAGGGAAGCAATAATAACTCCATAGAAAGTCCTGCCTAAAAAGATTTCCAGAATTAACCACAACTAGCAGGTAAATGTCTGTATTCCCAAACTCTAGGACATACAGTTTTACCAATGCATGCATTTGTTATTTTCTCTTGGAAATCTCTTTTTTAGGCACTCACGGAGCCTAATGTCTTGCTTTACAAATTTTTACAGTCCAGATAGAGTAGCTGTAAGGGGAAAATAGGAGTGCAGGAGGGGAGTCCAGAGAAAGAACCAGAGGCTGAGTATATTCAGTGGAACCACATCAGGGTAGGTCTCTGTAAAAGGTGAAAGCTCCTCGTGTTCCCGCAGTGACTGCCCTTGCTGTCACCAAGGGGGTGTGTGTGTGTGTGTGTGTGTGTGTGTGTTCTCTGCCCTCCTCCCCGGGGCTGCTTGAGCTCCGGGAAGCGCGGTGCTCGGAGCCCTTCACCGCGCGGGCTGTTCGGCTTGGCTGCAGGAGGCAGCGCAGGGGCTGCCGCACTCGGACACACGTGGACACACGTCGGTTGTTCAGGGAGCCCCTGGAGAACTTGCTGGACCACCTCTGTGGGTGGCATGTACAATATATATTTACCTTATTGCCCACTCTGTCACTACTGGCCAAGCACGTTATCACTATCTGGTGGCAAATGACATGCTGTCACAGATCCCTTGGTAAGGTAAGCCCTCTGCACCCTTGTAAAGCGAAGGGTATATCTTTATTAGGTTAGGAGAGTACTGTGTTTAATTTTACAAGTCATCAAATTATTTTAGCATCAAGACCACATAAATCCGTGCTGCCATTTAATTGTAATTTTGGGTTGCTTTGGCGTTTGCTCGTGCGCGGTCTGGCTAGTGCGTGTGACCGCTGCCCCCTCCTGGATGCGCCCAGCCTTGCTCGCAGCTGCTCGTCCCTGCCAGCCTTGCCTTTGGTTGGGAAAAGCTCCGCTCCTGATGCCTCTGCCGGTTTCCAAGGGAGCCTGCCGTGCAGGGACAAAATTCCGGGGACGGTGCTCGCATCCCTTTTGATCAAGAAGGGCTTTTACATAGGTGGTAGTTTTTAATCTGCCCTAGGCAGGGACGCTACGTCTCTGTGCGCGTGCCGAGCATGGCTGTGTTTTTCTGCTCAGAAGCTACGTAACAAAAGGCCCCAAACAGTATTTCGTGTGATGTGAAAACATGGAAGTGCAATAATTCTTAACCCTCTAAGGAGGAAGACCTACTCTGCTATGGTAGAAAATGCTTTATAAAATGTGCTCATGCCAGCTTTTATGTCAGTGATACTGAGGGACAGAGAGGCCAATGGCTTAGCCGAACGTCTCGGCTACAGGACGGGTCCAGATTGCTCTTCCCCCATCTATTCCAGACCCTGCTGCTTCTAATGGGAAAGCTACCCAGGAGAATGATAACTAATAAAAATAGATGGTGGGCATTAGTTGGGATTTTGTCAATAGTTTGGGTTTGTCAGATCCTGTTTTCAGTAATTACCTTGTAATTTCTGACACGTTACAAATTGGAAAGGTCCATGCAAGATGGATATTTGTACTATGCTCTTCTCCTGTCTTTCTCCTCTCTTCTTTATTCCCTATGTGTAAGATGTATTTTTATTAAGATTTGGTTGCATTTGATCGGCAGTAATAACTCCCATCGTGGCATGACAGCTGTTGAGCTGAAGTCTTTGTCTTGATGGGTACCCAGATCGGGTCATTTGCTGTCTGTTGTGTTTGGAAACATCTTATTTCTTGCATGCCTAACGGTTCAATAAATTACAACCACAGATTTCTGTCTTTAACACGGTAATAAAGAATTCCTCGCTTTTCGCAAGCCTATCTCCCACCACGGTCTCCTGTGGAAAATCTTTAGAGTTTATATGTGCCTCATGCCTCAGAGGGAGCTATCAAACAAGACTTTGGGCTCTGCTCTGAAGGGGTTTATTAACCTGACTGATGGGAATGAATGCCGCAGCGTATGAAGGGGCTTTATTGATGGTGGAGAGGCTCTGTAGATAAGAGCTGCTTGTGGAAGGCCAGTTCAGTAACACGCTGATAACGTTGCAACCATTTCACTCCTCTGTGAGTAAATGAACAATGAAAGGTTCCTGCTAGGAATGTGGAGTTATCGTGAGCAAGGTCTCAGGAGTAGATTCTGGGAGTCCTGCTTTGGGAGGGCCATTTTATCATTCATTAGGTTATTTTGAGCTGTTCTTTGAAGTTCTCCTCTTGAACTGCAAATAAACCCTTCATTTAAAAAAAAACAAAACAAAAACAAACAAAAAAAAAAACTGTCAAGTAAAAAAAACTGTCAAGTAACATGGTGGGGGCAGATTAGAATTTCATGGAAAAAACTAGTGTGCATGCCAGCCTAGTGCCTTGGGGGTGCAATACTTGGATATTCATATATCTACAAATGTAGCTATATATATACATGAACACAGACATATACATATATACATACATATTCACATGTATACAGGTCTATATAGGTGTGTATACATATTTATATAAACTTGCTCCTTATATAAACTTGCTCCTAATAATGGAAGCTTCCCCCTGCCCCGTGGTATCTGATCTGCCAGTAGATGGAAATCTGTCAGTACAGCTCCTGCCATAGTGGTTAAAAAGACTGGATGGGTCTCGGGATACTTGTTTCCTCCTCATCATAACAGGTCAAAGGAAGAGCCAACATTCTCCTTATCAAAGTGACTGTTTGTTTTCCCGTGTTTGCCCATTGTCTTCTCTCTCTGTCTTCCACACTAGTGGAGTTTGGGAATCGGACCCCTCTGTCAAACACTATTTCTTAGAGTGGGGTAGCTAAGCACCATGTAAGCTTTCATCATCAGAGCGTGCACAGCTGGTATTTTCTCTAACTCATTAATAGCTAGATTGGGTTTTTATTACTCCTGACTGGATTCAAAAAGAGAAAAGCTACATGGAAAGTAAGAAACAGATGCCCAGTAGAGAGGTGAGTTCATAAGGTGCAAGTTGGCACTTCTGTTGTTTTGTACACTGCTACATAGCTCAATAATCAGAGGATCCCCAGGTTTCAGGTCCATCAACTCCACTAATAGCAGGGATAGCTAAATTCAAAACACAGGGATTTAGGAGACTTTGAGGGACTCAGTTACCAATGGCTTAAAGAATTGTTCAGATTTGGGTGCACTGGCAAAGCAGTTTCAAGAGCTTTAAATGTAGTTTTTTTGCTGCACAGATCTGTTACCTTTATGTAATTGGTCCCCCCATCAGCTGCCCTGCCAAGACATAGCATCCCAAATTCTGCTTACCTTGACTATTTTAATTTTATATTGAGAGGATCTGTGCCTTGTAAAATGTTGCTGATTTCTTCTGCTTTTAGTACTATTTTCATTTTTATAGGAAAGATGCCTCTAACTTGCATTTTCCCATCAGAAGGAGTAACTTCCTGGGTAGCTGGTGTAAGCTATTGTATCTCTTCATGAGAGCACTGAATTTACTTTCATTGCATCCAGCTGTTTATGTTATTTTGTGTGCTTCTAGCTTACATTATGCTGTCTTTGTTTCACCCTGTTTTTCTGCCTTTTTTTTTTTTTTTTTTTTTTTTTTTTTTCCATCAGAATAAGAGATTTGAACAAGGCTGTAGTAGATACTTGTATTAAATGTAGTTGCTGTAGGAGTTAAATAGAAGAATCTTCCCCCTTTTCAGTCTGATTTGCATGGGTGATGTTGTGTCCAGCCCCCAGAGTCTTGTAAAGGCTGTTCTGGATTGGTCTGCATGGCAGAGATGGACAGCCAGGAAACCTGGGCCATCTTCCACGAGGAAGAGGAGAACGCACCTCAGTGGCAGTGGCTGGGTCTTCTCTCTCAGTATGCTGGAAGAGACGCGTGTGTCTGGCTGAGAGCCGTAATTATAATGGGCAGGACTTCTCCTGCCCCTGGCCTGGTGTCCAGCCTGTCGCAACAAATTCACTGCAGGCTGGTGTGAAGAATCAGAGGGGAAAGCCGGCCAGCGATCACAGGCACGCAGCCACTGACGGGACTGAAAATAAATCCCAGTGGGCTGCTGGGATCCATGGAGGAAGACCCTGGCACCATGTTATTCTTCATCCTCTGGGCAAACAGCAGCAGTTGCAGTGAAGAGGTGAGTAGGCAGTGGTTATGTGTGTGACTGAGGTGGTAGATATGTTTTGGATCACTGTGGTAAATGGGAGGAGGAAAGGACCAAACTACCCCTTCTAGAGAGTATGGAGATGTAATGTGAGTTTTAACTCCAGAGTCAAGCAATTTCTCTAAAATGAACTTTAGTTCCTAAAATGAAACTTAGCAGATAAGCGCTATGGGGAAACCTGGGAGTGGGCAGGCAGAGAAGAAACTTCCCAGGGTCCTTAGGACTGGGTCCTTAGGGCAGAGGCTTCTCTGGGAGGTGACAGTGGCTGTCGTGTGCTTCCTCCTGCATCAACTTCTTTAGAGTCCGTGGAAGTTGCAGCCTGTGGTCCCTACCACAAGTATTGCTCTCGCTGAGAAAGGATGAAAAGAGTATATGCCTGTGGAGAAATAACCAAGGTTCTGACCTTGGATAAGAAAGAGAAGAGGAGTAAGTCAGCAACTAAGGGATTGAATACCAAAGCTAATCTCTTTCCTTTCTAATAGCTTTGCACAGTGTCTGTCACCAGGCCCTAGTGAGATTTATAGCTTCCCCTGCATTATTGGTTTACTTTGCTATTTAGAGTCTAAACAAGACTGGGGAAGGTACATGGTGCTTTTTCCTATTGCTGGCAAACCTGTATCAATCAATTTAATTGAAGTTCTTGATAGAATCATTTATGTCAGCCAGAGTTTCCCTTTTTTTTCCTTACCTCCTTCCCCTCACAGCCCAATAGTTGACTTTCATTTACTGGGACTAATCATTATGCTTCTCAGTGTCAATTTGGGGAGGCTAAACTCTGGAGATGGATCCTTCAGGCAGTCCTGGGGTTAAGTGATTGTTGCAGCTGATCCTGGGCAAAGCTGCTTTCTGTGTTTGGCTCAAGTGCTATATCACACGTAAGAAAGGTTTAGTGATGATTTACAACTTCAGCTAAACTGTAGCCTCTACTGAACAAGCAAAGAAGGATCCATCTATGTTTGTGGCCTTAGCTAAAAAGGCTGCCCAAAAGCAGCCTTTAAGATAGATGGTGTAGAGACAAGGGTCTCAAAGGTACCCTGTGAGGATGACCTAATGTGACATAAGCTGCAGGGCCTAGATCTATTTGTGAAAGATAAGGATGGGCAATGAGAACTTCAGAGGCACTATGCAGAGCTAAGTATGGTGTGTCTGAACACAGGTGCTCTCCAGATGATGGAATCATCCCATTCCACAGTTTATGGTTTAGTATATGGAAGTTCCACCACCTATCAAATTGTCTTGGTATTATTTGCCATCCATGTATGTGTACATATTTACAGTTATGGAGTCAATGTAGGTTGACTCTATGGCTCATTTAATCTGCCAGCACTTCTAGATTGTTTTCCCATGGGCCTTGTAACACTGTTGTTGGATTGATTTACTCTTGAGTAGAGTTGGGTGGATTGCTATATCATGTAGCAAGTCATTTATTTGATGAATTCAGCAATTTCTGTAGCACATCAATGATATGCTTTTTGACTACTATGAGTTTATTCATAATTGTTTGGAAAATATGATGTCTAAGTTAAAAATCAGCCTACGGATTGTGAAGCTTTTCACTTACTGTATCCGTAGTGTGGATGGTCCTATAAATTACATGATGTTTTCATGTCTTGATTTTTGCATGAGCCTCCTGTGCATTTCAACTGACAAGCTGAGCAAATGGTAAACATGTAGATATATCGATAGTTTATGAATGCTGGTGTAAGTGTTGGGAAAATCACTACATAGAGCCATGAACTCACCTAAAAGACCTTTGGAAATATTCTGTGAATGAAGGCTTTAGGTATATAAAGAAAACTCAGCCCATATACTGAACTAGTCAGACTGAAGGCTGAGGAGTGGAGAACAAGTGTATTGTGCAACTTAATAAGCGTTCTTTGGGTGCCTGGGGCCTCTGAGCCTCCTCTAAGACTTGAAGAGGTGCAGGGAATGTAACAAAGAGGTGAAGCTGATATGGGAACAGCAGAATTATGTACAGTAGTACATTTAGGAAAATGGTTACGTTTCTGTTGTTGGCAGTAGTCTGATCTGTTTGTAGCCTGATCGGTTTGGGACCTGTATTCTCCCCAGCGTCTGGCATTCTTGCTTGTCACCTACCTGAGTGCAGCTTCTCCTGAGTTTCTGGTATGTTCTTGTCAACTCCTCTTCAGAGCTTTTCCCTGTCTCTTCACACCTGAGGATTCCCACCATGTTTATGCAAACTTCCTCTCTTAGCTTCATGTAGGTTCATCACGTGACATTAATCACCTCCGGAGAACACAAAACGATGGAGAGAGAAACAGTGGCAAAGAGAAGAGGAGGGAGGAAATAAGGACGTTGGGTATTGGTGATGGGGAGGGCGAGCTGGGATACTTGTTTCTGATTATGTCTAAAGAGGAATGGAGTCTGATGATCTTTGCATTCTCGAGGCTTCTAATCCGCTTGTTCTAATCCTCTTACAGCATCTGCTCTATTGGACTTTTATCTGATCTTTCTGGCTCTCAAAAAATCTCTCTAAGCTTCCCATGCTGGAGTCATTTTTGCCCCTTCCCTAAAGAGCTATCATGCATCCTCTGGCCCAAATGGGGTCAATGGGCTTTGCTTAGCCCAGAGTCCTTGGGTTTATGTTGAAGTTATTTAAGACATGCCTCAGCTATACCCTAAGCCTTCTGAATTTGGTGTGGCACTGACAATAGGAGCTGTGGCATTCATGGACTCAGAGAACGGTTCAGGTTGGAAGGAACCTCTAGAGATTATCTAGTCCACTGGAGATCATCTAGTCCAATCCCCAATTTGAAATTGTCACTGCAGTCTAAGTCTGTATCTGGTGGTATAGAAAATTTTCATGGTTTGGACTTGCAGAGAATGTTAGGATTTGATCTTCTCAGTAGTGCCTCAAAATAACTGTTTACTAAACCACATGGCATAGATACAGTTGTCAAGTTATCCTATTTCCTATATTTGAATTCTGTTCCAGGTTTTTGAAAATCATCAATGACTAGCAAAACACAGTAGAATCACCTCAAAAACTGTACTTTTCTGCATTAAACTGGAGAGCTTTTGAGGGAAAACTCCAACAGCATCTATAGTGAGCTCTGTAAAGAGGACAGGGATAGGTCATAATGTATTGACTGCACCACCCTTTCTAGTTGTGCAGAATAAAGAGTATAAGCAAACACCTAGAGATTTGAGGCTGCAATTACCGTATCCTACAAGCTGTTTACCACATTACAGGATAAGATAAACCCAGGTAGAAACAGCTGGGCTGTATATGTGGAACCTGAGCAAAAATGTAATCTTCTCTATTATTATTATTATTATGTTTTTAAGCATCGGAGAAGCAATAGCTTTTGCATGGGAGATAGTGATTTCATGAAACACACGCACACATGCACACACACAAAAGAAAAAAACATGGAGTCTTTTCTTGTGCTTCCTTAAAAGCCTATTTCTTTGGTGGTTAGAAGACACAACACATGGGGTTGTGGTTTTATTTGTTTGTTTTTTAACCTGTGTTCCTTATGGGAAAGGCATTGGTGGCTTCTAAATCTTGAACTCTGAGAGTTCCATGAAGACAAAAACCCTTGTCAATACACTGATCTTAATCTGTCTCCACCACACAAGTAGAGTTGGCTATATCAGTAGGCAATCTGAGGTAGTAATATGGTCCAGGACCTTGTGTTTTTTGATTCAGTCTCGCCTGCAATGAGGCAGAAGCTTTGGGATTTGCCTAAGAACACAAATATTGCTATTTTTGAGGACAAAAGCCCTGCACGCCCAACATACACACAAACTGCAGGGCACAGATCCTGCTGGCTCTGAATAGCTTCTCCTTCTGGTCCTGCTGCCTCTCTGCCGGAGTGCCAATCCACTGACTTAATGAAGGCTAACGGTGTAATTAATCACATGCACCCGCAGCACAGCAGTTCATGAGACCTAAGTAAATGTGACAGCTGCTCTGAGGGAGAAAGGGGGAAAAAGCCCACAATTATGACAACAAGGAAAACAAGATCTTAGGGGAAAAGAAACAATCAAAGCTAAAAGGCAGAGATGAGCAAAGAAATTGGGTGAGAGTATGGGCAAAGCAGAAGCCACTTTCCCTCATACTTGTACTATTGCAAAGGGCTTCAGATCCATTCTTTGGTATCTGTCCTGTCTCCTGATGTGTCTATTCATAAGTTCTTTTCTCTGTTCTTTTCCTCCTCCCCTTGGCCTCTTCATGTCTATAATTGTGCTTGACTTTTTTTAAAATTCTTTTTCTCTCTGGTTCCTTTCTTTTCTTGTTCCCTCTTTTTACCTCTCTATCGTAGTTGCACTATTTGGTGCAACACATGATCCCCTGGATCTGATAGTCCTGATGGCCAATATGGGAAGGCTTTGATTGCAAGTGCTATACGTAACAAGTGCTGCTTAGTTTGGAGCTGATCGAAAGGCCGTATTTGTTTCCTAGGGTGAATGGACAATGACAGAACGAAGAACTTTGCTTCTGTCCTTGAATCATATCCTTCTCCCATCAGTCTTCATTATTACTTGTTTTTAAAGTCTTTCTTTTGTCTCTTGTATACTTTGTGCATCTTAATTCCTTCAAGGATGGTGGTGTGGGTAAATTTCCCTACCCTGTTGTGCAGCAACAAAAGACCTGAGGTGTAGTTAGAGTGCCCCTTGAGACCTGGTGGGGTAACTGGTTGTTTTCTGGAGCCATGGGCGGCATATGCTTGAGCTCTAGAAGTGACATTAGAAAAAGAAGCTATAAGATAGCTGTTGTGGGAAATAAGAATTTGCAAAGCTTGCCTCTGTTTCTCTCTCTCTTTTTTTATTTTTATTTTTTTCCCAAGGCAGTTGTTATATCACTCTTTGAGTTCAAACTGTAGGGGTTAAGAAATGGTGTTTTCCTGGCATTATTACTTGTGGCACGTCAGCAGCCCTGTCCTTTCAGGAAGTAGATGATCCAGGTGTTTGGGGGTAAGGAGGAGGGAGGAAAGCAGGTGCAGGAAGAGAATATCTCTGGCCTGAACAGGAGTCAAAAGATATTAGCTGTATTTCTGATTTTTGCCTGTAACTGTCCATATGAATGTGAGCACGTCGCTTTGCATCACCTCAGCTGGGGTTAAGCAGGGAGAATCTGCATCTCGGGCTGGCCTTGCACAAAGTGCTGCTCTGGGAATTCCCTGTAATGCACTGTTAAGGGACTTCCATTCCTGTCAATTCTAGGGTGAGCAATAGTGGGGCACGGGAAGGTGCAATGCATCGCCCTGTGGAGAACATGGGCACTGGCATGAGTTGTATGCATTTTTGCATAATGCGAAGGGGTGTCTAGGACCTCCAGCACAAGGGTTACCCCATTCATCTCTGTTGGATACACCTCTGTGCTGTCTTGGAGATGCACCAGGTACGAGAGTCAGTGATTCCTATGCAGTCACATGAAATACTTGGACAGCTTCCTGTAGAAGATCAGCAGATAGGACTTGGGGCCATACCCAAAGAAGAAAATATTACCTGGTGCCATCTAAGTGCCTCATGCTCAAATCCACAATAGATTTTCCAAACAGTGGAAATGTCCCTTTTTGCCTATATCCTGGTGGTTGCAGCACATATCCTGCCTGTGGGAACTGGCTCTACACCATTTCTCAATCTGCTCTAGCCAGCAGGTAAATGAGCAATTGAAGGAATAACTCTCTTCCTGCTACTTAAGCATCTTTTCTCAGCTTGAAATAATTAAGTATTCATGGTGCTTGGGAGCAGAGTGAGAGCAAGCGAGGATGCAAGAGTAAACATGACTCTACAGGACAGCGTTTAGGACACTTACTGGGCAGGAACTAGGACCCTGGTCTCCAGCCAGGTCTAGAATCTCCTAATGTTCAAATGCAGCGGATCTGTTCTTAGACACCCAACTCTCATGCACTCCAGGGAACGTCTAGCCCCTAAGTTAGGGTTGCAGGTTCCACTATGGCAGAGTCCCAAGGAGTGAGAATTTGCAATACTGAGTATCTGAATTTCTCACTCTTAATTGGAATAGCTCTGAATGTTAGGAAAGAGGGATGGAAAGGAGAGGCTTGGTGTGTGGTCCTGAATGTAATTCAGAAATTCCCCGTTCCATCGGAGATCGCACAGCTCGCTCTCTCTCCCAAGGAGACTGGTAACTTGAAGGGGTTTTGTCAAGATGAGTGCTGCTCTCAAATTTTTACCAGAAAGCATCATGCTGGGAGAGGAAGATCTGTGAACTCGTATGTTCACTTCCTTCCAAGCAAAAAACATTGTTGCTTCTATTTATTTTTTAATTTTCTTTACTTTTAATGAAACTGCAATTTTATCAGAAATATAGCTAAAAATTTAACAGTGATAACAACGAAGAGCAGGGTTCAGGGGAGGGAAGCAGCTGATCTCCATCACATCTGTAGGCCTGCTAATTTAATTAGAACTGTACTGTATAAATATTGAACTCAATTTCTTCTGTAGCTCCTTTGTTTTTTCAGAAAGGCCCCAGCTTCAGATTCTTTTCACGGTTCTGTATATTTGAGAAAGAGGAATTAAAAAAAAAACAACCCTTGTCTTCAAAATTTAATCAAATGGAAGGACTATTTTTCTTCTTGTCTCCCTTCCCATCCATCCCTCCTCTTCATAGTCATTTCTCCCACCCTCTCTGTCACAATATGGTGACAGGAGAACCTTGCCCTGACAGTGGGCTTGTCAGGGGACTATCTAGAGCATTTTCTTTTCTGATGTTGGGCTCCACAAGGATCTTTCTCAAAAAAACCCAACAAATTTCCTGTGAAAGGCAAAAGAAATAGAGACATTTTCTGCTGATTTTAAGCTTTTTCATACAAAGTCTGTTATCAGAGGCTCTTTTATCTGTGGTTCTGTAAAACAAGGGAAAGAAGAGGCACATAGCTTCACTGCCATATAGTGACATGACCTCCGTGGAAATCATAAAGAGAAATTTGCTCAGCTTTTATTTCTTCTTCTTTGTCAGAGTTGCATTTTCAGCTGTCAGAGCACTTAGAGCTACTGGTTTGGGAAGAGTTGCTATAGAAACAACCAGTTTTGGAGTCTGGGAGACATCCTGTAGATCCTTGTAGGCATCCTTGCTGATGGCCAGGGCTTGCTTCAGCACCTACGGGATGGTGGTTGCAAAGAGGACGCAGCCTGCCCTGCTCCACGCCTCCCAGGCTTGTCTGGAGAGCCACCATTGCTGCTAGCCAGATGTCCGGAAAGGATTCGGCTGTTAAATTTTCTTGCCAAAAAGTAGCAAATGATGCCCCCACTGAAAATCCCTGCTGCAAGGGAGATGGGAGGATACCCATGCACACAGGGTGATTATGAACCACCCCTCTGACTGAGGGCATGCTGAAGGAAAGGCTCCTGAGGATGGCCAGGGGTTGCATGGCCAGCACAAATAGAGAGGAAGAGCACTCGGTTACTGACGCTTTCCAAGGCAGAAGTTCTCCTGTGAGCCCAGTTTGTCACTGCTGTTGCAACGAGGCTCCTGCTCAGCTTTAGTTCTTCTGTAAATTCCTATCCCCTCCAATTTAAGGAAGAATCACTCTGATTATAAAAGAATGCATGTATTTGAATATCTTTTTAAGTTATGCTCGTTGCTTCCTCTCTCGGAATACAGCATTGCCTTTTAGTTCATTTCAGGACATAGTTGGAGCGGCTGGATTTTGCAGAATGGCTGTAGCTTACAAAGACCTTGAAATGCAGCGTGTGCGCGTGCCGCTTTGGGTGAGGAAAAAGCGAAGGGAAATGGCAGGATTAGTATTTGAGGGCATGTCTATGTGACTGCTTGTGTAAATTCTGTGAGCTTGGGTATGTGATACTATGTGGAAGTGAAGTTTTGTGCAAATGTGGCAGTAAGCCTGTCAATGTGTAGATGCTTAATTTCATGATAAGCTTGCATGAGTGTGTAGCTGTTTATGGAGGAGTGTGCTTGTCAGTACGTGTAAGTATATATGATTATGACAGGAAATTTTCAGAGAAGTGTGATTTCATGCACTTGTGTTTTATCTATAAGCTCAAATTCAAGCACAGACAGGGAGTAATTTCTTCAGGTTTGCTTTTGTATGTCAGTCTTTGTGCCCGGCTGATACAACTATGAAAGCAGTGTTTGGCCAGACTGAGCATTTACAAGCAAGACCACCCAACTTAAAATGCTGTTTAATGGAGATAGGAAGCAGAGAACTAGAGAGCAAAGATCTCTGCTGCTTTGAGACTAATGCACTGCATGCCCAGCTACAGAAGCCCTCTGTTTCCTTCAACATGACAAATGGTGCAGTAGCCCCACACTGAGCAGATCAGAACTAAAAATGCTTACAGAGTTTCCAAACATTTGCTGGATTTTCCAGCAATACTGAAATTGCCTGTTCTCAGCCCCAGGCTCTACAGAGCTGGTGTTGTAGTGTTCCTGTCACAATTTACTATAAAGGCCAAGATCAATGAGCAGCTCATGTGCAATTATATTTCAGTGACCCAGGTCAGAACAAGGAGAGTTTTAGTACTTCCCTTTGTGTTTGCTGCATGAAGTGAGGAATTGTATGCTGTTTCACTAAGGACAAGTATGGGAGACAAAACATGAACATCGCTCATGAATTGTCATGGCCTTAATTGGCCCCAGCATGTGGCATGACAGTGTCAGGAGCAGGAGAAACCCATACAGTGAGGCAGTTTTATGCAAGCCAGTAGTGGGACTTTAAGGAATACTGAGATTTCTGTTGGGCAAATATCCTCTCTGGTGCAAGATTGCTTTCAAGATTTCAGGGAGTGAACCGGGGCCTCCAGAGGGGCACTGAGAACATCCAACCTGTGGTTGATGTGAGGGGTTTAGCTCCTGCTTTGCCAAGGAGCCTCATGGTGGGGATGTGGGAAGCGGCATATGCAGTGGTGATGGTCGCTTGGAGACTGACTGCTTAGGAGGCAATAGGTGATAAATAAGAGCGGGTCCAGCTCAAAACACAGCAGTGTGTGTGTGTTTTTTTTTTTTTTTTAATGGGTATTTTAGGACAAGAATATAGAACGAAGGTTAATCAACTAAAGAGTTATTTGTTTCTGCCTTGCTAACTTGGGACCCCTCACTTATCTTACTAACGGCTTTGAGGATATAGAGACTGCTCAAGCTGATTTATAGCTCTATGTCTAGTGACAATACAATGAGATCTACGAGAAGTCTGAACTAGTCTTGATGGCCTGCAATGCAATTTCACTCTAGTAAAAGCTGTTGAGACCCATCACTATAACTAATGTATTGATGGGTCTGACAGCATGTTCTCTTTTGACAGCCTTGTGTGTGTTTGAATTTGGAAAGCAGCTTGTAATATTTCTTGCAACAAACAGAATGGGACCATAACTAACCAAACAGAAGACAAGAAAGGATAAATCAGTTTTAGTAGGTCTTTTATTCAAACAATAAAGAGCTACCCATTGTGAATGGGGACTGCAGGTCAGATCAACATGAACTGAATGTGAACTGAATGCTGCCTTACTGCTGATGGGAGAAGTTGACATGAATACCAGGATTCAAAGAGGATTTGAACTGAGGGAAGGTTCTTATTTCTTAGCTGTTCATTCCACTGTATCTGATCACTCTTCCTTACCTCAAAAGAATGTAAGGAGGAGTCTAGAAGAGCTTTAGACACATCAGCAGAAGGCTTATGGGACTACCAACAAGAAAAGATGGTATTATTTTTTGGATGTTACCTTGTTTACTGAGATGAGAAAATAGTTTTAGGGATGCAAAATTTTATAGTGTAGCAGCAACTGGTTATTATTTATAAAATCAGATTTCCAAAGATTTAACGTGAGCTTGGGACATTGGATGTTATTCCAAACTGGGATTCTTCTTTGAAGATGATTCTCACATAACTTGCACTCAGTTGAAATGAGACTGTGAGTCCATCTTAGAATGCATTTGGTGACATGAAGCCATCAAAACCTTTATTTCTTCCCTAAAATGTCTCTTGTGGCTTAGGATAATCTCTAGTGTATTCCTAAAATCAAAATATGCTTTTCACATGAATAAGTACTCAAAAATACTTACTAAGCTATCTCAACCTTCAGTTCATCCCTCTGAGAAGAAAAATGACTGTGACTGCAAGGCCAGAAAGTGAAGACATTTGGTATCTGGTGGCTAAGGAAAGGATTAAGTGAATTCCTAGGTCAAAGATAATTCTTCTAAAGAAACCTTGCCAGCAGTATCTTCATGCTTGTAACGAGGTCTGAGAGTCTCTGTGCATCTTGTGGGAGCAGACAAATAATGGTATTTCTCTGTGAGCAGAACACTTCTGAAACGCACAGGCAGCGGAACAGCTTTGAACAAGTAAGTCTTTAGGAATGTATCAATTAGCAGCACTCATTGAATGCTAGTCTTTCTAAATGTTTGCCTTATTAGGGTTGTTTTACTGGCTCTGATATTCTTAAAGATGAAAATTCTAGAAGAGAGGAAAGAGCTTTAGTTGCAAGTAAACCATGGTAACCCTTAGGCAGCAATTGTTTTTAGCTCACTGAACAAAGACCTTGGGCAGGTTAATATTTTAAATTCTTAATATACCACAATTGCGCAAAGTACATGACTACTTTTAAGACAGATAGTTAATACATAGGGGAGGTCTTGAGGCTGTTTCATTGTACTCACTGATTTGGGATGCTGTTAAGTTAGGTAACAAGCAGTGGTGTACAGGATGTAAACAAACAGCTCTGCCTTGCAGAGCAACCTAATCTTGTCTATATCGAAACTGACTTCTTTAACCTACGTGGACATTCTTAGTCCTTTCTGCCTTTCCTTTTCCATCAGGAACAGGGTGTGTTTAATTCAAACAAGTTCAACACAAAAAGCCTGGGGGTTCTCCAAGAACTATTGTGGAGGTGGGGGTCCAAATGCGAAGGAAATTTGGAGTGTGTCACAGTATTTAGGGAGCAGTGGCGCAGATGATGGAGGTGATGGAGAAAGGCCTCTGAGCCACAGCTTGGCTCATCTTGGTCCTTTTTGCTCACCTTGCTGGTTGACTTCTCTTCAAGTTATTTTTTTAGATTTGGGGTGAATCAGAAACACATCTTTTCATGCACTGGTCATCAGGGCAGTTCCAGTATTCCCTCATTGCTGAAGCTCATAGTGTTGGTATTGAGTAGATAGCAGAAATTTATGACCTTCTTCCAGGTTACATTTAGGTGTCTGGAGAGGGAAAGGCTGCTCTGATTTGGCAATTGTGACCAGCTTCCCAAGTCAGTCCTGTAGTGGTGTTTTGTTTTGTTTTAGTGCATCTGGCAGAAAAGCCTTCTTGTCTGTATCCTTTTTCTCTTGCATAAAGTCTCCCTGCTAACATCACAGTCTTCCAAAGATGTTTGCCTAAAAGTCTGCAGGGTTCCAGAGCGTACAGTTTGTTGAATAAGCTGCAGCAGCTGATACTGCCCTAATCAACCAGTTCTCTGACCTCATTAGAGATCCCACCCTGTTTGCAAGAAGATGCTGTTTTGTTTTTTTGTTTTTTTTTTTTTTTTAAAAAAAAAAAAAAAAAAAGCCTTCAGTTGCTACTGAAATAACTGTAAGTCCCAATGCTTACATTGCAGTGGAATAACTAGAGTTAGGAGGAATGCTTAAAGGGATAAGCAGAGCAGAAAGTGTGGTTCAGTTTGTTTCATAATAGTAGATGCCACGGTTTGATTTGAGCACAAACAAGAGTTGACTAGATAGGGTGAGGAGCATGTTTGTAGGTTGGAAGGGTGAAGAAATGTTTCATAAAATTGTGACTTTGAAGTTCAAACAGGGCCATGAGTTTTTTTTTTTTTCTTTCTTTCTCCAGTCTGGTCATTTATATATAGGTTTTTACCAACTTGCCTTGAATTGAGTCAAATCACCCCTGTGCATTTAACAACTTGTCCCTGTCTTGATCTGCGGATGAAGAAAGTGTGTCTTATAATAACTTGCAGGTGGCTTATCTGGTGGGACACACTTTACTAATCCATGGTTAATTAGCAGGCGAGCCCTGCTTGCTCTGAATTGAAAGCCTCCCTTGCAGCGGCTCGTGCCCACGGAAGGCCATCGTGGTGGCAGCGGTTCTGCTGGGGCAGGCAGGTGCGGGGGGACGATACCAGCACCGCTGCCCCGCGGCCCAGGGCCCACGAGAGGAGCTCGTGCCGGCTGTTCTGCCCACGGTCGCTCTTTGTGCGAGGACGAGGACGGGAGCGAGATGGCCCGGCTTGGCCGGGGGGAGGGTGCCGGCTGGGCTCAAGTGCTGCAGATGCTTTGTTACATTTCAGCTCTTTGTTCTCTCTGAATAGAGCAAATAAGGCAGGCGAGCTAATTTGAAAAGATGCTCGATTAGGCATGGAGTGTTTAATATTCTCCCTCGGTCCCTGGCTGCCGGAGAGCTTCCATTTTGCCTCCCCAGAGCTCCAAATGGAGCCTGCTGCTTTCTCTCTTCAGAAGCCCTGGCTACGGGATATCTGACAGACAGACACACTGAAACGTGTAAAGCTACACAAGCATGTTCTCCGGTAATTTCTTTTTTTTTTTTTTTTTCTCTGCAAGGCACTTGTCTCCCTGTACTGGTCGGTGAGCTGCAGCGAGTGCTGCATTGTATCTATGGCTAGTGCCTAGCCAAAGAGTCCGCAAGGACCCTCAGCATCTGGCACCGAGCAGACCAGCAGCACGGGCCTGTCAGTTAATGTGCCAGTGAGTTGCGGTGAGCCCTTGGTGCGTTACCTATTGCAGCTAAGCGTCCTTGCTGAATGCACCGCCTTATCGCTCTGAGTTTCCAGCAGCCTCCGCGGTTTTTGCGGCATGGGAATAGCGAGCTTAATTTGGTGTGCGTGGGGGATTCGGAACGCGAGGGCGGTCAGCGCCGTGAGCACGGGGCAGTGCGGCTTGCAGCCGCACGCGCCTCAGCGCAGCCCTCGTCCCCTCCACCGTTCTGCGCTGCTCTGCAAAGGTGCAAGTGCCGACTGGCAGAAGGGCAAGTAAGGTTTGCGTGGAGGTGCTGGAGAGTATCTAGGAGCATCTCCGCACCCAGGTATAAATGCTTAACGTACATAATACTGCTGAATAGGTATCACTTCTGCCAGTTTTAAGACCTACAAAATTGAGTGTTTTGTGCAGAAAATATCCTCCTTCATCTGTTCTTTATATTTCTTTCTTAAAAATGGATGCTTGAAGCATGACATATTTGAGTGGCTCTGGTCCTCTAGAGGAGGAAAAAGGGACTTTGGAAATGAATCCCCCCCACACTCCTCCAATATTTAAGCAATAGGATTTCATATGTGTTTAAGATTACACCTTTCAAACGTGACAGGAGTTACCACCAGGAACAGTTTACAAGAAGGGGAGCTCTATTTGTTACCACATCCATAATAGCATTAGAGTTAATAATGAAAGACGTTTTTATTGTCCCTCATTTGTCAATATTTGATGCACTGCATTACGCCACGATGCGAAGAGAGGAACGGACGCAAACAGCTCATTGCAGGCACTGCGGCGTGCCGAAGAGCCCGGTCACAAAACAACCCGCCGGGGGGCTGAGGACTCGCAACCAGAGGTGGACAGGCTGCAAATGTGCACCAGTAATTCTGACTTTCTTCACTCTTGTTTTGCTCCTTAATACACCACAAAGTCACCTATGCTCTCCCCTGCGTGCTAGTCTTTCTGGGACAGGCCTGTAGCCTGCTTTCTGGATTGAGCAGTTGGAGGAAAAAGTGATGATGGGAAAGAACTTTCTTGATCAGTTCTGGGAATTTCCCAATAGTCTCTTGTATCTGAAGTTTTTACAGTGCCATTCCTTTGCCTGTTGAGCATTTTACTTATTGTAAATAGTTGATTGTTGCTACAAATTTTCCTTAATATTTTTTATACGCATGTAAACAGACTTGCAGCACCAGGGAGGACTTTGGGTCTTTTTATATGGACTGATACATGGAAACATTGGCAGTCCCATTTATTTTTCTTTTAGAAGTGAAGTCTATCTAATCATTTTAAGCAAATTTAATAATTATGTATAATGAGTGAATTAGGGCTATCATTCAAGGAAATAAGAGCTGATTTCTTGAAGTGTTTGTCTTATCATTTAATTGAAAACTAACTTCTTTCCCCTTCCTAAATAGCCTAAATGAGCTTTACACGCTATCTCGGCCTCTTTGAAGTCGAGTATCCTGTAGACATTCCATTCCTTAACAGTGGCAAGGGAAGTAGGAATGAGTAAGAGGAGGTTAGCCAGATTTTTCTGGGAGGAATCGTTATGTATTCTGTAACTAGAAAGCGAAGCATGTAGCTGTGTTTTCAGGACATGGAAACATCTGGAGTTTCGTGTATTGATGACCACTGAAAATTGTTTAGATTTTTTGAGTCTAGGCACCTAGCCTGTTTAAAATATGTATGTGTGTGTGTGTGTGTGTGTGTGTGTGTATACACACAATCCTTTTTTTTGCTGTAGTGCTATTTTGTATCTCTCTATAAAACAAAAAATAATCCTTATCTAGGTGCTCACTGCAAGTTGCTCTGATCTTTCTGACTAGACCTGCAAAGAATTTTTATTGAGTTCTGTCATAGCTCTCTCTGTATATTCCTCACTGGAAAGGCTGGGATTTTAGTTACCACTTCTACTCCCAGTATTGTGGAAAAAGTTTTGGAGGTTTTTCTACCTTTTCCTTCGTGCCTCTGAGAGCAACGTTTCTGGTAGCTGTAGAGGACAGACCTGCAGAACTGCTGCTAATCAGTGCTCAGGGTCCCGAGGGCCCCCCTGGGACCCCCGCGCGCCCTCGGCCCGTAGCTCCATCTCTGCTGCGGCCTGGCCTGCACCCAGCCTTACAGGCCCTGCTCTTTTTCTGGACTACAGGGGAATGCCAGACCTCAGCTCCCTTGGTGAAGGAGCTACCTGAATGGGTGTAGAAGTGCTGTTTTTCTCTTGAGCAGATGTTGGGAGCGTGGTACTGAAGCACACTGTCCTCTCAGAAGAAATCTTTTCTTAGTGTTTTTGCCGCAGTCCTTTTGTCATGCTCCTGTGCCTCCCCATCTCCGTTGTGTGGGCTGTTACCCCCCTGTTTTCAGGTGCTGAAAATTCTTCCTCCCATTCTGCCTGGAGTCCTCCTCCAAATGACATCGCATGAATTATCTCTGCTGCTGCACTTCTTTGCCTCTGCTGTTCACTTTCACATGCTGCTCTTGTCCTATAAAATCAAAGCCTCCATCTGTTTTATTATTCTGGGCAGTCAAGTCAGCAAAACCTGAAACAAAACAACAACAAAATGCGGCACTGCCTTCCCGGAGGGAAGCGATGACATGCGTGTTCACACTACTGCACAAGCTTATTGGCCTTCCAGAAGCGGCTATGAAGAGACTTGTCACTTCTTCAGCAGTTCTGGCGTCTGTGGTACAACACTGCCTGGGGACTCACTTGAACCTTCACCTCAGAATTTCTCTGAAGTTCCTAACTTTTGTTGGAGGCCCCGTTCCTGGTAGCCAAACACAGGAAGCCACTTGTGCCCGTTTGCTACTGCGCTGTTAGCAACTCCCCTAAACTGCTCTGTTTGCCTGACAGTTTGCACTGTTTGCACTGGCCCTTAATGACTAAAGAAAGATCCCGGGCAGGAAATGAGATTGGGGGCCCTGTAAGGGCAGACATGTTAGTAATTTGTTGTGCTCCAATTGAGGCTGGTTTGACTGCTGTAAAGATATCAGTGACTTGTGAGGAGAGACTCTGCGCTGGTGACCAGGTGAGCTGGCTGATGCGTGACTCATGGTCCTGACTCCGACAATAACATTTCCTGACTTCTCTCAGTTAACTGGGGCCTGATCTTTCAGAGCCCAAGGTTTCTGTGCCCTGCTGCCATGAAGCCCTAGCTGTTCCCAGGGCACAGAAGAGCCAGGAAGGCGTAACTGAGCACTTTCATTTTTGTAGTATTATTCAGGCAGGAAGAACAATGAGGAGAGGTTAAAGGGCTCGTGTGTCTCTTAGCTGAGCAAGCTAGTTGAGCACACATCTCCTAATGTGCGGTCCTGTGCCTTAAATGCAAGTTGCGTTAGTACAAATAACTTGCCAGGCTCCATGCTGGACAGCGGGGTGGCCTATTGCATGAATTGCTCCTCCTTTATTTTAAATAATCTCTGGATTTGTTGAGCTGATTCCAACAGCTCACTAACTTCAGTGGGCAGTTAGAAACCAACACTGCTGCGATTAAAATATCGATTACAATATGTGTATACAACTGATGTGAAGTGGTGGTGAGGAGGAAGAGAGAGAGAGAGGCCAAGGGCAGAAGAAAGGCCCCGTGTGGCCTCAGTCTTGAGGGAGAAGGGGGTCATGTGGGGGAAGGATGCATAGAGAGTGCTCAGAACTTCACTTGCTCTGCAAATTTTGTTCCTGCATGCAGGAAGACACTGGGAAGGAGGCTGCTGAGAGGGAGTGGAAATAACCTGTTAAGCTCAGTAATCATGACTGCATGAGCTAGTGTTTACTTAAAAGATGCCCGTGAGTGGGGATATAGAGGAAAATGCCTCAGATGGGTGGTTTCCTCATGGTTGTTTTATGTGCTGCCGATGTCTCTATCTCTTGTACAAAGGCAGATTCCACCTGGATCCACATTTAGACCCAGGCCACATGGTAACCATTGCTGTGCTGTCTGTGGTATCCATCTTAAAGAGAGAAGAGGTTATGGACTAGACTGCCTTTCTTTGTGGGATTGCATGAGTTCCGTCATCCCCTCTTTGTCCTCAAAACAAATCCCCCCCTATCCCTGGTAAAGAGCAAAGGCACTCCCGAGTGATAGCATGCTCACAGGCACAGCTCAGCATGCAAAAGCAAGCCTATAGGCAGAAAAGAGCTAAAAAACAAATCTAATATAAACAAGATGAGCGTGAAGCTGAGGACAGGACCATCTCTAGAACAGCAGCAAGTTTGCATTGAGTAGTCTGGTCTGGAAGAAAAGCTTGCATGATAATGTGAGCGCTTAGGCTGCTCCAGGAGGTTAACACCTAACCCTCTAGGCAGAGACTGTGCTGCTTCACCTGCTTCGGTGGCTGGAATACAGTGCAATCACTTATTTATTCTGACCAGCAGCACCATGTAATTGCATTTTGTGTTCAGTGAGTATCAATGTTTCTGTTTTTCCTTTTGTTTGTTTTTCTTTTTTGAAAGGTCGTCTCATGCCAGAAGAGCTTTAATGCTGTGGCCATCACAGGTCTGTTCCCTCTTGATGCTTCTTAACCTTTCAGTAAGAGGGAATAGAAAGCCACTCCCTTTCTTCTGTTTCCTCAAATAACTATGATGTGGCACAACCTTGTAGTGCTGACCTCTGTTGCCATTGGCTTTTGAGCGGGGCTGCAAGAGATGGATGCAGATTGAATTGATGGAAGTGGTTCCCTCAGAAACATTTTCTTTGATTCTTAACCCATATCCTTTTAACAGAACTAGTAATTGTTATCACGTCTCATCGTAACTTCTTGTGGTTCCTTCTGTCTTATGTTATGGAGCATCCATGCTGCTTAGAGTGCTTAGCGATTCCCTACTTTCCTTTCTCAGTTGTTCTGTTTCTATTATTGATCTCCTGTAGAGATACAATAAATGCACTTAAAGTTAATTTGCTAGGGTGTACTTTGCATAGTCCTAAAATGAAACTGCACAGCTGGGAGAATCTCCAACATCCCATAAAGTTATGGCAATGAAAGGGTTGGTAATTAGTCAAAGACATTGCAAAAGTTTCTATAAGGATTATCATGCACCAGAGGGGTCAGCGTGGCAACAGGAGGAATTCACGGGTCATAGAAATGAATCCCCTGTTGGTTTAGACTTTTTTAAAGTATAGGAATGCTCAGCCCATTAATGGGCTGTGAGTCTGGTGGAATGATAAAGCTCCTCCTCCAGGAGAGATGGTTTCTTCACAGTATACCAGCTTGTTCATCTAAGTTTCCTGATCTGTATCTAGAACCATATAAATCTAAAATGGCCTGGCTTGGGAGGCTTGTTAATAATAAAAAAACAAAAACAAATGAAACTCTTCTTCTGGTTGATGCTTTCTTCTTTCCTCTTTGTCGCCTTCTCCTACCATCCATCAACAGTCCCAATAATGAGGTTGATGAGCTGGAAGCCACTGAAAAATAACATTTGAGAGGTTTATACTGTACAGTGCACATGTATGCATGCTCACCCCCTCCAAACATACACAAGCATAATTAGCGGAGAGATTAAAACTATTAAAACTGGAAGGCACTTTGCTTGCCAGCCCCCACTGCAGCATGAGCCTAAAATAGGTGCTGAGATCACCCCAATTTGAAGTGATCCTAGCAGGTGCTGAATCGAGCAGGGATTGCTCAAGTAAATTATCCTTCAAACTGGTACCTAAAATGGGTGATTGTTTTCCTGCTCTGTAAAAGCACCTGCCTCGTGGGCACTTTCAAAGGCATTCCTAAAAATAATAGCAATTTCTGGGAACCTGACTGCCAAGAATTCTTTTGTTTTATATTAAAATAGAAGAACAAATGAAAGAGATGAGTGAACAAAGTTGGACAGAATAAGGCATGATTTCACTTAAATCTGTGTGCAAAAGATGGCCTAGCGAGTGCACATTGGGTTGCTGAGAACATGAACCTCTGCCCCAGCAGCAGTTTCTTATCTTATATCTTATATCTTACTGTTGAGATAGAGGCTTTTCAAATTCAAATTGGATGAGTTTGAAAATTGCAGAAATTAGGAGCTTATAGTAGTACTGCGGATGGGAGGAAGACCTGGGCAGGCTATTGGGTAGAGAGGCTCGTATGCTGTTTTCCAATCCCTCTTGCCATTCTCCGTATCCCTGTATGCCCTGTTATGCTGGTGCCTTCTGTGTTGCCCCTCGTCTAGTCTCAGTTGGAAGCTCTTGGATCAGAAGTCTGCTGTTGTATCTAGACCCCAGTCACATCTCCTCCTTATCTTCTGATTCCATAATGATACTAGGGCTCTCTGAGATTACTGGTGACCTTCTGATATTTTCCCTTCTGTGGGAGAGCCAGCCAACACAAACAACCTGGGGTGATCCAAGAAGCATTTTGTCTCCTGCCTGGGTTTATGTTATCACACGCATTTTTATTCTTCAGTGCCAGAGTTCCAGTATAATGAGTGTCTCCCACATCTGGGTCTTGAGCTGGGTGAATTCAGGGGAGTCATTTTTCTATCTTCTAGCATGTTCCATATGGTCTTAGTACTGGTCTCTGCTGCAGTAGCTGAAGGAGGAGGGAGCGGCTGTGCTTTATTTGTTGCGTTGTGTTTATATTGTTTCTAAAAAAACAAGAAAACAAAATGCTGGGCACTTGCTCACTATTACAAACCTTTAAGTGCCTAAGTAATCACATGCCTACAACCATCTGATATTGCAAGCAGACTTTTGTATGCAGTTGTTCTCCTGGGATACAGTTTACATACCATCAAGACAGACTCCCCTTAGTTCATGAGACTGATGATTATGAGGCAGGGGTGCATTGTGTATGAGATGTTATATTTTGATCATACATCTCTGACATGTTGTGGTCCAAATATTCCCAGTTGGAAGCACCAGTAGCAGATCCACATAGTTCACCAGTTCTGTGTGTTGGGTTTTATAGATAGAATTGGACACAAGGGTTTTGTGAAAGGGCAATACCTTAAGTGTGAAGACATACAAAGGAATGACACCCTGCATAGAAGGTCCTATGAGCTGAAAGCAGTGTTAAGTTGGAACTTGTTTCTCCCTTATTCTTACTTTGATATATGTTTTTGGATAACTGTTGTTTTGTTCTTAGACACCTCTTTGTGGATTACTATTAGGCTAGAAAGACTGTTGGTCTGAGAGAACTCTCAAAGTTGAATGCATAATGCAGCATTGGTAGTTCCTGTTTAATGCATATAAGCAATTGACTGAATATATGTTCTTCTTGCTGTATTTGTAGCAAATGCTGCTTGCAAAGCTGTGTTTCTTCTTTAAGAGAGATTCATGGTGGTTTTGTGACAATAGATGTGACAAAGCAATGTATACTTCTGCAAACCCTCCTCAAAATCCTAATTGTGAAATGTAGCATATGGAAGATACTTACATTTTAAAGAAGGCAGAGTAAATGCTGATTATAGAATAATTAGCTTGTAAAGGTAGAGGTCTTTGTTGTTAGCTCTGTTTTATCCACATTTTCAGTTGCTTCTTTTTTCCCCAGTCCCTCTCCAGTTATAGTAATGAGGTATAATGAATGTGATCTGAAATCTTGCTATTTAATTGTATGTTTGTAATGTTTGTTATTATTGTTTTTATGCTTTATTTGTTTTGCTGCATTTCTTGTTGGCATCTATCATTCCTGTGCTTCTGCACAGAGAACAAAATCATAAGACTTACCCCAAAGAGCTTAGGCTTCAGTAATGATAGGGAGAGAAACAAGTTCAAGACAAATGCAACAAATGCAACTTTGCAAAGCCTTTCTTTTTTTTTTTTTTTTTGGATCCTGCAACTGAAAGCCATTAAGGCAGCTTTGTGGGAGTGTGGAATATATACCACAAAACCCTTCTTCCAAACTGATTTCATGTAAAAGCACAGCTGCGTAATGTTCATAATTATAAGGTAGAGCAGAACCTTCTCACTTGGCAGTACGTGCTGTGCAGTGCTGCTTTGCTTGGGAGTGACTCGCACAGCTTCAGGAGAACAGGGCTGCGGAGTCTGTCTTTGGTTAACCATGGGGCATACTGATACTGCATCTATATTTTCTCCTCAGGTGAAAAGTAAATCCTCTCTTTGGTCCATTCTGATTTAAGGAGGCAGGGAGATATAAATAGGAGCTGGACAAAAGAAAGTGTTGGTTGAAAACTGGAAACCTATGTGACAATAGTTTTTTGCTGGGTTTGGTTTTAGGCTCATGGTGCTCTTATGTAAAAATAACTCCTATTTCTTGGTTTAGGATTTCCCATTTTGATCAACACTGGTGATCAGGCTGGTGTGATGGACAGTTTAATGGCTACAAAACTCAAAGCTCAGTTCTGTTTCCTGACAGCTTTTGCAAAAATAGCTCTTTCAACTACGGATGCTCTTTCAAGGACACCAGGATGCTTCATCGAGCAGCACAAGGTGCTTGGCTCTGCTCCGCATCCCAATCTTCATCCTCTTATCCTAGAATAGGATAGGAGAAAAAACAGTAGCTGAAATAACTAATTGCTTTTCTTTTAATGCACTGTAACTCTGTAATTAAATCTTTGTTTGAAACACAGTTGGTGCAACCTTTACGTTTATGGGATCTGCTGGATTTACTTCCCTACTGCCTTCTGGCTAGACCTGCTTGGATGGCTCAAAGGCATTTTGCTACTTCTGAGTAAGGCAGCAGATGCCTAAGCTGCCAAAATCTTCATAAATTTTCTTGGGTGTAATAGCCAAGAGGTTTTTTTTTTCTGAGTTCTTGTATACTGTCTCGATCCTCTTCCTATTGAGAGGGAGCTTCCAACCGTTTAATTTTAGAGGCCACCAGGCAGAAGCAGATCAGGACGCATAGACTGCCATGCAGGGTTAGGTAGGAGGAGAGGCTGGTTTTGACCATCTCTTGTCCTGGAATTTGATATTTGCATCATGTGGCATAGAAGAAAACAAGGTTTTGCACTACAGGAACAGGAAAAGGAGGATAAGCTGCTTTGTGCAGAGTTTTATGACTTTCAGAAGGATAAGACTACATGAAATAGCAGCTGTGAATATTTTTGTGGGGGTGGTGTTCCTGGTGACATTAGGGAAGGGGTTAATTGCTCAGTCTGCCTGTCATAGTGAGGGAGGAGGAAGGGGTGAGGAGGAGAAAGCTGCAGTGCTGTGGAAGTGGCTTTCTGCTTTGAGGCAGCAACAGTGATATTTCATGTCTTGTTTGGTGTCTCCTGCTTTTAAATGTCAGTCTCTGCAGCCAGCCTTATCTCCCATAGCACATTTCAATTAGGTATTCCAAATCGTGCTCTGTTCTTCCAGGACAAATATGCCAGAGGTGGTATTTACTGTTGCAGCAGCATTTTAAATACTCTGTGCTTTCCTGTATTATATTTTTTAAAGCAAGTGAATGGTAGTTGCTCCCTTAATGAGAACTGTATTAATAATTTAATAATAATAGAAAAGAATTCTGGGGCCAGCCCTAACAATGGAGTGGTTTTAAAGATGAGGAGGTTTTCTTTTTCTGTGCTTTAGTTCCGTTTTCAAACCTGTTAAGGTTCCTTCTCTACCTTGTGTTTTCCATTGACGGTGCAAGTGTTGTGCGTGTTTCCAGTCTTGCACGCAGGGCCTGCTTGGCTGGTGAGCCTGACAGGACTGACCTACCTCAACTGTAATCTCTAACCCGGTATCACAGTCCTTTACCTCTTAAATAAGGGATAGATGAAGCAGGATTAGGCAGAAGTGAAGGGCGTGAGTTTTCAGGGATGTAGGGACCTGGTTATAGAAAGACAAGATGCCGGCAGTTTACTTCGTAGGGGAGCCATTTTTAAGCCTTGTAGTTGAGCCTGTGCTACCCCAATGAGGGGGATTCCCAAGTTTGGTGTTTTTTTTTTTTTTCCTTCTTCTAATCCACTCAAGGACTTGGATATCAGGGTCCTGAGGGTCACGAAACTGCCTGGCTCTCGTTTCTCTCGGCCGGGCCTCGAGGCTCGCCGCGCCGAGGCTGCTCCGTGGGGGCAGCAGGCCCTGCGAGAGAGCGGCGGGGCCCGTGTGCGTACCGGGGCCCTGGGGCAGCTCTCTGGGACGATGTCTTCTACCGCTATAGCTCGCTGAGAGCCCAGGCACTCTCACATCACACCTGGAAGAGAGCAGTCAGGGTTTCCAACCTGAAATCTCATCCTTCTGGTAGCGATGCTGTAATTTAGGATTTCTTTTTTCTGGCTGCGCACAAAACCTGTCTCTTTCTGATCTGTAGACTTCAGTAAGGACTGCAGAGTTGCACAACTGGGTGTTTTATCCACAGTGCATTCCCTATCATACGCACAGGGAAGAATGTAACAGCATTGTCCTCAATAAATATTTTTGCTTTTCCTTTTTCTGTTCCTAACTTAATACATATATCTACTGCCTATTTTTATTATTATTATTATCAACAACAACAACATAAACAAAAACAAGTGCTCTACCATGTATTTTCATCCTAGCTTCTGCTCTTTACTTGGAGGTTGGGTTATGGTAATGCATCTTAGTTGTTCCTTCAGCTTATCCGTTGTCACTGCTGCAGACAACTAGGTGGGAAGAAAGATTGTTGGTGGTTAAATTTGTATGAAATTTCAAAAACGTTCCCATTTGGCATCACTGTGAAAGGAAGAATTTATAAAATGTTTCGTGATAAGTGAGAGACAAGCAGGTCTGGGTGCCCATGCTAAAGAAAAGCAGTGAAACACAGGCATATGCTGCACGCCCCAAAAGAGCAAATTCTGTTATAGTGGTTCTCAGATGAGGCCCCCAGGTTGTTGGGGATTTAAGGAAGGGGTTGATCCCAAGTCCTCACTGTGCCAAATGAGCATCCTAGGTATTGGACTCAAAACTTTACCGTGAGATTTCATGATGCTTTCAGCAGGACCTGAAGGCTAATTTATTCATGACAGCCTTTTAACTGCCAGATCCTATGCAGAGGAGGAAGACAGGGATGTTCAGCCAAATACATGGGGAGTAGCTGAACCACTGCTTTTGGCAGCAGGCTATGTATCTTGGTTTTCTCTCTGGTTGAATAAAATACTTGTAACTAACTTTGCCAGAGGCAAGGCTGTGAGAATTATATCCTAGAATGCACCCACTGAACTTGCTAGCATTATAATACCGAGTTATTTTTTCCCTAATACTAGAACTTGGCCTAAAGGCTGTATCCTGGGTACATGTCCTGTGCATGTGCTAAATCCAAGTTCTTGCTCTAAACCGTGGAATTTGTAGAGCTTCTTCACAGACAACGGTGGGCACAACCTGGCAAGCGGCGTTTCCACTGTTCGGTTCTAACACATGGCCGCACTAGCAGTGACCGCAGGCAGGTCCTCCAGGCATGAGGGATGGGGCTCCTGTAGTGGTGGGTGGCTGTTCATGTCATTACAGGCCTCCGTGTTTCAGGCTCTGAGTCCAAATGGTGAGCTCCTGATTTGCAGCGTGCTAAAGCCAAGTTCAGGGGCTGAAGAGAAACCATCCCATGGTATTAGCAGCTCTGTGTGGACAAATTTCCTTTGGCGACTCTCTGAGACTTTCTAAATCTGGCTAAATTGGGCAAGGAGGGAGGGCAAAAACACCTTAGGTTTGTCTGATACTTGTTGGTGCTCTCTATAAAAAGATCATGGCTTTGTTCATGCTAGTTGCAATGTATTTTCATCACGCCTTTCAAATTTTGTGTCTAGCGTCTCTACTGTCCTATTAAATTTTCATACAGGCCTCAATGATACAGTTTTTCCAAAGGAAGATTCTTGTTTATAACAAAGACTGTTTAATAACTTCTAGAGTCATGTTAAGTAGTTTTTAAGGTAAGGTACCAGTTACCTCTGTAAAATGCTGTGAGTTCTTTGGCTTCAGAGAAACATAGACAGTGAGTATTGGCTTTTCTTTTCATGGCCAGTAATTTTTTTTTTTCCCCCAAAATAAATACCTAAATTGTAATTAAACATAAACAACCTAGCTGGGTAGGGTATCTTAGATACTACTCTTGGTGTTAAGTCTGCTTCATATTCTAATAGTCCCTGTCTTTTCCAGCTACTTGTAGGCTGGGTTTTCAAACAGACAACAGTGATAAAACAAAACTGCTCATTATTTGCATAGCTCCCGCCCGTGTTTTTTTTTAGTCATTGTTCAAATGTCAGTACTGAACATGAACAGAGTTTGGGAGAGAAAAAGAAAGTAATTACACTTCATTTAGTGTTTCTTCTGACACGGAGCTGTACTTGCTCAACTCCACGGAAGGCAACCTGCTTTATTCCTTAGTTTTTCAGATCTACGTATGTGTTTCTTTGCTGGTTTTGCCCTGAGATTTCTCCTACTAGTAAAAAGTACTTTCTGTGGTCTACATCTTGTGTTTGTGGAGACTATGATTTTGTTCAGTCTATCAGAGTAAATCCTGAGACAGTAAATGCTTCTGCACCTTTCCAAAGAAGCACCAAAACGCTGCCCAGCATGACTTGTTGGGCTCTGTGCCTTTAACATGTGCTGATTCTAGTGCCTAAAAAAAAGCACTAATTTATATTATATAATATAATAATAATATAATAATAACTTTA
>VZSV01000079.1:3339452-3373581 GCA_013398735.1 Nothocercus julius
AAAAAAAAAATAAAGCTGCAACTCTGATAGTGCTTTGATAGAAGTAGGGTTTGTTTCAGGCTCTACCACTGGCCTCTAAGATTACTGTAGGGAAATTCCTTTCCCTTGATGGGTTTCAGAAATATTTGTTGTCTCTCAATGAGAATATTGACCACAGTTTGCGTGTTTGTGGAAAATGTTTAAACTTGAGTTGTTCAGTTGAAGTCCCCTGTCAGTTTTTGCAAAAGAAGGAAAGCAATGGCCAGTGCCCTGGAACAGCTGTGATTTTCAATAATCCTCACTCTTTAAATTGCCTTTGTTTCAAGAAGTCGTGGGGTCTCTCTCTTCCTGGCCTTCAGCTTTGCACAACTGCCCCACAGGAATCTGCCTGGCATTGCTACAGCAATGGGTAACATTTCAGCCTGCAGGATTTAGGGAAAAAGTGTGAGCCTAAATTATAAAGTACAAAATAAAAGCTGAAGAGATGAAATTAAAAGCAAGCACACCCAAAGGCTCAGTTGGGTTAGGACAAGACTCTTTGTGTCCCTCACTGTGCAGTTATAACTGTCTATAGTTATTATATAGGAAATGTAATAAACTTTTTTTGTGGGCTTCCAAATCAGAGCATAGTAGTAATTTGTGTTACTTCGTGCAGGTGTAGATGAATGTACCAGGCCCAACTCAGATTTGTTCCACACTGGGAGATGGATCTGAATGGTTTCTGCAGAATATGAAGGACATGCAAAAACTACTAAAAAGTTTTGCACTCCCCTTTGACGAAATAGGGCACTGATGAATCAATCTTACTCTGAGTGGGGTTGATCTTTTTTTCAGTGTGCTGATTTCTGCTGACTTTTAGATCATGCTTAACCAAACTTTCTCTGTCATCAGTCAGAAAAAGAAAAGGGAGGCAGGGAGGGAATTCAGGATTTACACTTGTGTACTTCACTTTTGGACTTGTCTATGGATATGTAATTATTTGTAATAGAAGGTGTAGTGATTAGTAGCAGAACTGGGAATACAAATAAGGTAATGTGAGCTATGGCGTTTCATGCTCTGCACTTATACCAGGCCCTGTACTGATGAGTGCAGTCCTCCCCTGATCAAAGCAGGTGGTAACATGGAATCGTAGAGCTCCCAATCTGTAATTCCTTCAAGATGGTGATTGCTTTTAAGGATGAACCAGTCAGTCAAGAAGTGATTAGGTACCTTTTGCTCACACTTTTTCTCTTGAGCAAATTATTATAGGAAGAACTGTGAGGATAAAAGCAGTGCACCTGCAGAAAAAGGGGGAGAAATCTGGAGAGGAACATGAAACAAGCTGAATTCAGGTGGAGAAATGGTTAGCAGCAATTCCGACCCCCACAGTGACAGGCCCACCCAGTACAGGAAGAAAGCTAAATATATCAACTTCTGCGGTGCCTCTTCTTACCTTTCTGTGATCTTGCTTTGCATAATAATTAACAGGGACAGTCTCTGCTTTAAAGCTAGAGGTAACAGGGAGCCAAAGCCAATGTGCTGCTGCTGACCTGACATTCTCATTTGTCACATGGAGGAACATGCCATAAATGTCAGTAGCAAAGGTAGCATTCATGAAGTAAAAATGTCAGTTTTTAATTTGGCGTGAAGACTACTGGATGTGGTAGTTTTTGCCCAGACTGTTATCAGAATTAACGTGTTAGTCATGCTGCTGCAATTTCTTCAGAAATACAAAGGAGGCTGAAGATTCAAGGATCTCAATCTGACCAGCACTTCTCCAGTGATGCTCTCCTTTTCTCCTTTAGTATCTCTGTGTATATACACACATTAACATACCTATATACACACACCATAACTGTGTATGTATGTATATGTATACATACATGCATGCCATACATACACGCACGGAATGGGGAAAAGTGGCAGTTGTCTCCCATTTACCAAGCATAGTTTGACACTTAGGAACTAGGAAGTGATATGCAAATATTTGATCACCTCCATTACCTTGTCTCAGAGAGTGGCTAGTTCCAGTGTTTGCTGAAAGAAAAAGAAGCATGGACTTAAAATGTAGAATAATGTACATATGCAGGGAAGGTCTCAACTTTGTCGGTATGTGGCCAGTTCTCTGGAATTGGGCGGTTTGTGCGTTTTCTAGAAATGCTCAAATAGAGTTTAATAAGCATATGCTGTAAGTGTAGCAGTTTCCACTATCTAACGTCTGGATGTCCTCCTGCTATGTGAGGTGAGACTAATGATACCCAAAATATAATGTCTGGACTTGGCATGGAGGTCAAAAGAAGACTGTGTGTTGGAAGCCTTTGTCAGGTCTGGCACAATGAGATATAGATCAGAAATATAGAGAGCAGGAGACGTCTGGAGAGACTGCCCACTCTGCTTTGCTTTGTTTTTATTTGCAAGTCTCATTTTTTCCTAACCCATCATTGCCCTGTTACGTCCTTGACTCGGTGCAGTCCAAACCAGGTGCGGCTGCGGTGCTGTGCGAGTCCGTGACGGGGGCAGGAGCTCCGGAGACGAATGCAGACGTGGACGCTCGTGTGTGCACCTGCAGAGTGCCCTTCCAGGGGGCTGTTGTGCAGCGTAGACTTGGTATGCTGCGTATTCCCAAATGCTGCATTTCTTCCTTAAAAAAAAATGTGCATATTACCTGCATGTGGCTTTTTAGGAGTAAGCAAAGTCTGATTAAAATCTGGTGTTTTTGTGCTGTACTAGGACCTTCTTGCACACTTGAGCGCTCTGGATTATGCATGTGTAGGGGCTTAATGGACGATGTGATAGACTGACTCTTACACAGAAACTATGGGATTATCCTCCTACAAATACAAAGACTCAATGCATCTTTTAATGAAGCTTCAATATTTGATATCCCTTCTATATAAACTGTGTGTTTTGTCTGTTAAATAACAGTACAAGATTCCAACAGATGCAGTATGAGACTGGCATACATAATTTACTTGCAGTCTTGATATATATTTTATGTAATTGTATTAATTATTACCTGCTGCTACCTGCAGATGTGAGTGCAGTGAAGTTCTGCTGCAGTGAGAGACACACAATATAGGAAACATGATATTACTTGATTAATCTTTCCTGTGAAGGATCAAACTGCATCTGAGGAAAGCCTTGTGGTTAAGGCAAATTCTGAGAAACAGAAAGATTTGCTTTCTTTTTTTTGGTTATCCTAAAGAGTCTCTGCTTCTGATTTTAGGTAAATTAATCTTACCATATCTCTCTCTTGCTTTGTGTCAATTTTTCCATCTGTAAAATGGGGATGCTTTTACTAGCCTTCAGTAACCCACAGGTGGTATAAATTGTATGAAGCTAGATTACTGAATATTTTAAAGCATACTTAATACTGCAGTTGGACAGCGCTGTAAAAAAGCAAAAAATAATAAAAAAAGAGCAAGTAGTTTGCTTTTTAATTAATTTTTAGTTAACCATATTTTTTTCTGTGAGATCAGTTTTTTTTTTTTGTTCTACACACTCCTCTGTGTGTGCGTGTGTGTGTGTGTTTGTGTGTATGTGTGTGTGTGCATAGAGTTTTCATGCTCCAAATGTTTGGGTAGCTCTAGGGGAATATTTGAAACTGGATCTTTTTCTTGCAATCAAAATGCCAGGTGAAATAAGCTTGCATAGATAGTAAAAAGAAAGGGAAGATACAAGAGATTAATACCCGCATTTCACTGGAAAGGTTTAATGATATTTATTTAGAGAGGACGGAGAGGGTACAATTTAGGCAGTAAAAGATTCTAAGCCACGTTGGGTGAAGATGATACCAGCAGGAGGCTTTTGTATCTGTGGTGAATTCAGCTATCTGGCAATTTCTTTCTTTTTTTTGGAAAACATAATTCTAGATGGCTTTACATGAGAATTTCAATCTGAAATGCTCTTGAAATTGTACTATAATGGCACCTATAGGCAGGTATAGGCTTCTGACAAAACTATACAGATCCTGTTAGCCCAGTTTTTTGGGTTTATAGTAAGCATAGTAGAAAGGTCTAAGTTTAATTAAAAAAAAAAAAAAATCAATGTTCAGAATAGATCTAGGAATGGGCAACATGGGAGACCAGAGAGGGAAATAACAGAATTGTTATTTATTGCGTATGGCATCAAGGAAGGAGGAATGCCCTGCTAAATCTTTTTGGGAGGGGAGAGGGATCAACAAGTGGCTGTGTACCTGAGATGAAAAGGGTTTGGATGAACACTGTCTCCCAGCATATTTTTACTCTTTTAAGAGTTTTTGCTTCTTGGTGGTCTTATCAGCCAGTTCTTCAAAATAAAAACCTAATTAAAACTTAGCAGCTGCTGCATATGCTGAAATATAGAAAATAGTAACTGTCAGTCACTCAGCTAATGGCAGAAAAAGTGCACATGCATGTTTCTTTCAGTGTTTAGTTTATTAAAACTACTTAATTCAACTTGCTGCAAATATATGGAGAGAGTAATAGAATTTAAATAAGAAGATATTTTGTACCCGTTTACAGAAACTCTGTATGCGCATAGCCCCTACCACAGAGTCATGCAAAGAAAGGAAAGATCTTTTCCTCCTCTTCCCATAAATATATAAGCAATAATTTTTGCTGTAAAACTATAATGCCTTAGCTGATGCCCATGTTTCATTGTTGATTTTGATGGGCTAGAACTGCAAATGCTTAGTTATGTGTTCACAATCCCTGCAGTGCTGATGATTATGGACATTCTCACTTAATACAAAATTGTCCTTTTGAAACCTATGGATCTTATTTCTGCCCTCACAGTTGCCCAGAGTTTCCTAATGATTGCTGTGTGTACTGTAAGACAACCATGGAATACTTGGTAGTTGCAATTCGCTCTTTGCCTCATTTCCCTTGCACTGTTACTTCTTTGACCTTGGGCTGAATATTTCTAAAATATCTGCTCAGCAGAAATCCATTACGGGAAATGAGGAAAGAGGAGAGGGTATCTCTGAAGTAGATGCACTTAAAAATATATACTTGTTAATTTGACTGTGTTTTCTATGGCATATTTCCAGCTCTGCTTTTTGGATGAGTGTCATTCTTAGTGCCTACACTGCTAAACTCTGAATTCAGGGTGCTTTCCCTGTTACGACACGGAGCAGCAGTTGACACAGCTTCATCTCAAGACACATGCCCTTTCCAGGAATACTGTGGCTGCCAACATGTGTTGGCCAAACACTTGGCACATAAGGAATTTTGTTATACACTGAATTTACGGGCGGAGGCAGGGAAGCAGCTGCATGTGCCTACACTACCAAGTGAAGGAAGGTGTGATGAGTAGATGCCCTGGTTTATCTGCCAGGAGACCTAAGCAACATCCAGTCAATCTGAAATGGTGCCCAAGGAAAACCTGGTGAACTGGGCAGCAGGAGCTATTGCAGACAACAGGTAGTTTGAGGAAATTGGGTTGGCAGGTTGCTTGAATGGAAGAAGCTTCGAGTTTTGCCTCCCTTTCTCTGGAAAGCAGAGTAGTGTCAAGGATTGGGAGACTTGGCTACTGTGCTTTGCCGCAGAGAAGCTACAGGCCTATGGATATAGGTTGAATGACTTAATGGACTATCCTGATTGAATCCCAAATACCTCTTTTAAGAGGCTGCCATTCTCAAGGATGGTACAAATGAGAGATTTTTATCTCCAAAGTTATTTACATAACCTCCTTTATGAATTCTCAATAAGAGATTTGGTGTAGATGATCAGAGCTTAAGAACTTAAGGTTACTGTTGCCATTGGCAAAACAGAGAAACAGACAAAAATATAGCCGAGACCCTTGAGAGAGGAGGTTTGTGGCTCCTTTGTGAATTAAAATTTGATCTTCAAAGCCGATAAAAGCCATTATGCACTGAACAATAGAAATATGTGTGTTACAGGCATGCTTATATATAATTCAATCCATAATTAGACTGTGGAGCTTACTACAGACCAGGATTGAACTGAAAAACTCAAATATCCTGCATATATATATATGTACACACGCACACACGTGAAATCCTGCTTTTTTTGAAGACTTAAAAAGAATCATAGTTCAGAGGTCAAAATCACCTCTAGCTTACTATGGATATGAATAAAATCTCACAATGTATCCTATATGCAGCACTAAGGAAATGGTGTTCCTTAGGGCAACCTGGATCAAGGCAGGGCTGGACTGAAAGCTCCATGCCAGCAGGTGGCTAGTACAGTGAGATTGCACCTTGTATGATAGTCCAGATATATTTACTGTGGTGGAGAGAGGGCAGAGCAGCTGAGCTTTCCTCTGGCTGTCTCAGAGCTGCTTTATGCAGAAAATTTCCCTTTGAGTTCAGTCTCCAGGCCTGTCTTGTTCCCAGCACAGTTGCAACTCGATGAGCGTGCCACAGACTTGCGTCTTTCATCTCATTAGTATTGCTGGTGTTTGTCCAGGCCACCTCTAGAAAGAACAAAAAAACTCCTGTCCTATGTGTCTGCAAAGCTATTAACAATACACGCACGCTGCAAATCTGTGGAGTCATCGTTGTTGCGGTATCGCTGTGTTTGTGCAGAACGCTGAAAACTTATATAACGGCTTCTTCGTTTTTTTGTTTCATTGCTTTTTTTTGAGAAATACAATGGCAGTGCTTGGTTTACCTTGAGCAGAAACGCTTTCAAGTGAGATTGCATCAATAAAAAATGCAGCCCTCCAGGGCTTGTGCCATGATAATACAAGAGGAGCCCAGAAACAGTTCGGCTGAGGATGGAGCCTCGAGCGTGAGGCTGGGTATTTAAGATTTTGAAGCTGAATATGGGTAAAGGAGGGGATTTGGTTCTTGCAGCCAGGACTTTACATCTGCTCGTGTTGCGGGCTGAGGGGCTTCGGCGTGGCGTCGGGAGCAGTGGTGCTGGCGTCGCGGGTGGCCATCGCTCTCCTGAGAGCAGCGGGTCACTGCCTCGGATAGTACCTGGCCTGTGACGCTCAGAAAACCCATTTATCAGGAGAAACCTTCTGCAGTGCAGCCTGTGAACGCCTCTGTGCACTCCTCTAGCTTTCGGAGGCAGGAATACTGATGCCAAGCTCTTGCCTTGCCCTTTTTGAGTTGTCCTGGCCTTGCTGCCCGCTCGGCAAGCGCTCGCTGTCAAGCCGTATGTAATTTCCCGTCCTGCCTCGCGTTCGCCATGGCCATGGCCTCCTCCGGTGGCCGGTACGGGGCCCTGCTTAGGTGGGAGGCGAGCGGAGAGGCAAGGCTGGGCTGAGCAGGAGTTGAGCTAAGGCCAGGCGCTCGCGTAGCGCTGTGGCGACGAGGACAAGCACCCGGTGGGCCTCGCTCCTTGCTGCCTGCAGCCAGGGATGGGGCTCTGCACCTCTTCGCTCAGTAGAGACACCCTTGAAGTTACCGGGGAAGGTTCGTAGTAAAGATTTTTTTCCAGAGACTTGTCTTAGGACTAGAGAAAAGTTTAGATTTCCCCTTTCAGTGTTGCATAAATTCATAGCTTTGTTTCCAGAAGTTGGAGCAGCTGAAGGGAAAAGGACCACTTAGCTGGGAAAAACGATACAGGTGGGAGGAACTGGTCAGAGCATGCATGGGGTGTGCTGGTCGCAGGTGAGCTTGGAAGAGGAGGTCATTGCTCATTTGCTCCCACCAGGGCTGAGCCTCATTTAGAGAAAAGGTGTACCTCAGCATAATTTATTTTATTTATTTATTTTTTCTTTATTTCCCAGTTACAGGTGGGATAGAGTCTGTGCTCCCACTGTGCTGTAGAGCAATGCTGTTCTTAATAGCAAGTGTCTTAGAGTGTGTGCCTTGAAGTCCCGATAGCGAAGGGCTCCTGGCTGCAGGGCTCCCCTTCCTGCGCGCGTGGAGCGGCCGGGGAGCAGCGGAGGGAGCCGGGCAGCGCGGGGTGCGCAGCTAAACCGCCTTCGCTCCAGCCAAGAGAGGGCACATTAACAAGGTAATTACAGCACATTACTTCAGCGGGGATGCATCAATTTTAATCCTTGAAGCATCCTAGTGAAGTAGATAAGTGAGTACTATTAGTCCCATTTTACAAAAGGAGAGAGTGAATTAAAAGCTGAAATGACTTGTCCACAGCAAAAGCTGTAATCTGTATGAAGGGCAGGGATTAGAGAAGAGCCTGATTCACAGACCCAGCAGGGAGTCATTCCTGCTTGATTCTGGAGAACTCTCCATTAGCTTCCCTCCAGCCAGAACAGAAGGAACACTGGGAACAGGGTACTTTGTTTTTCATACTTTTGCCACTCCATTTTTCTGCTTGCAAACGAATTACCACGTTCTCAAAATTTGTTGATGTGTATTTATTGATGGATCTCTTTAGCAAATCCTGCTTTATGCATAATTTTGTAGATAGGTCAGCACAAATATGTAGAATTTATACTGTTGTTAGTGACCTGGTTATGTCTTTGGATAGATGCAGTTTAAAAACTGAAAAATGGTTTTGTTCTCACAGTGGTGAATTTAATTGTTTAATCGAAAAGACCACAACAGCTCAGAGCTGTTGTTACACAAAGGCAAGAGGGACACCCTAAATGTCCAGCTTTATTTATTTTTGGTTAGCTGTTCAATTTGAGTTGATCTTATTATATTTATTTTTTGAAGTTTTTTTTTGCAAGATTTATTAGAAGTCAGTAGAATATTTTGGGAAAGAAACGTGAAGGGGGCTTTGCAGCCAAATTTATTCCAATTTAGTTTCCTGCCTCATCACAGCAGAGTCTAATGTGCAGTTTATCTTGAGTTATAAATCAAACAATGTTGTATCACTGAATAAAAGCCTAATCTATCACTGACTGATAGAGAAGCAGACCGTGATTTTTCAGTCAATTGGCAGCATAATCTTATGAAAAACTGTGTGTAGCTAGGCATAATTTTCTTTTGGGTTGTAAAGTGGGATTAGCCCTTGTTATCCCGAAGTTTGGCTCATACAGGACCTATTTTTTTTTTCTAACCTCGAGATGCCTGTAGAGAACTTAAGCTTCCCTTTTTGCCAGACTCAATACATGGTTCTACCCAGTCGTAGCAGATTTGCCAGTACATTTGAATAGCAACTTGCCCATGGATGTTTGCTCACCTCTGTGTGAAATAAGTTGCTGGCTGTCAGACTGGCCCCTGCAAGGCTCAAGGCTTCACCAAAACCTTTGCCTTGCCTGGTGCTCAGGTGCCCGCTGCTGCAGTGCTGAGCTGCGCAGGCTGCTCCCTGATGCCCTGCTCTTAGATGGCCTTTGCCCTGCAGCTAGAACGGCACAAATATCCCAGGGCTGCGGGTGAGAGACCTGACCTGACCAGCTGCTCCTCTGAGCTTCATTCCAGACTCTGAAAACTTGTACTTGGGAGGCCAAGAGCTGTTCCTGGCTCGCCAGCCCCACAGCCTGTCAGGCGGGGGCTTTGCCTCTAGCCCAGCTTGCTCCTGTTTAGGTTGTCTAGGCGCACAGGATCTCCCTTTACTTTCCCAGAGCATGCTAGCTTAGCATTAGTTTAATTTATTGAGCTGTCTAGCCCTCCTCCCTTTTTTGCCTCGATCTGATTTTTTCTACCCCTCTCTCACAGCCTGGTGCTCTAAGGAAGCAAGGCTATTTTACTGCAACTGCTATAGGCATTTCATAGCATAATGGTCCCTTTTGCCGTCCTTGCCCTCCTTGCCGGCAGCATTATCTCTGCAGTGCGCACCGTTGGCACTCAGCTGCACCTGGTTCCTACACAGCCCGCATGCAGGAGAGCAGCCCAGCACAGGCAGCACTGAGACATGAGCCATGCAAGTGAGCCGGCTCGGTTCTGCAGGTTCTCCCTGCTACTGTACCGCTGCAAGCCTTTATGGGGCCATGCCGAGCTACTCACCTCAGGTATGAAGTATAACTAGAGATGAGGATTGTACAGAAGGAAGAATGAAATACCACACAATCCAGCACGTGATCATGACCTCCCTCCCTAAAATACTCAACCCCAGAGCCTCAGAGGCTGTAAAAAGTGTCTGTGCAAAGCACTGCAAGGTGTCCTAGAAGATCCTCTGTGAAGCCTTACATAACCTTAACCTCACATGTTTTATGTGAGATGAGCAGAGGCTAATCAGGCAGAGGAGAAGCCCTTTAGTAGCAGGGCCCTTGGATCATTTGGTTTTAGATCAAGGAAATTTTTTCCTCTATTTCATCGTTGCGCTCAAACGATGCAGAGTAAAAGTTGGAATGGGCCAGGCATCAGCAGAGTCTGCTGCTCCCTGTTTTGTTGAGAAGCTTCTTAATTCTGAGATATAGGCCCAGGAAGCCAGTTTCTGCTAACCTGCAATGCTGAGGGCAGATGCTTAGAAGTTCCTGCCCCAGCACTGCAGAGCAGTACTACTGCTGCTTAGAATTGCTCACTATTAGGCAATTTATCTGCACCACACTCTTAAACAACTCAATCTCATTTACAGTGTCTCCATTTGAAGAAAGAGATTGTAAAATGATTAAACCATGGCCATGTATCAGACTTTTGCTAGATTTAAGATAAGACATGACAGGCATCTTGTAACACTCAGATGACTCAGATTTTGATTCATGAGCCAGGCCATCAGAGCTCTACTTGCACTGTCGGGTTGGTCTCTTCTCAGCAGTTGCATAGCAGATTGCAGATGCCTTGCCCAGCTTTTCTTTAAGCGTTTACATTGGGCATGCCTTTTTTTTTTTCTCTCCAAAAAAATAAAATAAATAAAAAAAAAAGAACCTTTGAGGACTCCAAAGGCTATATCTTTTGCAAATTGCAAATTATTTTCCTTTATTTACTGTAAGCATTTTTTTAATCAATTTTATTCTGTGCCTGCTTCCTCTCTCCCCTTAGTTCCATGGTGTGTGTATAGAAATCTCATCTTGCTGGAATTCACTAGTACTGAAATAATGGATACTGAGAATATTTTATTTTCCAGGTCTTTGGATTCAGTTCTGCTCCTGCTGTCCTATTAATATAGCTTTTTCAAGAGCTTTAAAAATCAAAACAAATGCATATGAAACCATGAAACCATGTAAGATTTTGTTCCTTTTCCCTCTGTAATGGAGATTGAAATACCTGCAGCAAAAACAGAATTGCACCTGGAGAGTTTGAATTAAACCCCAAAGTCACTGTTTGCTTTAATCTCTTGGTTATGTAAAATGCAGTTTAAATGAAGAGAACGGTTATTCCTTGTGTTGTGGTGACAGCTCTGGACCTGGTCTGAACTTGATTACAGATAGATGTGGGAGTGAACGAAGTTAATTGACAAGTCAGCTTGAAAACAAATCTCCTTTTTGAGATTTGCAGGAGTTGAAGGACATAAGGGGAGGGGTGAGATAGTTCAGCTGTCCCTGGACTGCAAGGAAAATGGCTTATGCATATTAAAATGATGCTCTGAAGCCTGCTGACTGAAACAGCGGCGTTCCTTTGCCCTGCTCGGGATGGCGGCTCCCCGTGCTTGCTGCCGGGTGCTGCTGGCTGGGGTAGGCAGAGCTCGTGCTGTGTCAGATGCTGCACGGGCTGGAGGCTCCGCGGGGGTCCACAGGGGTCTGCGGGTGGCAGGCCCAGGCCTTGCAGCTAGGGCATGTCCCGCGGCCCTGCAGCAGCCTCGGGGTGTTTTGGAGCCAGGGAACAACAGTGTGCTTCAAACTGGCAGCCAGGCAGTGGATTCCTTGTGCTGTGCATGGTACTAATGTAAACTGCAGCCTTCCCCTGGCTCCATGGGCCTGGCTCCGCTGTGTCTTGCCCTTTCCTGCAGCCTGGTTTCTAGCGGGATTCTAGTTTGTGTCTTTCCCTTTTGCTATTGCTCAGAGGTTGCACAAGGTCCCTTGCAAGGCAGCTGAGCCCTGGATGTCACAGGTAGAGGGTTTCTGGGGACACAGGAAACAGCTACTACTCTTTTTTTTTTTTTTTCCTGTGGAATAAGCTCCCTTGACTGTGACAGACTCCTCAACAGTGAAGAAAAAGGAGCAGCAGCAGTCTAAAAGGAGGATGGAGAACTGGTTAATCTTGTTTCTTTATCACTCTGCCTGTTAAACATAATTATTCTTGCTCTTATGAAGCCTCTAAACAGTCACAATTAGGAATTATGATAACAAGGTCTGTTGTGTCATGAAAGCTTCCTTCCTGGCTTATGGAAGGGAGCTCCTGTGGTGAAGGCATGCATCGGGAAGACATTCTTTTCTTCTCCCAGCTCTTCTGTAGAAAGGGCTTGATGCCCTTTTAATTGGCAAGGCAAGTGCTCAGCACCAAGGGTAATGAGATCTGGCTGGTTGTTCCTGGAAAGTGGCAACTAAGGCCAAGTGTCATGAGCTGGTTCTGACCCCTCAAAGGTATGGTCCTTGGACCTCATGCCAGCAAATGGGGCTGTCCTGGCCTCTGCAGTGTCTGGAGTATTTGGTGCCTTCAAAATCCGACCCTCTCTTGATAGGCATAAAAACTGACATTCTATTTAAAGAGCAATGCACAGCAAAAATGATGATAATGGCTACTGTAGATTTCCAGGAGAGAAGGTAGGAAAAATAAAGGTGCAAATAAAATCAAAAGGTAGATCTTACTTCCCTACAACTTTAGCACTGGTTTAGTCTGTCAGAAAGCTTTCCATAGAGCATCCTGAAGATGCTACAAATGAGTGTTTTGTTTAAAAACTGTTGCTGAATAAATATTATCTGTTGGTAGCATCCAACAGTTAGGTTTCTTTCACAGCTCTGTTTTCTTCTTACTTAGCTAATGGAGTTGCTCAGTGTAGGGGAAGTTGCTACAGGAATTCATTGCAGATTCCTTTGATTTTCTGAATGTGTTTCTCAGCTTGAATGGGACAGTTCAACAGGCCTGGACACAGTCATGTTATTTGTACCATATAAGCTAAGTCCGGCCACAGACAACTCAGTCCTAGAAAATCCTTGAAATGACTGCAGAGTTGAGTGCAGTGCACTCTCACTTTTTCTAGTTGTCTGAAAACTTCTCTGTGTTTATTTTTGCCATAATCTTTTGCTGACTAGAGATTATATTAAAATGGAATCTTTATTTTTAGTCTTATAGCAAATTTATTTCTTTGTATTGGCTTCCCTTTCTTGCTGAAACCAAAACTAAGGTCACTGGCCTGTTAAACTAAAATGTTTATTGGCATTCGAATTTTCAGTTGCCTAAATCAGCTGTTTGTTTCCATCACTGTTTGCAAAATCCCCTTGGACTACAAAGAAGAGTTTGAGCAGACACTCTGAACTCTGGGCATGCTCCAGAGAGAAAAGCAAGATATTGCAAAGCAGAAAGCAGTCTAGTGCCCAATGTGCCGCTTAAGATAGCTCCACATTCAAAAGCAAAAGGTCATGATAGTGGGGTAAAGCTAAAGGAAGGATTAGCATATAAGCAACCCAGGCAGAATTTGTTTCAACATAGCACAGTTAGAAATTTTGAAGAAACTGCTAGTCAACAAGCTAAGATGCATTGAAAAGTGTGCTGGAGATCTGTCATGGAAATGGAGAAAAGTAACAGATATCGATCATGGCAAAGACCTACAGCAACGTGTCAATGACACCTCACTTAAGGAGTTTCTTTAGGGAGTATTTTCGAAAGTGATGTCAGGTTTCAGAAGGCCAGAAGTAATAAAGTTGTTCTACACCTGAACAAATCAGAGTAAAAAAAATCTAATGAGAAAATGTGAAGGAACGGACAGATTCCTATTAGGAGATGAGGACTTGAGTAGAAAGAAATAGTTTGGCCCTTTACTAAGGCAGTGTTGTGGTTGAACCTCTGTTTCACCTTGCATACTGCTGCAGGTCAGGAGTGCTCAGAAGTTGTTCTATCCTCTGGTTGAACTGCACCTTTTCAGAGATGGACAGCAGTTTTATTTCTGAAGTAACAGATAGCATTGACCAATAGATAAATTAGGTAGATGATGAGGCTTTGGAATAAGCATGTCTGCATTATCTGGTTAGTGCTGTTAGAATTTTTTTTTTTTTTTTTTTTTATGCAGAAGAATATGGGGGAAATGATACGGTGCAGTGAGAATGCATGTCTTTTTGGCAGTTGATATTTGTGGATATCTGGCTCTGTGTCAGTAGTTTTCTGAGAAGTATTAGTAAGAAGTATTAGTAGAAATATTTGGGTAAATGAGCAGATATCCTTAAGACCACTTTGATACCTTAGCCTGTCTCACAGTCCTTGTCCGACTGCAGCAGGTAGACTGTCTGTGGCTCTAAAGCAGCGTCCGTAGTCAAAGATCAAATACAGCAGTCTGCTAGATGCAAGGTCTAAAGGACCCCAAGGTGTCTTGCCTCTCAAGAGGCTATATATTGAGAATTTAGAATGGGAAACTAGGTAACTGTCATTTGATTCCAGTTCACAATGTAGCAATCTACCACTTGCTTCCTCTTATTTTAATGTTTGCCCTTATGTTAGGGGCCATATATAAACTGCAAAATGTAGTTAATTGCAGTTTGTAAAGTGATTTGAGATGTCTGCCTGAAGGTTATCAGAAAGTCCAGTGTTCACGTGCTACTGCTTCTGCTCAGGGTGCTTGGAGAGCAGACACATGCTGGAGATGAGAATTCATGGAGCTGTTTGCCCCATGGAAGAAGTGAGATGAGCGTCTGTATGTTTTCGGTCCATCTTTCTTTCTGCCTGTTGAGATGTTGGTTGGTTTCTTCACAAACATATGAAGGTGGTTTCCAAAGCGACTATGACAGATGATGGTCTGGAATTGGGCAGGACCCCTAGCACAGCATAAGCCCTGATGGACATCCTGCTGATGGTGACATCTGAGAGCACTTTGTGTAGTATTTAAAACAATACGGAGGGAGCCAGGACTGCTTGGTATTACACTTGATTCTGCGATGAATTTAGGAAAATGAGGCAGAGGGCCAAGATTCCCGACCCCTGTTCTTGTAGGGGAACATTCTTATATTAAAAGCAGAAAAACAGTGAATACAGATTTTTAGGTCTCAGGACCTGTGTGGGCAGTAGCTTCTTGTCTAGTCCTTGGTGGGAGGAAGGGACAAGCTCCTGCTCCCTGTGCCTCTGATTGCCTGTTAGTATTTTGGAGGTGATGCTTCTCAACATGCCATGTGGTCTTTGAGAAGATGAGCTGATCATTCCTTCCAGTAGCCTTAGAGATGCTGCTGCAGGCATGCTGGAGAAAGAGGGTTGCTATTGCAATTGCAGAAGGCACAGAGAAATGGGAAGGGCATAGGGATGAAGGGATGATCCCCAGAACTGGTGAAAGTCGAAGTGCCGGGCGCATGCTGGCCAGCGGGGCCCCTCTGCATCTTAATAGGGGCCTTGGAGGGGCCGGTTCTGTTGGTGCTGCGTGGATGTGCTGGGCCTGTCCCACCTGGCCTCCCGTGGCGTGGCCCCCGCGGGCGCAGCCGCTCCGCTCGCCAGCCAGGCGCAGCGAGAAACAACCGCGTCGCCATGGGAACGGGGAGACAGCTGAAAAATGGCAGCTAACTGCAGCTGCCCCGCGTTTAATATCGACTCTGGCACTGACAGAACAGATAATGGGCAATAACACACCATTATGCTGCGGGGAAATGAAATGCTTCAGCAGATGTCTGTCATGCTGCAGGGATTTATTTGTTACTGTACCAGCGGAGATTTCTCTTTCCTTCTGTCTATCACTTTCTGTTGTTCTCGCTTTCCTCCTCCTTTCCTTTTCCTGTCTCTGCTCCTGCACTCATCCCTTCTTCCTTCACTTTCTCCTGCTTTGTTCTTTTCTTTCTTACTTGTGGTTTTTCTTCCCCACCTCTCTCTCTCACCTCCTCCAGCATGTTCGTTAACTCCTCTCTCATTCTATTTTTCTTGCTCCTCATGCTGGAGCGCTCTGTGTATGAAGTCCAAGAGGTTCTTTATGAAGCTCCAACCTTTTTGCTCCTTTCAAGCTTCCCATTTGCTTTTGATCTCTGTGCAAGATCCATATATTCATACCAGTGCAGTAGGGATGAACTTGGCTTGAGAACTTTTCAGCCAGCGTATTTCTGCAGGTTGTGTTTTAGCTTGTCAAGTGCAACTCAGTGTAATGGAAGCTGCTCAGTCCTGTCCTCTACAGTTAGATCTAAGGGGATGTTGTGATTCCTCTGGTGGCATTTGGGGAATATCTGGAGCTGGCCAGAGAGGGTGTGGAGTTGGATGGTTTCCATCCAGGTTGTGGATCCTGATGGTTTCATGTTCCTAACACTGTTCCTCTTTCATGTTCTAGTTATTCAGGGTCAGCTTTATTTGTGTTTGCTGTGGAGTTAGTTTTTCTGCATGTCCTGCTTTTGTGAATCTCCAGTGTTATAGAATCGGGTGCATTATAGCAAATCATCCTCTCAGATGAAGATCCTCTTCTACTAAGAGGAGGATGGTCCCTCTGGAGATGTGGACTATCTCTCCAACAGCTGGGTGAGTTGCAGCTGCTTTGGACTAAGCTGTGAAATTTTAGATGGAATGAATGAATTTCCATATTCCGTAGATGGGATGGCCTGTGAACTCCCCATTTTCCTCAAAGACAGCTCTGACATTAGCAAAGTGTTCTTAGTGCAGATGCACTTTATACAGCCAGAAATATATTTGTTTTTTTTTTTTAGTACAGCTACAGCTTATTTCCACATCTTCATGCAAAGAAACATGATATTCTCACAGGTACGCAGTCATGCAGGTGTAGCTGCATCTAAGTGACCTTGCTGGTGTGTCCTGACACACACCTGATGGGGAGTGTAGGAAGCTACAGCACCTTGTCCCTCCACAAAATGTAGGCACTCTGTGCACCACGCAGTCCTAACCACATGATGTGGCTGGGGTCTGGCAGCTGCCCAGTCCCTGCTTGCTGCAGCTTTCGTCGTAGTTCTGGCAGGGATCACATCCCTCTTGCCTGATGCTGTTGGCTGAGAGAACATGTGTGATACAGAACCTGTGCAAGGCCTTGTTATGCTGGGAGGGCTTTATTGCTGCAAACATGCAAATGGCATCTTTAAATACAGATAAGTTTGAGTTCTCTTGCTAGTGTAACTTATGTCTGGTCCCCTACTGAAAGAAATCATATCAGCAAATTATATTTTCTGTCAGTATAATGACATCTGTACTCCAGCTTTTGTCGTTGTTGAAACGATGTTTACAGAAGATGTTATTTTTTCATGAACCCAATTGATAAATCTGTGCCGTTAAATCTTAAAGTAAGAGCAGGAGCGATATGCTTATATGCAGTGTACCATATGGATCTATACCAGGATCATTTTTCTTTCTCTTAAGTATAAAAGAGTTAGCACAGCAAATCTATCCAAGCCAGAGAGGGATTTTTTTCCCCTAGAAAGGGAGTTTTGCAAGGACTAAATACAACACAGTTTTGAGAAGGTCAGATCTTACCAGCTCTTGTTATTCAGGTCCTGGGTTCCAACCATAACCAAACTTTGATAAAATGCGCTTACACAGTCTTGCAAATCGTCTCAATTTTCAATGCTTGTGTCTGACCTATGTTTCCGGGACTGTGGAACAAGTATCTATTGTTTGGATCTTAACAGAAATGTTTCCACTTTTTGTATAAAATCTGTACAGTGACTCTTAAATGCAGATGGCCCTTGCTGTGGTTAATGACAAACAATTGTGGGATGAATCTTGAATACGATAGCAGGTAAGACAATAAACATAAGAGGGACAAAGTATGATCCTCACAGCTTGTGTTCTTGGATACCTATCTCTCTGAATGGTTTTAAGTAGAATATTTCACAAAATGTGCCATTTCACCATACATCCTATATATCTGATTTTCTTGAACTGCTTCGCTATGAACTTTCAGCATGTTCCTCAGAAGCCTCATTACAAATCACACTTGAAATGGGACAAGCTTTGAGATATAACGGTTTGATGTACAGCTGATTAGCAGGATGCCATTTATTGTGACTGTTAATTTTATTATATTCCAATAGACTTGGAAGTAGCTGTTTGAGAGAGTATGATCTTCTCCATCTTTCTCTGTTTTGCCCAGTGTTTTGAAAACTGATTTGCTCAATGATTTGAAAATTGAGTCCATAATCCTTAATTTTTGTCATTCCATCCTCTCTTAAGCTAGGAGATTTTTAGATATAAACCTTGTTTACATCTCTTTCCACAGCGGAAACATGAGTGCACTGACCCTCTGTTTCTATTGCATTCCCTGCCAGCTTCTTGAGCCATGGTGGTTATTAACAAACTAAGCAAACAGGGGGACGTCTGGATTTTTTTTTTTCTTCCCCCTCTCCCAACAAACCTGCAGTCATTAAGTGCCATCATGTGAGAGGAAATGGCTTGTTAAAAAGAAAAGCCCCCTTTTTTATTTTTTTGAATACCATCAGGAACAGGCTATGATTAATACACATAATTGAAACAAATTGCAGCTAACTGCAGAAAAGCATCTCCCAGCTGTTGACAGAAGGAAATTGCTGACAGCCTTTTCCCATTCAGTGAGGAAAAGAAAGACAGCGAGACAGGGAGAAACCTTGCCCAGCACATGCAAACTCAGGGCCACTGCCAGCTCATACATGTACAAAAGCACTCCAGTAACAGTGTACAAATATGTCACCGTGCATTTATCTGTTTGCATACGCAGGCACCTCCTGTGTACTGAGCACGTTTGCAAAGGCTGTATACATATGTAGGAGCCTTCTCTGTTGTGTAGTGCTGATTTGCTGCACGTACTTCATAGCCACATGTGGGGTGTCAGTTCAGTGAGAACCGTGCTGGGGACGCTGTACGCTCCACTGCAGAGGTGAGGCTCTAGCCAAGGGTGTTCAGCTGTTTGGGTGTGCTCCCTGTTCACTGCAAAGAGAAAACACTTCAAATGTAGTGAATAAGTCTGAAGCGAAGAGTTGTCTTTGATTAAACGCTGGTCCAGATGGCTAAAAGGAATACAAGAGAGCCTTGCCTAGTTTAGAAAGAGGATTTTAATATCCATAGTTTGTTTGGTTGCTGGCTTCTGCAAAGGCAGTCAATGAGTGGATGGATTGACTGTTGTGTGATACAGGTTTGTTGCACATGCATCATTTATAACAGGACCTTCTCCTAGGCCAGGTGGTCTTCTCCTATACACGAATCTGACGGTTCCAAAGCAGGTGATCTGCTCCACGTGTAGTGCTGGTAAGCAGAAGGTGGCTAAGATAGGACTAGAAGAAGTTGGAGAGCACTAGCAGCATGTTAGTAAAATCTAGCAAATAAGTTGGGAGAAATCAGCATTAAAAGTGATCTTGTATTTACAGAATATACTTTCTTGTGGTCATCTGTTGTTTTCATAATGTGAGCTTCTCTTGGCTATAAGCTTTAAGGGTATGTTGGCCTTTATTTAGAGGACATCAAGTACAAGATATTTCCCAGGTATCTACCTGGAAAGCTGCTTGCCAGATGGTTAAAAAAGGATGGTTCTGTTTGTTATCATTCTGCTCACTAAAATATAGCTATGAAGTCTGTAACCACATGCACAATGTGTTAAAAAATAACTTGTTTGAACGGGTCCCCAATCTATTATTCCCCCTCCCCTTTGTGCTGATGTTCACTGTAAACACATTAATATGAAGCAGTTAGAAAACAAACATTCCTTTATCAGAGGTGTGTGTTGATCCCAGTGGATACTTAACAGCTCAGGATGGCAGATGCAGCAGCAGGGAAATAACTGATAAACTCGGATGTAACAGGTTATGGATTGTGTTTATTAGTGATTCACAGAAGATGCAAGGAAGGGGAATCAAAGAGGGCTGGAGCTGTTGATGTTTGCAGTTCAATATGGGCTGGAAGAAAACTATGTTGTTCTTTAGCCCCGTCAAGGGAGATTGGGAAGAGTCCTAGAACATGTTAGTGAAAAACCAGAATGCTGAAAGAATTTAAAATAAATGAGCTTGGTGGTGCTGGAAGGGAGGGAGCTGACTCAGGCTATTGCGATATTAACAAATCGCTCCAAGGCAAGCTAGACAACAAATTAAGCCATTTGAAGAAAAGCACATGTGTACACTTGCAACCCTGTGGGAAGGCAAGTTAGCCTAGCACAGTCACATAGAGGTGCGAGCTCCCTTGGATTTGCTGAAGGGTAAGGAGATGTGTGTGGGTAGTTACTGCGACGTGGCTGATGTGGGTTTTGCATCCTTCCTTGTCGCACAGTAAAACAAGCGTCCAGGCTTTCGGTAGTGATCGTTTTGACCACTGCAGTAATGAAGGCTTTTGCTAATCATGTAAAAGCCAAGACTCCAATTGCTATAATTTCCTTCTGCCCATTTAAACTCCCCTCGCAGCTAAGACAGATCTCATACCCAGCTGCATTTTGGTCCTCAATAGTTATGCAATGCTATGTATGGGATATAGGGAGAAGGGGGACTTCAGTAAAACAAGCTGTAGGGCTAGAAAACATGTATAAGGTATACAAGTCTGTCTGGGGTTGAGACTGGAATAAGAGTCTTTGCCAGTTAAAACACATCCACCCAGCCCAAGACCCTCCAGGGTAGACTCATCTCCAGCAAAATATGGCAGCACCTTTCTAGGCGGCAAGAAGAACACACATTTTTTCGGCAGCAGTTATAACACAAGGACATGTTGCATTTCCTGCAGGGAGATTTGAAAAGTCATTTTTACAGCAGCTGGGCTTTACCTGTAAGAGTAGGAATTGTATCAGTTGTGACCTTCTTACAACAGGCTTAGGGAAAAATAACATAAACACAGATATCAGCATGATCGTTGTCTTTTATCCAGTGGTATACCTTCACTGATTACCATAAAATTGCTCCTAATTTTTTATCAGGGCCACTGGGATCAGAATTTGGCTTATAGTGCTGAAGAGAAGCACTGATTTGTTTCCTTGTTGACATCCAGTATCAGTAACTGTACGTGGTTTAATAAGATTGTGCCACCCAGTAAGCCGAACTAATGAAAATAGTTCTAGTGAAGGTACAGCTATATTCATTTTGAATGAACTGATAAAATTGCTATGACCTGTAATTCCAAATATTATAATTCATTTCAGAAATTTCTGAAACTTATTTCCAAAAAACTACAGTATAAATTGAGCATGGATTTTTATTACTTTGAGAATAATAAGCATTTAATATATATGTATAAAAAGCATATAGAAATAGCCAAGAAACAATCCAAAATGTGCTCTGATTTGGTTAAAGAAAAAAAAAAAAAAAAAAAAGGTTATTTCTTTTCAAAATCTTTTTTGGTCTTGTGGTGTTTGAAAAGAAGCTTCTGCATATTCCTGAATCTTAGCCAGAATGCTTTTGCCTAAGAAATACTGACATTTTCTGTTTTGAAGGGTTAGTTATTTAGAGATGTGAAAGCTGGAAAACTTACTACACTGCTGCTGTGCTTTGCTGCTCTCTGACCTCAGTCGGCTTCCTGTACCTCACTTCCTGCTCCTCTTTCTCAATCTTATCTGGATTGTATGCAAAACCTTCCAAACCAGGGCCTGTTTTCCATATGTCCCTACGTGTTGTGGCCAGAAGTGGAGCTTCTGTCAAATTTTTGTTTGTGGATTTTCCTCAACATGATCTAATTCCCATTCTGTGTATATAGACAGCTACTAAAGGGGATTTCCTGGCCTCTTTTGGAGGCTCTGTTTGTCTTTGCAAAGCAATGCAGCTACTACTAATAAAAAGTTTCAAACTTTTATGTGAATTCAGTGTGTCTAGAATTGGCTCTTAAAATTTGAGCTACGTTGGTCTTGATCGTCAAACATGTTGTTACGTGCACCTATTATAGAAAATCTAATTTGTGAGCAGAAACATCAGAAAATGCCATGTAGGTGGTGTGCCCAAGTGTTACACTGAGCTAACACCAGTACTGAGAACATCCAGTATTTTTCCTGAGCCTGCTGTGGGCAGCAAACCATTTGGAGAACCGTTCCATCCCCTTTACTTTTAGATGCTTGTGTCTCCCAAGAGAAGGTCTCCTGTTGCTTTGTACTGAAGTTGCTCTCTTTATGGGATAAACCTCCTTGTATTCATTAGCAGACAGTACTTGATAGGATCCTCAACAATAACAAAACCTGACTCGGGTGAGTGCTACATAGTTGTTCTAATGAATGCCTTTGTCCACATGCACTTAGGAGCTAGTCCCCCAATAGCAGAGGTATAAGATTTCTGGTATTAGTCTTGGCCTCTTCTGCTCTGTGTGTTTTCGTGCTATGGCCAGAGTCTGCCCCTTTTATCAGCTGTGCATGTGTTTGTATGTGGTTGTGCAAGGATTTAATGACAATTATATGCTTCCCAAGAGTGCTCCCTGTCCCCTTGCCCTTCTTTTTCTTGTTTTACGTGAACCTTAGTTTTGCACACAGCTTTGCTACAGACAGGCTGTAAAGAACACATTGAAATGTGTGCATTGCAAAACAAGGTGGAATCAAAATTCCATACCTGCTGTCTGTCACTTTTCTGTGCATCACTCTCCCTTCTGTCTGTAGCGCTGTCTGCGAAGGTTAAGAGTCTTTCCTTCCTTCAGATTTATGTTTTCAGAATTGTGTTAATTGTTTGTGGTGTATAGGTTTTTCAGCAGCACACGGTGGGAAAGGTCAGCTGTCAGAAACAGGCCTGTCCGCAACTGATAAGGCATTCAAGAGATTGGATTTGACTCATTAAGCACCCTCCCTGTAGACATGGCGTCTGCTCTGCCGCAAAAAAAAAAACGCTGAAGCAGGAAGGGAAGCAGCCCAGGATGAAGCTGGAGCATGCGCCGTAACGCACTGCACACCCTGCCCTCTCACCGGCCGCCACGCTCGCATCCTTATATACCCCGTGCACGTCTGGCCTCGCACCCCGAGACTGGCGTTCGCTCCTAATCTATGCAGGGTCAAGACATGTATTCTTTTCCTATATGTAAATATATGTATAGGGATCCCCGATACAGATGCGCGGAAGTTCCATAAATGAGTTGCTTCATTCAGGCCCTAATACATGCTCTACATGCTTTGTAAGGTACATAAGGATGCTTATTCTTGTGCTTTTTGCACACATGCTAGCACACCCACTCAAGGTTGGGTTTGTGGGTTTGTGTTTTTTTTATACTCCCCCTTGTGAATCTCCTCATATAAAGGTATGCTTCCTTTCATACTGTAATAGTGAGCAAACCTCCTTTGTGTCTGTAATTGCATATGTCCAGACGTGCTTTATATGCCTTTCCACAGAACTAGGCTGTGCAGCTATACTACTTAGCCGTATACCTTGCAGAGACCCTTGTGCAGGCATATATACATTCTAGGTAAACACAGAGGAACTTGCCGTTGCAGAGACATTGCAGAAGCCTGACATGTTTCTCATTGCATACAAATGCATGCATTTCTGCCCCTAAATAATTACTGGCTAAAGCCCCTGTGCCAGCATGTAATAGTCACTGAGCAGACCTGCCTCTGGCTTTGTTTTGAGAAGAATCATTATGCCTCAGATTGGCCTTGGAGACGACTTCATCCATGAAGGGTTTTAATAATCTCTCACAATGAGCATAAATGATGGGCAGCATTAGTGTTTGGCAATAAATTTTGATATCATGGCACTACTGGGGTTCAAAATACGCGCACTGCTAAATAATAGTAAAACTATGAGGAGCTGACATTACTGCGAGGTCGGTGATAGTCTTGTGCACTACTCGTACTCTGCATCTCTTTGCCGCCTTGCTTTTTCTTTTCACCCTCCCTTGCATCTCCCTTTCCACAGGCATGGCTTACCCACTTGCTGGTATTGAAGGAGGATAATTCATGAGTCGTTATTGTGTTATTACAGTGATTAGCTCCTAACTATTTTTCTCTTCACACGGGATGCTGGAAGGAGGTCCAGAGGACTCCCTGCTCCCCAGCAGGCGTGACGCCTCCTGCAAGACCAGCGCTAACGCGGGCGCACGCCCGGCGATCACGCCTGCGCCCAGCCCCTGGCGTGCTGTCCAGCTGCTCCGGCCTTTCTCGTCTCTGATACCTTCTGGTAGTTTTCTAGAATAGTGACCTCTGACAAAAGCAGGATTTTCTGCTCCATGCTCCTTAGATCTGTTTTAGTTGTGAATGTGTTTTTCACTTTCTCCTCTCAGTTTCAGTGTAACTCTTCATTTCCATTCATTCCTGCAGTCTTGGAAGGCTCCCACTGAGAGCTGCAGGGATTTATCCTAACTAGACCTTGTTCTACCACATGTTTAAGGAATTTTGTTGTTGCTTCCTCTGTGTCCCTTTCCCCAGTGTTAGGGCTTTTCGCCAACATCAGTAAGTTTGGGGAGGATATGTATGGTAAGGGACATATGTCAAATGTACATCATCTCTATCACACTAATAGCACTTGACCTAATGATAGAGACCTGGATGCTTAGCATTTAGGATTAGTATTGGAATTTGACTTCTAATTTTTAAAAGGTTAAAAGAGTAGGGATAGTGTGACTGCAACTAGGGCACAGATTGCTGTTGAAGAATGAATTTCTGTGAGGTGGTTAATGTCGCTTGTAAGAATGTAAGTTGATTTGTCATTTAAGGAAAGGGAAAAAAATGAACATTATCTGCTTGTGGTCAACAGAGTACTGAAAAAGACGGTGCCTAAAGGGCTGGGCTGTGTGCTTGCGTGCTTTTACCCTTTTGTGCCTGCACGCAGAGGGGCTGTGTAGCAACCCAGAGACAGGTACGTGTTCAGGAGCAAGACTCGAGAACGCGCCGGATCTTGGGGTTTATGCTCATGGTCCTGCTGCGGTATCTCTGGTAAGCTTACACTGTGCCGCATGTTCAGTCTGTAAGGAAAACACCTCTCCTGGGTATTGTTCAGAGATCAGCATTCTTATTTTTTCAGAATGATGCATTAAGGGAAAAGTAAGCTTAAAAAAATGCACAGCAAATGGAAACATCAGAAAAAATAATACAGAACAGCAATAGGAATTGTCCTCACCCATGGTCAACAGTGAGGAATTGCATGTTGTTTTGCCTAGAGCACCATTGTGGTGTCTAAGTCTTGACAAAATTAGTAGCAACACACTGCTCTTTCTGCACCTACTGAGTGCAGGAAATCAGAGGGAGGAGATGAAATTGTTTGAGAAAATACTACTTTTAAAGAAAAAATGTGTTTTGTTCAACCAAAACAAACTGTGAATTTACATGACCCTATCTGATTGTTTCAGGCAATTTTTTCATATGTTTTGTAATTTGATATTTTGAGTGCTATCCATTTCAAAATAAATGCATTCTATGCTTTTATTTCAAAATGAAGCTTTGCTTTTTTAAAGCAGTGTATTTTTAAGGACGTGTAAAGCATAAACATATATTTTCTTTTGAGTCAACCAAGACATTGTCACAGAATTGTTTTTTTTTTTTGTCTCTTTGGCCAGTGAATCAGAATATAAATGATGGGTACAACTCTAGCATATAGTGCTGTAGTCAGACTGATACTTGGAGTTTATTGTTTCTTTGCAAATGGCAGACAATACAAAATCGCGCCCTGATAACAGTACCGTTGTCTGCATTTATCAAACAATGGAAAACACACGGAGAGACGTACGCAGGACACACTGTACGTTCCGTATACTCCGAGTTGGCACGTGGGCTTTCACAGCTGTGGAAAATTTCCTCTTTTGCAGAGGAACTTCATCAACTCATATAGTATTCTTTCCCATAGGTTTCAAGGACTTCACCTATGTTTTTGTTATCTTTGTAATACAGATGGAGGCAGCTGAGGTTAATTAAATGCCTCAGGTTGTATGGTAAATCAGTGGCAAAGTCAGGGATAAAATGCTCAAGTCCTGACTTCTACACCTGTAGTTTGTCATTTAGATCAATTTTGGTGTGCAATTTAGAAGATGGCTGAAAAAGATGTTGTTACCAGCCATATGCTATAATCTTTTGCAGACGGTTGTCTGATTATTTATTCATTATTGTGGTACCAATATTTTTGTAATCATAGGATTTTAGCTCTTACATTTTATGAATATGCTTTGTTTTGTTTTCCAGGTATTTTGTGTTTTTTCAAAGTAAATGATGCTGGTGTTTTCTCGAATAAACAGTTTAATTACACAGGTTCAGATAGTTCCAAGAAACCCTTCCCTCTTCTGCTTCCCCTTAGAAACAGATGAAAAAGGTGATTCAGTCAGTAGGGTATCTGTGGATCATATTACTGATGAACTTAGGTTAATTTAATCTCTGTCTTCTGTGGAATGCAAGACTAAAGGAAACTTCTTTTTGTGATACATCTGATTTTCTTTTTCCTCTCAGCATAAGTTTCATGGAATGAACCATAATATTATTGTTGAGTGAAGAAGAGTTTCCTGGGGTTGAGGAAGAATATGTATTTTCATTTCTATGAGTTCTGTTTGCTTAGTTATGAATTTCACCCCTATATGTAATAGTTGAATACTCCAAAAAATTGCAGCACTCATCCTTCTAATAGTCTAAGTACTGTCAGTTATATTATAGATGTGTGAAAGTGATACCTGAAAATTGCTTATACATTTTCCACTAGATAAAGTATGCAGACTGAAGATCAAGGACCCAGGAAATACGTCTTTACATTAAAGATTCCAGGCTGTCATGACTATTCTACCTCTTTGCACTCATTCTTTGCTGTGCAATGGCCCAAATTTATTCAGAGAGATGAGTCACTTTGCAGGGCTGGCTCTGGACCTCTTAGGCATAGTTCACATTAAAGGGGTCAGGGCCCCCCCTTTGCTGGAGCCGGTTCAGAGAGACTTGTCCAAGGACACACTCAGCAGCACACAAAGATTGAACCTTGGGCTCTGGAGATCTAGTGCAATATCTTAATAGAAAACAGTTCTTCTGTTTTCTTTAAGAGATTTAGAGCTCAGGGGAATAATAGATTAGTCAGGTTTGACAAAAAGAGGAACGTTGGTTGTGTTAAGTCTCCTTGATCTCTTCTGGGCTTAAAGTTGAGTGCCTTTTAACAAGCGGTGTCATCTAAACTCAAGGGGTAACCTGTAAAGCGGCTGATAAAGGAGGAGAGGGCATGACTCATGCTAGGCTGTTGGCATTCTCCTGTGCAGTAAGGCTGCCTTTGCTCTTACTGGTGACATGAAAAGCCTTTCTTAGGTAAGATGAGAGCTGCTACGGTCTGTGCAGAATTTGAGTTTGCCTCTGAAAGAGTACCGACTGTTGAGTACATTTCATCATCGTGTTTGACTCCTGAGCTAACACTGCTCTTCCCATTTCTTAAACGCAATGAGAGATGTTGTCCTCCACTGATTCTTTCCTACATAGTTTCTAATGTGCATATAGTGATCTTAAACTATGTAGATACAAATTAGTGAGAATGATGGGCCCGAAGAAAAAATAAATGACACTATTCCTGGAGAAACCAGTATTAACTAGAATGATTTCAACCTAGTACACATTTGGGACGCTATTGTTCTTGCTATGGGACTACAGCTCAGTCCATGAAAAGCTTTCTCCATTCTAGCCTCTGTCGTTGATTTTAGGGGCAACTTTTTTTTTCCAACAGCAAAAAATACTTGTGGAAATGTATTCCCGTGATTGTCTTTGAGTCAGAAGTGATATTCTGTTAGTAAGGTTCTATTATTTAAATAACTTGAAATATCTCATTAATGATATCTCCGCATAAAACATGTCTTGCTCCATACTTACAAAGCTCATAAATGTCTGCCCTTTTTTCATGTACAGATCATATTTAGTTCTGTATGAAAAAACTGATATTTTAACATATAATCTGAAAATCAGATAATTATGTAGATGCTCTTCCTTTAAAGTTTGTGGAGTGTAAATGCAGTACATGGCATGACTCTTTTGTGTATGTCTCAGCACCAGTGTAAGAGATACTCAGAAGATGCTTCATGCACAAAACGATGTTTCTTGCAGTATTTATTAAGTACCTATATAATGAAAAAGTTCCATAACACTTTGCAAACAAATACTTGCTGAAGTTGGGTGAGTCCTTTGCTTAAGTTGTCTCGTTTTATCTCTCTCTTCATGTTGCTGTTGATTACCAATAGTATCTGAGTGCCTCTGTGTGACCGAGACAGCATGGCACTTCATGAGATTTGATCAGCGGTGTCTGCATTTGTCAATCTCATTAGAACATTGTTTTTCACACCTAATTGATTCAATCAGGCTAGAAAATATATTTGGATGTATTTTTCAGTGCTTAAAGGCTAACAGTGAGGAATGCAACAAGAGTTTGGACAATTTAATGGAGGATGTAGTCATCTGCTCTTTAACTGTTACTGGAGTTTGTCACTATCTCTTTAAAATAACAGTCTGATTGCTATTAAACAATGCAGCTTTGTGTTAATAACATTAATCTGGATGAGCTGCTTTGCTTCTGAGGGCTTTCATGAGGATTTCAGCATTCAGTCACTGGACAACTTTTTCAGAGGGTGATGAAATAATTCACCTTTTTTTGTCCTTTGGAGGTGTTGGCTGAGTTATTTTCTCTGTGACATTCGAGTACAGTTTCTCCTCCCCTAGACTCTGAGGGCCCATCAGATACACATGAAAGTGAATCACAGAATATAAATCTTTCATTGTTCTACAACATCACAGTATGTTGGAGGATCATAGATGTTGTAGGTCACTGTAAGGACAGCCCTTCTGGCCAGAAGAGAATTACCTCCTAGCAGCTTTCATGGGGTTTTGTCCACGCTGGGATTCTACCACTTCCTCTGGGGGGTCATGCCTTGGTCTCTCATGGCTCATCATCTGCAATGGCAATATGCATACTGGCACTAATGTATTTAGTCGCATCCCTGTCCAACTATTTAGTAACACAGTAGATGACTGGATATACGGGAATACCTGTTAACTTTGGCAGTGCAGGAAGACTACAGTAAAATTTCTTCCCAAAACAACCAATTCAATTGTGCTTGCTAGGACCATTATCTTATCCAGTCATCCTATTGGAAATAAATTAGATAGTTTCTCGATGTTACATGTCATGTTGCTGAAAGCACAGCGGATGCCCAAATACAGTAAGTTCATAGCAACTGATGAATAACGTGGTTATGCTGTAGTACTCCACTGATTCCACTAGCATATTCTTAGGTAAGGAAGGCTCATCATTCATGCAGCAGGACTTAGGCCAACAGAGAGTGCTGTTGCCTTTTATTTCCCTTACAAACAGGCCTTCTACATAGCTGTATTTTATATTAATATTGTGTTATATTCTTATTGCACTGAATTCATTATCTATCCACCTCATCTATCTTGGAAGAACACTGGTATTTTTCTTTCTACATTCTGAATTTATTCCATGTTTAATTATGACCAACAGGAAGATATTTCTTGTATGACATTTGTATGTCAGGATGGCAGTCCTTTGTTTTCATGTTAATGGTTTTGTGCTCAACTTTGGAAGCAGGTCTATTTGAGGAATTTCATACTTGTAGGATTTTCCTATGTTACAGAGAATTGTTAGCTCTCGGGGAAGAGGATCCAGTGAATATTTTCTCTGTATTGACCTCTGTTTGACAGAAAGTCTAGGGAGAATCCAGCTGTTTTGTTGCCTTGGTCAGTAATGAACTGTGGTTTGGCAGAAAAGCCTGACACTTGACAGTGTTCGACCACTCCTGGATTATCAGACAGCACCAGCTTTTCCATGCAAAGTATCCACTCAGATAAGGTAAAATCCACCAGGCACTGGAGTGATTATTCGTTTTCAATCTGTGCAGAGAGTTTACTTGTATTTTGCTGACAGAAGACATGCTCCAGTGCTGGTTGGAAACCAATCCCCAGTCAGATAGTGACCCCCTCTGCACCATGCTCTAAAGCAATGATTATTGACAGAAGGAGTTGTGTTTTGTTGATTAAGAGTTATACTTAAAGTTTCCTTCGCTTAAGAAAGGTATTCTCCATTTTATTTGTCTGAGACCAGAAATCCTGAGCAGATGCTGTTTTATTGAGTATTTGACTTCCTGCCCTTGGGCAGAATCAATGCTTCTAGGATGTGTTATTTGCAGCTCCAGAAACATAAACCTTTAGAAAGTTTGAGGAATCATCCAAAACTTTGGAGGCTCCCCTGCTAGGCATACTTTGGTGGAGTGACTTCCTAACAGGACTGGAAGAAATAAGAGCTCTGTTTTCCCTCTACACATGTGTAAGGGCTAGTTGAATGAACCCAGGATTGGGAGCTAGGAAGTTGTGGACTCGAATGCTTTTTATGCTACTGACTTTCTTGATGGCCGTAAGCATACCTTTTAAAATCTTTTAGTTTCCTCGTGTGTGGCTCAGAATACCCTGGTTTCTAACTTAAGTCCTTCTTTGTAGGAAGAGCTTTGACAGAAGCACGTTACAACAGATTTGCACATAAAAACTAAGTTCAAAGTCACTGTCTGGCTCTCCTGAATGGGGAATATGGCTGTACACGATATAGAAAGATCCCAGTCTATGCCTGTCTTGAGAAACTGAGACTTAACAAGCTCTGGGGAGTTCTGCAGGGCTGTGAGTCTGCATTGCTACTGGCTCAGGCAGCAATGGCTGTGCATTGGTTTCTGTTCTTGCTATCCATAGTACTTAATGGCAGCTGCTTTGGGAATCTGAACACAGACCTGAGGTTTGCAAAATAGACTTTGTGGTGAGGTGGTAGTGATCCGTGCTTAGTATACTAGCTGTGCCAGTTAATGATTAGTCAAAGAGGATAACATTTTCTTGTATCTTTAAAGTGAAGGGATGACTCCACTAGCTCAGTGGCTTGTGATGGTCAGTTTGTAGATCCTGGTTTTCACTCTGTTGGCTTTTGTGAGGCTTTGAATATGTGAAATGTTAAGTCTGAATGCGGAGTTTCATACGCTTCTTACTGCTCTGTAGAGAATTTAGTTGTAGAGAATTTACTTGTGTCAGTGTGGCCTACATACTATGTTTAGACTAATGCTAACAAGCAAAATGGAATATGTAGTTGTTTACAAGCACTAAGTAACCTGCTTTCAGATTCTGATTTTTGTGCATTTATCTAGTGTTAAGCAAGTTAAAAATTGAAAAGCATTTTGAAAATCCTTAAAGCAATCAAGTTGAAAATCCTGCATATATCAGTGGTTTCAAAACATATTGGAAATGCTGCCATAAGCAAACTTTATTCTGAAGCCTTAGAAAATAGTTGCATTGTCACATGTGAGCAACTGAAACATCACTGCTGTTAGCATCAACACAGTGAGATTTACATTCCAGCTAAATCAAAATCAATGGCTTATCTTACATTTTTTTTTCCATTAACATAAACTAGAGATCCCTGTTGACTTTGAGTTAAGTTTAGCTCTCCTGGGTTAGTCATGTTGCTACACAGAAGCTCTTTGATACCCTATCAAGTAGTTCCAAGAATATAAAAGCCATAAATACAGTGCAATTTGGCAGTGTGTCTGATCTTTTTGTGCAGTTTGTGGAGCCTTCAGAAACACATAGCATGAAGGTCACGAGTTAACAAATAATAGATGATTTATTGCTCTTCAGTCCTCGGACATCACCAGACCACGGCCACAAGCACAGGGAGATGCTGTTGAGACCTGTAGCCTACCCAGCCCAGGGCTTTGGCTCCACTAAATCATGGATTGTGGAGAGCTCACATCCCCCTTGCTCCCCTCTATGCTCTCCAGGACATCCAGGTGCTCTTGGGTGGCCGGCCACGGCCCTGGAGCTGGTGGCAGGTTGTGCTGCAGGGAGCCCTGTGTGGGAGAACCACAGGGGCTGGTCGCGGCCAGTGCCGACAGCGCCCCAAGGAGGGATGAACCTGGTGGCTGGAGCGGAGGCTGCTGACGTGTTTAAGAAAGGGTTGCAGTGCCAGAGTATGAGGCACAAGATGAGGGAGACCAGTGGGGCACACAGGAGAGGATAGAAAAGGGGACATGAGGAGCCAGCTGGAGACACACGTTTGAAGAAATGGAGTGGGGGAAGCGCAGGGCAGGGCTGGAGGAGCTCCATGGCGGAGCAGGCCCATCTCTGAGGTGGCAGAGGTGGCAGGAAAAAGCGAGGAGCCGTGATAGAAAATTTTAAGAAGGAAACCCCTCTGCAAGCAGCCAAGGTTGAAGATGTAACGGTCTCTCTAGGCCCCTCCTATAGAGTTTGAACACTCCCGTGGTGAAATAGGCTTTTCTTATTTTGGGTCATGATCATGTTGTGGTCCCATTGTGTCTGTTGCCTCTCCTTCCTCTGCATGCCTCTGAGAAGAATTTGGCGCTGTCTTTTTCACACTGTCCCGTTAGGCAGATGTAGATTGCAACATAGGCCTCCCCTGAGCCCTCATTTCTGAATAAAGCCAGCTCTCAAACTCCTGGCAGAGGGAACTGTTGGACCTGCTGTCTGAAGCCTTGCTAGTACAGCCCAGGATACAGTTGGCTTGTTGTTGTTGAAAGGGCCAACTGGTGAGTAGTGTCCAGCTTGTCTACTGGGACCCCCAGGTCTTCTTCTGTAAAGCTGCTTTCTTGCCAGCTCTGTGCTGTTGCGTGGAGTAATTTGTGTTACTCTATGTTCACAGGGGTATATAGACACACAATACACTTACATAAGTACACAGATGAGTTACAGCTGCTATCCCAGAGCGTAGATTTTTTAATGACTTCATTCTCTGATATGCGCAGTCAAGACTGCAAAAGTCTGTGTTTAATGCAGACCTCACTTGAGGTCACTTGAGGAGGGTCTGTATTCATGTTGCTGCATTGTGCTCTTTTGTGACTACTGTTTCATGCTGTGGGGATATGGATTTCACCGCATAGTTACTTTCCAGAAATAACTTTGACAACAAGCATTTCTCAGGGTGCGTAGCTCACCGAGGTCACATAGTACAACTTGGTAGAAGAATTGGTTATGTGTCTGTTGTGCAAGCCCAGATTTTACAAAGGAGACTCCCAGCTTATGGATTTGCAAAGGATTTTCATTCTGTAGAGTAACATTCAAAACTACAGATAAGGCCATCAACAGGCAGAGTTCTGAGAAGTGTGGACAGCTGAGGACTAATGTAGACTTCTTTCATACTCTTAAGAAAGAAACTGTAGGACACTTCAGGCAGCTTTCTTGACTGCTGGGTCTGTTAGTTGAAAGAAAAAGGACAGTTCAATCAGCGTTACATTCTGGTGTCCAGTTTAGATTGCACAGCAGATGAATTGTGATTATTTAAGGAGACATTAGTAATTAATCTAAATATTAATCTTTGGGGAGAGTGTTAATTCCATTTGAAACACTTATGCACAATTCACAGAGATGACAGTTATGTGCTTAATAGTGGAGTCTTTCATTGTTTTTCTCAGTAGGATATAATTTGTCTTGTAAGAGTGTCTTTAAAGGTGCATTCTTCTAGATGCACTACATACTTCTGAATGGGCCCTGTGGTAATAGTTCTTTCTGCAGTGAAACTGAAAAAGCAACACTGAAATTTATGAGGATTGTAGACCCTGCTGTTAATTCTCTTGATAGCAGTATAGTCATTAACATGTCATGATATATAGTTGTATAGAACATTTATAGTGAAGTGGAATTTCTGAGAATTTTCATAATGATCTTAAATATCTTTTTGCGTAACTGCTCAATAGTTTTTTTGTTTGTTTTCCTTTCTTTTTTTTCAGCACGAGATGAGAACATGGCCACTTTCCGTGGTTCAGAATATCTTTGCTATGACCTGTCCCAAAACCCCATCCAGAGTAGCAGCGATGAGATCACCCTCTCCTTCAAGACATGGCAACGCAATGGGCTCATTTTGCACACTGGCAAGTCGGCCGATTATGTCAACCTGGCCCTGAAAGATGGTGCGGTCTCGCTGGTCATTAACCTGGGGTCTGGGGCCTTCGAGGCCATTGTGGAGCCTGTCAATGGCAAATTCAATGACAACGCGTGGCATGACGTTAAAGTGACACGCAACCTGCGGCAGGTAATGGTGAAGGGGAGAAAATGTTGGGAAAACTTCATTCCTTTTTGTTTGGACAGAGGCAGGCAGGAGGGAGTACAGGAGATATGGTAATGCTTTGGGGGATCATCAAAGCCTCTGTACATTTCCTGGAACTCAGTATTCAAGGGACAGTGAAAGACCATTAGTTGAAGAGAATTCAGCCCTGTTGCAATATCTCCATTTCTATTTTATTATTTTTCTCTTTTTTCTAGTTTGATTTTAATAATAAAAACTTGAAACATAGCTTTACTTTCATCTCCCTTTTCTAGTTCTCTTTTTTTGTTCTCTTTTTTGTATTATTATTTCCTTAATTGTGATTCAATCTTATCAATAATATTCTTCTTGCATTTAATTACTGCGGGAATGGAATCTTTTTCCAGCAGCTAACTCTCTACACCTCTCTCTTTTTCCTTCAAGTTTTGTTAATTGGTTTAACCATTGCCATGATGCCATAATTCTAATTCTGTAA
>VZSV01000079.1:3378646-3424465 GCA_013398735.1 Nothocercus julius
TTTTTTTTTTTTTTCTTTTTTTACCCTGAAGGTTTCTAGATCAGAACCACTGCAGGGCCTCTAGTCTGTTGCGGTGAAGGCTCTCTTTCTCTCATCCTTTTTTTGTTGCAATGGCTGTTACAGGCAAACTAGCTAGAGTTGTCCTCTTTCTCCCAGTTTTCGCCGACCTCTCCCCCTTCTCTCTCTCTCTCTCTCTCTCTCTCTCTCTCTCCCCCCTCTTTCACTTTTTCTCGCTCTTTCTGACCTTCCACCCGCCGTGGCCGAAAGGAGCTCAGCCGGTTGTTTGTTTCCGTACACACTCTGCATGGCATGTCCACGTCTGGTGACTCGCCCGTATCCTACTGGCCTCAGTCTCTTTTCCTCCATATTCCCTTTACACCACTAACAACATCTAAACAAAACACATCAAATTCACTTGTTCCTCTCCCTCCCTCTCCTTCCGTTCCCCTTCACCCTCCATGTGTTTGGGCTTAGAGGTCTTGGGGACTTCATTTTGTTTTGGATTATTCGGAGTTTTGTTTGGTATTTTTATTTTTGGTGATTGCATGCAAGTGTTATTTATTATTTATTTCTCTCTCTTTTCTCTCTTTTTTCCTGTCATCTTTCTGGGCTCCAGATATATTGGCATGACATGTCAAAATGCAGTGTGTGCACGCTTTGTGTTTTCTTTCTTTCTCTTCTCTGCTTCTCTCATACTTGTTTGGTGTATTGTTGATATTAATTTTGTTTTATTTTGTTCTTCATTTCTTATTTATATTTTGATTATGATTTAGCCTGTAAATTTTTTTTTTTTCCTGTGGTAGGTGGCGGGTGTGTGTCTCTCTAGGTACACGGCATGCACATCCATAACGTATTGAAAGTGAATTCCTTCCCCACCCCTCCCCGAATGCATGATCGTCAGTGTGCTGTGAGCAAAAGAAACATAAAAAATAAAAAATACCAACTTCGTCTTCATTAGTGTTTTTTTTGTTTTTTTTTTGTTTTTTTTTTTTTTTTTTTTTTTTTACTAACAACCATAACTAACTGTAATCATTAAATAAATACTAATTAATCATAAAAAAAAATCAGCTAATATCAGAATTCTCTCTCAAGGACAGTTCCATTTTCTGGCCTGAGTAGATGGAAAGCATTGTAATATATAGACTGCGGGATCAGCACTGTTGTACCAAAGAGGGGCTGAGCAGATGCTGGAGTATTTCTGTTGTGGGCAAAGCAGACCAGAAAATGGAGCTTGGTTGTGCTAAAAAAATACATGCCAAATCTCAACAAAATCCGTAATAAAACTGGCCTAAAAATATAGGAGAGGTAATGTTTTCTGCTCAGGATTGTAAAGTCATTGCTGGGATTTTTTTTTTTTGTTCATTGTGTTCCTTGAACAGGTGACAATCTCTGTGGATGGCATCCTTACCACCACAGGCTACACGCAGGAGGACTATACCATGCTGGGATCAGATGACTTCTTTTATGTGGGAGGAAGCCCCAGTACTGCTGATTTACCTGGCTCTCCAGTAAGCAACAACTTCATGGGCTGCCTCAAAGAGGTAACTGCTTCAAATTAATGATTGTCTCTCGTTTCTGTAGTTTTGCTTTCTCTAAATCATTACTGTTTCCCGCCTTTCGTTATATACACAATGTCTTTCCCTGATGCTGAATTTTATGCTAAAATTGCAAAAGCTCAGTAAGGATAAACTCATTCAGCTGGACACAAGGCATTAATCACAAAACTCATAGTCTTATGTTAAGAATCAGACTTCTGTACTTAATTACAGAAAAAATACATGTGATAGCAAAAGAGGTGTCCTCTGTAGGCTGTTAGCCATTTAGAGGGAAGTGATACAATCCTCTAGATGCTAAGGCAATGTTCATTAAAAAGAAACAAGAAAAGGAAAAGATAAATGGCTGTTGATTGCCAAGCAGCATTTTTGGATGAAAAATATACTCAATCAGAAGCCTTTGGGGATCCTTTCTAGCTCCTGCTTTTCGCCTATGAATAGAATTAGTTCTTAGTTATCCAGGATTATGCAGAGAGAGAAACATGAGAAAATTCAGAGTTGAAGATGGTATAAAATACGTAAAATCAGGTGACAAAATGTAATATGAGGATATAATGGAGAAATGATAATAATGGGACATGTGGATATGAAGTGCAATGTATTGGTAAGTCCACACAGCAAAGCACTGCTGTGTTGGTCAGTAGAGGTAGATGGCTCATGCTGTGGTATTCTTTAGTGTGTCCTTTCTTTAGTGGGCTGACTTTGTCGCATACTTTTGTCACACCTTGGATAAAATCCACACATTGGCAGTAGAGATTGGGCTTCTTTGGGAGCTGCAGGAACCAATGTAGTAGACTAGTGTTCCCTGAAAAGATGAAACTACAGCCTAGGTCTAAAACTTGGTGTAGTTTTATAGTTACTGGTAGTTCTAGGGGCAATGCCCTGCAGCCAACATATGTCTTTTCTCCTAGTTTTCTAAATAAAATCTTAATGATTCCTGTCGTTAATGAAGATACAGATACTGACATGCCCACAGCACGTGGGATAAAGTTTGCTCAAAGCTACACTGAAATTTTCTCTCAGTCAGCTTGCTGGCTAGTTCAGAATAAGAATTCCTCATGTCATAATTCTACAGTAATATTGTTTTTCACAAGATGGGTCTAATTTTATTTGCAGCTATAAGGGCTGTCATAGTATCCAGTTTGCATCAACATTTAATATCAAAGGGAAGGCAGAGCTTAGTTTTCATGTAGAAGTCATGGAAACGCCAATGCTGAGTGGGTCTTGTACTATGTCCAAAACTGCTCAAGCTCTGATGTCAGGGCCTGTATGTAATGGGCCAGTGCTTTGATGTGAGCTATGGCCATCAGTGTCTGGAGTTCCTGTCCTACCTGACTTCTGGATTAATTAAGGAGGTGCATGTGTATTGGAAATGAGCATGTAACTTAAATATTATATAGGAAAGGAGATTGCGGTGCTGAAGAAATCTGTCAAGCAGAGATCAAATCCTTTTCTTTTCATATACAGAGCCTTGGGCCTGATTTTTCACAGACACTGAACACCCTCCTTCGATTGAAATGGAAAGGAGATACAGCTTCTTCGTGTCTTTTTAAGTCAGGATCTTAATTTGATTTATGGATGCTATGAACAGAACGCTTAGGCTATTTTTATGTATGCTTTAAGTCAAGTCAATGGAGCAGTGAAAGCGACAAGAAAATCTTCAACACTTTTATTTATATAATCATTTGTATTCTATTAGCTTGCACAAGGTGCTAAGAACAACTTACACGGCCATCCCTGTCTTACAGTGTTCTGTGTGAAGAAAACCCAAGCAACCACTTAATAATGAGAAGGAAAGGAATAATCACATAATAACCACATAATCAGAATGTGGTTTGTAAACTTCATTTGACTAGGCTGTGATAGGAGATGTGTATGAGGAGTTGTCTAGACTTGACTGGTACTTAATAGGAGCCCGCTGTTAGTAGCGGTAACGTAATGCTTTTAGCTGCCATGAAAATGTGCTCAGAATGTGTGTTGCCTTGCCTCTTAAGAGAATTTCAGTTTACCTAACTCACCAGATGTAAATATAGCTGAGAGTTGTAAGGGGGAAACACCTCAGAATGGAAAAAAATGGAGAAATGTAATATTTCCTAAAGAAAGCTGTGCAATTAACACTTCCTCCACTTTCAGTCCGTAATTCTTCTAGACCCCTTCAGCCCCAGGCTGAGTTACCAGTGATATTACTAGGGAGAATAAAGACAGCTGACAGTTATACTTTTCCTTAGATCTAGTTTTAGCCAGCAGATATGACAGGAAGCTGCAGTTGATGGTGAAAGAGCATGGCTAAATACCTGTCAGAATCCCGAAAAAAAAAAATCACAGGTGGAGCCATAACCTTGACAGTCTGTACAAGGAAGTGTGTCTAACCAGAAAGCCAGGTACTCAGGCTGAGAAGGGTTTTCTGCATACGTAGTCAGTTGTTCTCAGTTGTCAAAGCAGCCAGTGCTTTCATTGAGTGGAGCTTTCAATGAGTCAAGCAGAAATTAGTTGACTTTGTGAAACTCCTTACAGGGTTGGTCTCCTATCCTTTCTTAGGGAATAAAACACTGATGGCAAAGCTCACTGTGAGATCTACCCAAAACCAGGAGATAGTGGTGTTCGTAGTGAGTGTTTTCTTTGTTTAGTTCTGAAATTTTATGATATCTGTGCAGTGTAGCACCGTAGGAGAGAAGCCTGAGCTAGTTTGCTCTTCCTGAGAGCAAGAATGTCTCCAAGGACCAGCATATGACACTCAGAGGAAGCTAGATGCAATCTTTGAAAAGGAAAATGATCCTCTCTGTCCTTTTGCAGCTGGGAAGGACTTTTTTTCTCTCTCAGCTGCAACTGATTGTAGGAGGGGGGCAACCTGGCAGGGTAAAACTTCATATGGTCAGAGAGTATAAGCCTTGACTAGGCAAACCTCTAGTGAAGGTAGGACTGTTGTTTTGAACTGTGTGTGTTAATGTTTCCTCTTCTCACTATAAAGTACAGGCTCCCCTTCTCTCTTGTTTTCCTTCTAGTTACAGGTTCTGGTTGCATAGATTCTGTTAATAGCATTAATATGCCTACATCATACAACCAAGTGCTGAATGTGTAGTTCTACTTTTTATTTCATTTTTATTAGGGTTAAAAATAATCTGATATCTAGTAGTACTGGTTTTATTTTACAGATGTTTGTAGCCATGTCATGGGTTGCAGCACAACTGATGCTGTAATGTGGGAGAAAGACTGAGAAATAGGAGTGAACCTTCTTAATTAAAGAATTAAGAATATATAAACAGTGCAGTACATAGACATCAAACATGCACATGAATTAATTTTATTTGCATGAAATCTAAGTCTTTTTGAAACTTCAGTCTTAAGATGAATTATTCTAGAGGAATTTTGAGGAAAAGGTCATGTATTTTCTATCACGGAGGAAAAGAGATTTGCACATCCTTAACAAACGGGCAGAATTGTTTTTTAGTGGGTATCAGGAAAGGAATGACAATGCATTACGAGTTAATGGATGAAAAAAAAAAGGAGAAGCAGTGCCTGAAGGTCAAAATGGAAAACGATCTATTAACATTATTTGGAAAACATCTATATGATTAGAGGAAGGTAAGATAAGAAAGGTAGTGCCAACAGCCGTGTTTTTCATGTACTGGAGACAAGAGATGGGAATCCCAGGAAGCAGAGATGAAAAGGAAGAGGTTTAAATATTCAGGACTGGAAATAGAGAGTGGCTGTATGGGAATTTTAGCTGTATAGGCATAGAGGGAAAAATGGATTTTAATTTCTGGAAGCTAGGGAAGGGAGAGTAGCAGTAGCATTTGCCAGGGTCTGTTATGGAGCCAGCCATTCAGGTTTAGTTTACTTGGAGCAATACTTACATAGTACAGATGGAGGTCTTCAGAAAAGCTTGAGGTGGCCACTACAGAATTAATGTGTGGGGGAAAATTTATGAAATCTTCACATTTCTCTGTCAATGTTTATCAAAGTCTCAGTTCTGAAAAATGTTGATTGTTGCTAACAGCTTGATGGAAGCAGTGAGGTTTTCATATGGGCGGAATATGGCAGAAATGATAGCAGGGGTCAGGCACCATCTGGCTATGATGGGAGGAAGCTGTGAATGCTCAGATCATCTCTTTCTGCAGTTTAACTGCCAGGAGCCAGACTTCTAAATGGTTCATGAGTTTGCCTGGTTGCAGTGTGTACATCTCAGATGTGATCTGCAAGCCAGGTCTTTTTTCAGACATATTTGCATGCATGATATTAATGGTAATGTGATTTCTGTCTGGGGACAAGGTTTTCTGGGTAGTATGCCACTCAGGAGGAGGTTGAATAGAGGGTGTATGTGGAAAAAGAAGTTCTGAAGACACTGGAGATGGAGAAAAACAGTCTGAGTGTGAAGAGGGCAGATGGAGGAAGTTGCATTAAAAAGAGTCCTACCATAACAGGAAGGCCAGATAGCCAAAAAGCATTTGGGTGCCTGCTATCCCTTTCCAGCACAGCAGTTTAACAGAGCCTCATAAGAGGGGGATTTTAAGTCAGAAATTATCAGTGGGAGGAATTTCACTGATGCTCTGCTGAGATGGTTAGAACATGAATAGCATTAATTGCCCACACATATTGGTGCTCTCCACTGATGCTCCAGCTGCTCCATTGTGTTTGGATCAGTCTGTTTGTTTATCCATATTATTTAGTAAATTTAATATTTGAAAAACAAAAGGAGAAGCTAACGATACTGAATAGAGACAGATAAAGCCTGGTGGCTGGATATGAATATCTTTTTCAAAATACTTCATGTTCTTAATCTTCATCTCTTGCTGGTGTTCGGGGCAAGAATATTGCGAACAGCCTTGATTTGGATTCTCATTCCTGAACTCCGAGTTCTGGAGGCCTGTAAGCCTTGGCCAGTGCCCCTCACTCATAGCTGCCAGTTTGCCTTACTCTTACAATAGTGAACCGTTATATGTTGCACCTCTAGGCTGTGCATTTTGTGCGTCATACATCACATCCTCCTGTGCATCCACAGAGCACCTAGCAAAACAAGGCTTTGATAATGAGTGTTGTACCTTCCCCGCCCCCAGTCTCTAAACACATAGCACCCAATAACCATAAATGATAGGATCAGCTCAGTGTTTTTTTTTTTTTTTTTTTTTTTTTTTGAGGAATAAATACTAGACGGAAACTTACCCTTACAGATGTGTAGGAGAAAATCTATAACAACACTTATGTCAAACTAGGCATAAATGAGTCTTAAGTGGTGCATGGTCCTGATACTAACATTTAACGCAGTGGTGAATGTCAGCTCTTCTGGACAAGGTACTTAGTTTGGTTGATTTTTACTAGTGACTTTTTTTGTGAATCATTTAGCAAGGATGGGAGAAGAATGGAACATTTGTTTTGTGGACCAAAGGCAATGCAACCATTCCGATGGAGAAAATTTGCAGGGACTTCAGCTCACAGAAACCTGTTCTGTGAGGTGAGGAGCAAGACAGAGATGTAGTGTAGATTATAATATCTATGAGTCATGGGCAATTGAAGGCCAGAGATGATCTCTGTTGATGCTGATGAAGCATGCAGAGAAGAACCTCCTGTGACCCTGTGCCCCGTGCTCTAGGTGTCCCTGCTTGAGCAGGGGGTTGGACTAGATGACCTGTAGAGGTCCCTTCCAACCTCAACCGTTCTGTGATTCTGTGATACAGTAACATAGTTCTAATACTTCACAATTAATTCATGAGTTTATTCAATTAATTCAATTTAGGCATAGACAACCAAAAGTACGTAGCAATTCCTGTAGTTTCAAATTCCTTTAATACGATATTGAGAATTATTCTCTTAACTTTCCCAACTTGTTAAACACAAAGAAAGTAGAATATTCTAGACTGAGAAGTTCCAAAGAAAATCAGAAGATTTTTCAGAAAAAAGTCAAATGAAAATGTCTGAATGACTTTCAGACATTTTGATGAAAATATGGCAAATATCTTGGAGCATATTTACATAATGTCATAAATCATGATCCTTGTGAAGGGCAAGGGTCTCATACAACATCCAGTGATGCGGAGGTTGATGCACTGCAGCCCTATACTTAGGGAAATGATGCCCTTGCAGTTTTGGATCCAATTAAAATCTAAAATTCTGTAGGAGCTGGGGAGGCTATTTGCTGGAGTACATGTGTTTCTGTGCTTCCCAGAGGTTCATATATCACATTCCCATGTTTTGGCTCCTTTTGGTTATAGGTCAGTATTAATGGCTTAGCACAGAGTAACTAAACACCATACTCTTGTCAAATATATTAGTGTGCTGCAAGTGCTGCAGCTTTTCCTTGGCTACTAACTTATACAAAGCCCTTATTCCTTACACAGCTTAGGCCTTGTCTACACTACAGAATAAAAGTTTCTACTGTCATTATTGCATTGGCTCTGTGGATGACACAGAAAAGAGTTTCTGTCAGCTCATCTTGCTTGTATCCATACCGACACTTTACTGGCATAATGATATTGAATGAGAGTTTGTTGCAAAATATAAATTAGCCTTAATTATTGTTCAGTCTATTTCATGAAATGTTTCTGACCAAATACAAAGCGGAAGAGTAGAGTATTCATGACATGTAGCATACTTCCACACAAAGAATTCACTCAACCACAGACGTTCTTGTTTCAGTATTTCATTGTGTTTGTACCAAACAACACTTCAGAGTGAAAAAGTAAGGAGCGGGAGGGAAAGAGAGGTAATTAGGTAAAGGTAAAGCTGATGCTTATTCTGTTGTAAATGAGACAAGATGCACGAAGTCTGACTTGGCAAGACCTATAAAGAAGCTTCCTGCACCATCGGCAATCAATTCAGAGTAGTAGTAATGATGCAGATACTAGAATAGCAATGGGAACAAAGAGAAGGTAGATGAAGCTACAGTGAGCAGCTCTAGACCGTTAAGCAGGACAGCAATTTGAAATCGTCTCATGAAATCAGGCCTTTGTGAAGGAATTTGAGGAAGAAAGTTAAGAGACAAAATTATTTTGTGCTTACCAAGCCATGAGAGAAAGGAGCCAAAGTTTCAGCTGACTTTGATACACGAAATAGAGAATGTGTTAGTTTATGTTAGTTTAGCATTTATGTAATGAAAACCTATGTACAGTAGGCACCTATTTTTTAATGACATATATAAAAATATATTCTCAAATCAATATATCAAAAATTATTGCAATATATCAAAAATCATTTGATATATATATATATAGCAAAGGCTCTAGAATGCAACAGTTATAAAGACCCTAGAAGCTCAAACTGCTGTTTTTATAGCTTTGTCCACAAATTAAACCAACACGGGTTGGAGTTAAGATCATATTTATTTTAATAGTGTTTTGTTCTGTAGAGCTCTTATCATAGGCAGATAGGAGCTCACAGACATACCAGGTTAGTTCAAGAACATATATTTTTGCAAAATTAATTTAAAGTATAATTCATATAGCAACAGTTCAGTTGGATTAAATCCCTAGAGGTAATACACTCTTGGAAAAATCATCAAAAGTGATCGATCACCAAAGTGATTGCATACATACTGAAGTATGTATGTATTTGGAGTGGATATTTGAGAGCGCTCATGGACAAACAGATACCACAGATACTGAAACTTCCTATGCAAGTGTCCTAAGAGGTATCTTTTTTTTTCGTGGCTGTGGGACCCTGTACTACCCCCTCCACTACTCTCATGAGCAAAAAATCATTCATGGAGCTAGAAAAAAGTCTGGCCTAAGCCAGTTTACCTCACTCTCAATATCTCCTTCTCTGGAGATCTTCCAAACCCGCTTGGCCGCAGTCCTGAGCCACCTGCTGTAGGTGACCCTGCGTGTGCACGGGGGTTGGACTGGATGATCTCTAGAGGTCCCTTCCAACCTTAATGACTCTGTGACTGGAACTATGACTCTGTGATTGGAATAGATACCTCAAGAAGAAAAGAGCGAGAGAGAGGCAGTTGTCACTGTTGGGCAGAGCAGCCAGCAGGCTGACGTGTGCTACCGCTAGCGGAGCGTTCTGCTGATGTCCCTGGTGAACAGTTCCCATGGGAACGTCAGTCCTGCGGCTCCAGTCATCTGTGCATCTTTTGCACTAGCAGCAGGCTTTTATTTCCTTCATAAAACACTTAACAACTCCTGAGCTTCTGTACCTCTAAGGGATACACCATGTGCTCTTGTTAGCAGAATGAGTATTTCCAGGTGTAAAACTGTGTTCATATGTGCAAATCTAGAAAATGTAATTGGTGTTGGAGCTTGCTTGATATATACAAATTTGGGAAATGCAATGAGTATTGGAGCTATGTAGCCTTTGCTTTGAGCATGTCAGAAAAGTAATTGGCAACTTAGGCCTAAGGAATGGAGACAAAAAAGCAACAATCCCTATGCGCTTGTGAGATTTATTCCACCTCTACCTTAGATGAACAAACTAAGACACGATGTGAAGTATTGGTGTACAAACACAGCAGAGACCAGAGTTGTCAGTGAAGCACTGGCGATACTCATGGAGGTCACAGTGACAAAGATTTCTGGTTATCTTTTTCCTATGCTGTTAGCTGAATGTGGCGCCATCCTAAGTGGCAGTGGAGGTCAGCCACTGTGCTCTTCACTTCGGTTGTCCAAAGTGTGAAGTTCTCAGCTGATAGTGAAAGTAAACATGCTTTTGGTGCTTCGCTTGGGTTTGTAGTTCTTTGAGATTAGCAAGGTCTTGTTCAGGTGAATAGTCAGAAGTATAGGAGAAATCCTCGTATTTGTCACTCCTGATGTTGCGTTCAAAGAGGCTCAGTCTTATATTAGCAGATAGAAATATAGACAAGATTAGCTGAGGAGTGCATTCATAATCCAAATTCAGCTGAAAATTGCAGGGGAGAGAAGGTGACACTGTTCTGTGTTTGCACATGTAATGCATAGACATTTTCCGCTTAGGAGTGACTGGGATACATATCACCTGAAGAAGGTGAAGACAGAACACACTTATTCTTTGGTATTCAGAGAGGCCAGCAGGCAGAGGGTTAATGATATGGAACATGAACAACTTGAGATTTACAATACAGAAATACAACTTGTATTTTTTCCTGTGCTGTGATGTGTTCTCTGACTCTTGACGTAGCTGTGATGAGAAAAGCACCTTTCCTTCTATATTTGAATAGCTGCTTCAACCTTAGGAATTACAGGGACTCCAATCCCTAGGACACTGTATTCCCCCACCCCATTTTCTTTTGATGAAAGTAGCTATGCTTCTTTTGAAAATAGCTTCGACCTTTACCATCAGGGACTGACACCACTAGGTTTAAGACTAGGACAAGTTCTGCTTCTAACTTAATCCTATTTTCATTCTTCTGCTATTTTCAACTATGAAGTTGCCTAGTAGTGAATATGATACTCTAGCTAGGCTTTCAGGTATGTTGTGATCATTTAGATATGATGTGCAAAGACTGGATCTTGATTTTAGAACGCCATTAATGTTGTTCTGGAAGTAGCAGCCTGTTTTTCACTCAACAAGTGCCATCTCTTTTGGAGCAGCAGACACTAAATACATCTTCTTGCATGTGCCAGAAGGCTATGCTACTGCCAAGCACAGCTATTGCACAGCTACTGCTAGGAAGTATGTGTGTACTGTGAGAGATGGGGAAAGACTGAGCTGCTGCTATGCACCACAAAAAGCCTGGTTATTGCAGCAGCCAACAAGGGAGATGAGGAAGGATGAGGTTTGAATGCTGAGTGGCTGTTCTCCTCCTCCCAGGGCCCCCACTGGTGCAGCAGTGAGCCAGCTAGCTGTCAAGTGCGAGTAGGACAGGATTTGACTAATTGGGAGCATTTGTTACTGAAACTGCTTGGAAAGGGCAGTGGGCTGGATCTGTTACGTCCAATTGGGCCACTCTGAGCTAAGCTTTATACACTGAATGGGGACAGAGCTGCTTATTTTAGCTGTTGATGTGGTTCACACTTTTTTTTTTGCCACTGCTGTCTGGCTTTAATACCTGTAGTTATGTGGTCTGCTGTGGTGATTGTGTATGTTCTGGGACTGTTCTTTCTCCCTGCTTCAAACTTCATTCAAACTGCAGTAGCTAAATTCATGTAGTTCTAAATTAACATTGATGTATCTATGTCCTTAAGCAAATCAGTGGGCATAATATAGATATTAAAAAAAAAAAAAAAAAAAAAAGCTCTGAAATGCTTATAACAAAGGTTTATACTCTTTGAGCCATAGTTATGTAAGTGTTAGAACGGGTACAACCAGAGCCCAAGCATAAGTTAGTTCTTTTTCCCACCTCTTCTTGCAGCTATCAAGATGGAGATGTAGTAGCACAACAAGCACATCACATCACAAGATGTGATGATTGTAACAAGTCTTAAAGAAATGTCAGGAGGATTCCTCTGCTGCACACTGTGGCTACTGGGCACTTTATGTTGCCGGGAGGGAGCAAACAAATCCTCCTACTTTGTAGGCACAGATCTTAGTGCTTGAGCTAAGGGAGAGCATTAGTTATGTGTCAATGGCATGGGGCTCATGACACAACTGCACAGTAACAGCTGCATCCAGTAAAGCAGCCATGCATAGTGTGCTGGTTGCCAAACTCCTGCGGCCAGAGTGGAAGTGCCTGAGAAGTTGTATCTCAGTTCTAGCACCCCCCCCCCGAGAAGTAGCTGTGAGTCTGGTTTGTGACACAGCAGTGCTTGATGCCAGTGGAGTCCTCATACTGTATCAGCATTAGCAAGAAGAAGGGAGGGCACAGAGATTTGGGAAAGGTGACAGAGATGAAAAATGGCATTTAGAAATGGGGCTTGAGAATGGCATAATCACTCCCATTAAAACTATGCCTTCCTTTCTGATTATTAGCCATTTTAAGTGGAATGGGTTTTGCATTGAGAACAAGTCTCTGAACAGATGATTAATGGTTTAATCTGTAATAACTTCACATTTGATAGAACCCTGCTAGGAGTCCGCATCTGGTGAGCCAAGCTATTTAAAGCTGTGTTAATTCTGTTAATTGCTCTACGTTTATTTGGATTGCTGACACCTGCGGGCTTTAGGATAATGTTGGGGGTGTGTGTAGGGGGTGTTCTCTCCCTCTTTCTAGCTGAGGAAAATGGAGACAACCATTTCCTCAGCTAGAAATGGCAACAGTAGATCTTGGCAGAACATCCTGGCTGGATTGCTTGTCCTTGAGATTTCCCTCTTTCGCTACAGCTGAATGCAGTGAGATGTTGCCTTGATTGGGGCAGGAGGTAAGCAGGCAATCGGCTTTTGGTGCACTTGCTATTACTGGTTGGTAGCAGCACCAGGGAAGGAAGCCAGTGATTTTTAGAAGGCCCATCAGGTCCACAACATTTTGTTCTGCTTCTCAACTTCCTACCAGTATTTGTTTTCAGTTTGTCTTTGGCTGCAAGCTGTTCCGATAGGTTTGAAGCCCAGAACAGATGAGAAGGTAAGCGTGCTGTTGATCTCTGAACTTCTATCAAAGAAGATTCAGGAGTGAAATTCACAATGCTGTGAGCTGAGTAAAACACCTCAGCGAAGTGCAGGGAGGGCATTGCAGGCATTTTCATGTTTTCTGCTGGATTGAACAAACCACTGGGACGCTTCAATGAGGTCCTGAATAGGAATATCAAACTTTTTCCCCCCTCTGTCTGTTCTGTCTTTAAAAGGTTTCTCACATAAAGCGTGAGGGCAGCAAAATGGGGAAATGGAGGGTTTCACTTGTGTCAATAGTTGCTGACTTAAAAATGCAGCAGATCCAGAGAACCTTGGTTCTTGGAGGCTTCTGGGTAATATTAGCTCAGTGTGGTTGTTATTTGGGTGGTAGGAGTGGAGGTTGATGTTTTGATGTATGTAGGTGTCATTTGTCTTTTACATCTCTGATTTGGGTTTCAGTTTAGAGTTCAGCTTTGGCAGTGTTCCCAACAAATCAGATGACAAGATGAAAAAAATCTGTTCACACTCTCTGTTATTTATTATATGGCTGTCCTCACACCCACATTTTTTATTAAAATGACCAGTCAGACATAAGGGTGAGATCTGTCCTGCTGATACTGATGATATGATCACTGCTGATTTTCTGTATCTAACCTACAACAACCTTTTAGCCTCCCAAAGGAGATTACAATAGAATTACCACTTTCTGAAGGTGTGAAGAACTATAAAGAAAGCAACCAGTAGTACAGGTGAAAGGCTTGCTCAGAGTTTGTCAGGTCATGATCCTTGTGGCCTGCTGCTGTCTAAAGGACAGGGCTACACTTTGTTGTCAGCTTTCTCAGATAGCAGTTGTACCTGGGAAAATATAGTTATTCTATCCAGGTAATGGTTGCATGATATTGCAGTTGGTTACAAGAGAAGCTCAAGATAAGTATATACTGTTCTTACATTTAAGATCGTGTTCTTCCTCTGCTGCTTCAGTGTTTGGCTAACTATACAAGCTGTCAGCAAAGCACTTTCCTCCGCTTACCCGATATGTTTTCTAGGGCTGCCTTGTCCTGAAGCCATTTCATTCTGAGAAGAACATTAAATGTCTTTTACCCAAGCTTGGTACTCTTGATTCTCTCTGCTTGAGAGAATCAGTGTTGTCACTTTCTCTCCCTTCTCCATTTTTTAAAATATATATTTCTAGTATAGTTCCTTAATTAGCATATGCATAGCTCCTCTGACTCCAGGCTAGTTTTCCTGTTTACAACCTCTGTGACACATTGTGTTAGAACTTCACAAATCATATATCACAGGAGAAATTAATTATGCATGTAACTTATTACGTTAATAACTTTCATCTCATTGTGAACTTCTTGTAAAGTCTATACATTACACATTTATAATTTAGATGACAGCTTTGACATTGACTGCATTTCCTAAATCACTTCTTTCCCTTCTTATGAGTTTTAGGTCTATGTGGAAACCAGCTGTGCTTTCTTATAAATTTGGTTCTCTTTCTGGTTCCTCCTTTCTTTAGGAGGCTGGATTTGCTAGTGCACCCAGCAGAGGAGGGCATATAAGTGGTGGTGTCCTTTTGGCCTCATACTCACCAGTGTTCCTGTGGTTCACAGCTGGAACTTATGGAAATACTTGGCTTATATGAGGACATTTTTTCAGTGAGAAGTAGATAAGCTTTGATAACGGTGCCGAATACTGTTATTTGCTTTGTGTTTTCACTGGGCAAACCAGAAGCTTGTTTGGATTACGAAAGGAATCAGTAAGTGAGTAGACAAGAGAGTTTCAGCAGATGTAATCTGCCTTTCCAAAGTTTTTCAGTGAGATTCCTCATCAAAAGGCTCTTTAAGAAGTAGAACAGCGAGGGGCAAAGAAGAAAGATCACAGATGAAAAGCTGGTTGGAAGGTAAGAAACAGAATGTAGGAACTAGATGGTCAATTTTTGCATGGGAAAGCTCAGCAGGGGAGAGCAGTGGGATTCATGTTGAGGCTTGCAGATTCTTTAGTGGAATTATAAACGGAGGGACGTGGGAGGTGAAGGAATATGTTTTGCTGTGAATATGAACATATTCAGGTGAAGATTGCAAAACTGCAGAAAAGGACCTAGTGATGCAGAATATCTGGATAAGAAAATGACAAATTAAATCTACATAAATGCAGACTTAGGTGTCTTTATATTGAGGGGGAGAACAATTTCAATTTTCTATATGCAGTGATGGGCTTTGAGTTGATTCTGGTGTTTAAGTAAAGAATTCTTTGAAAATATTTGCTCAGTGTTCAATACTGATGGAATTAGCATATCTGATGTTAGAATTTGTTAAGAAAGGAATAGAGAAAAAACAATGCAGAGAATCCTATGTCATTTGGTAAAACCACTGTGACCCCATTTGAATGCTATTTGTCGTTCTGACCTTTTTATCTCAAAAAGATATCGTAAAATCGGAGAACGCAGAAGGGCAGCAAGGTTCATCAAAGGTCAGGAGAAAGTTGTTTACAAGGAATGGCCAAACATATTGTGGTTCCTCTTGCCAGAATTGACTGAGGAAGGGTACAACAGAGGAGCATAAACTAACAAGTGACATGGGAAGGGGTTAAAAAGGAATTGCTGTTCATTTCTTTTTGAAGACACGGAGTAGATGGCATCAAAGGATAGAGGCAAGGCCAGGTTCAAGACAGACAAAAGGAAATACCTCATGCATTTAAGCTGTGGGATTTCTTGCAGGGCAAGGTTACTCTGGACACACTCACAGAAGAAAAATCCATGATGGTTTATGAAATAGAAGGACATCACCTCCTATGTACAAACTCTCTGAGCCCCAAATTGCTGGGGGCTGGGAAAAAATTTCCAGGGAGCATCACTACACACCTGCTCTATTAGGTTCTTCTCCGGGCATTTAAGGAGGCTATTGTCAGAGATAGGATGTTGATATGACCCAGTAAGGAGGTCTTTAAAGATTTATTTCTAAGGCTATGCCATTTCTAGGCTCTCTGTAGTGTTTTCAAGTAGGTAGTGCATTCACTTTGCCTTTCTCTATTCGATCTGTATTAACTGTGATGCCCAGAGTCATCGAGAGTCCGTGATACGTTTCTTGCCTTCGTTGCAAGAACCACACAGCAAGTTAGTGTACCTGAAGGCTTGCAGGCAGGTGAGAGGAAAGCAGCTGAACAGCAGGGTGTGAGAGGAGCCAGTGTGGTATAAGGCCTGACATGTAGGCTTGGCTAAAATTAAGCAGTAACTTGTAGATGTGGGAGGGAGATATAGATGTAGGAGAGGCTGGAGAGGAGAGGAAAAAAAAAAAAAAAAAAAAAAAAAAAAAAAACAGGGAAGGGTTTAGAGAAGGCTGGAGTGACACATATTGATCAGAGGTGTAATGATACCCATTTGCATGAAAATGAATGTCAGTGTGAGAGGCAGGCAGGCTGCATTTGAGGAAGTTGTTTTATCTGAAATGAGCAGCAAGAAGAGCTGGATGAATTTTGGTTTGAAACGAAATCTTGGAGAGAAATGAACAATGGGTTGTTCTGGCTCCCTTGTCTGCTTGTAATTATTAAGGGCCTAATAGCAGTGGATCCAAAATGAGGATGTTAACAAGTAGTGCGGTAAAACTGCCTCTACCCTGCTTTCCAAAAGTGCCTGTGTTTCAGTACTGCTTGATCTTTTCTGTATAGAATTTAGGAATTAAAAGGCTTGGGGGGGTTCAGTTACAGTAACAAAATCTCTCCGTGTAGGTGTGAGCTGTAGTAGCTATACAGATAGCTCCCGCGCTTTAGCTTGGCCTTGGCAATCTCCGATCCAGGAGTAATGCTCTTGTTGTGGCTATGTGTATTTTTTCTTCTGGGGCTGTAACTGCTTAAGGAACCATTACAGATAGTTACTGCTGTCAAACTGGGCCCCTCCTCTGAGTGCTGAATCTGTGTGGGGTTGTCCTTTTTTAGAAACTTAAAAACCAAGGATCGTTTTTTACTATCTCGGGAAGGTGGACTGGTGCTGTGTAAAAAAGAGATGAAAAAAAGACTACCCTACTGGGACAAACTCCAGAGAATCGCAGTTTTAGATATAGCAAACATCTACCGGGTCACCTTGTCCATCGTCACCTGCTAGGAGTGCTGTTGTTCCCTTCGCAGTATTAACTCGGAAACATTTCTACAAAGAGCTATTCACCATAGGACTGCGCTTGTCATTTTCTGTACTCTGTTTGTTAAAGATGTTTTGAGGACAAATAAGACTTCTCACAACTGGGTTTCTTTGCATTTTGAGTACTGGAGACAATACCAAAAAAAAAAAAAAAAAAATCAAATACTATTATTTGGAAATGTGTAGATTCTTCCCCTTCCACCTCCCAAAAGGAGAATTAGCACTGTTTAATTTTTAATTACTCACTTGCTCAACTAAGAGATCATGAAAAACTGTTCTGTTGAATTTGTCTAACAGAGCAGCGGCAGGGTGAGGTGTAGAAAGCAGTAGTCACAACTCAGGATCTCCTGGTCTAAACTCAGCAGGATACAAATGTCAACCACCCCAAGCACGTGGACAGTTCTCTGTTCTGCTCTTACTTGAGCGATTTGCAGCATGTACGGGTTTCAGAAAGTCAGAGGCTTTTAAGGCCGGAAGGAGCCATCCTGGTCAGCCAGCACAGCCTTCTCCCCACTTACGCATAGCTTCAGAGCACCTAGATCAGGAAACACAAAGTTTTAACTTCCGCTCCTTCCCCTACATTAAATCTAATAACTTTGTCTGTCTTTGAGAGTCATCTTAGGCCCATTCCTGATCTGAAGGTGGTAAGAGACAGATTCAGTTGCTTTCCTTGGTGAAGATGTTGTGATGTTTATTTGCCTCCTGCTTTTAAAATAAGTAGGGCCTTATATCTGCTTGGAATTTGTCTGGCAATAGCTCCCAAGCGTTGGTTCTTGTGATGCAGTTTTGTACAGTTTGGGAAGTGCAGTTTGGGAGTCCAGTGTTTTCTCCTTATTCTTTATTATCAAGTCCCTTTTATACTGCTTTTAGAGAAGCCAGACAGATGGAATTCCATGCCTTTTACTGTAAGGCATTTGCTTATTCTAGTCCTCGAATCCTTCTGAAACTGTTTGGTACATTCTTTGCAATTTTTAGTGTTTTTTTTTTTTTTTTTTTTTTTTTTTTTTTTTTTTTTTTTTTATTCTTTTGTTTGTTTGTTTTTAAGAAAAGGCAGACCATTAGAGTTATGCATATTATTTCAGTGCTTATTTTGTCAGTGTTACTTGCAGAAGTAACGTCACATCCCTTTTACTGTTTATCCTGATAGTATATCCTGAGCTCAAGCTGGCATTTTTGGCCACTTCAGTGAAAACCTGTGCTCTCTCCTCTGATACTGCCTTTTTAATTTTTTCTTTTTTTTCCCAAAGTCACTGCTTTGCAGATTACAGCTTATCCACATGTTCCCCTTCTTGGTTCTGCAGTAGAGGCTTATTTTATGTGTTCATAAATCTTTGCATTTGATTGTTTTAAAAAGCTGTTTTGGTTGAAAGGGCCTGGATTATCATACTGTATGGATTACGCTGTATGACTGCAGTGTCTTTAAAGTTATTTAGCATTCTGCCAAATTTGGTATTATCTTGAAGTATTAGCTGCAGTATAATTGATTAGCTTCTAGGTAATTGGTAAAATGTTAAATATTTATGCACCAAGTATGGATCCTTATAGTGCAATAGAAAAACCTCTTTTTAATAAAAATTCCCTAATGACAACTGCCTTTTGAGATCTGTCAGCTGAGGACTATCTCTCTACCTAATATTATGTTTTGTTTTGTTCTTGTATAATGTTCATTTAAACAGAAGTGTCTTGTGGTATTCAGTCAAATGCCTTAAAAAAATCTGTTTCATCTGTGCTATTACCATTGTCATTCAAATAATATGTATAATAAATAATATTGGCTGATCTTTTTTTTTTTTTTTTTTAAATACAGGAAGTTCTAATGACATTAAGTATTGTATTCCTATCCTTTAATGTTTTAGCTAAGCACTTTGGATACAAGCTCTTGTGATATTTCCTCCAGGGTTGATGTTTCCTGCAGGCTAAATCCTTCTATAGTTACACATCTGTCCTGGTTTTTAAAACACTAACTCAACATTAACATTCTTTTATTCTTCTATTATCTTTCTGTTATTCCAAGATTAAAAATAAATCTCAGTGGGATCAGAAATCTCCCTGTTCAGCCCTTCTAAGACTCTTCAGAGCAAGTGACCCAGGTCTGTGAAATGAAAAATAAGACATTTATTCCTGGTAGCTGATCAACATCCTTCTTTGTTCTCATAGACTGCAAAATACTTTGTCATCCTCTTGTGGTACGAGTGCTTATGTTCTTCATGTATTTATGTTTGACAAAACACAAATGTTTGAATAGTCTTTTTTTGTCTCCTAAATTAGACATCTTCTGACAGAAAACTTCTTGTATGCAGATTCTTGTAGCAAGTTGGTTTGGGTCAGCTCTTAACCTTCCTTTTGATTAAACAGGTGGAATTCATTAGGTAGCACCTAACAGAGTGTAAGTCTTTGAGACCTGAAATTGCTGTAGTAATTTTCTGCACTTTCTTTTTTTTAACATGCTTTTTGAAAACACAGTCAAGATAGCAGGCCACAATATGATCAAATGTTTTCACTACTACTGTATATGTAACCAATATCTTTTCTCAGTGCATTCCTGATAGTTCTCTACTTGCACGCTGAAGAATCTTGTTAGTCCTCCTAGCAACTGCTTTACAAAGGCATTTCATTTCCAATTGGTTGTGCACCAAGACATGCAAACTTTTTTCATAGTCGCTTTTTACAAGGCTTGGATACAGTTCCTATTGTGTGACAGTGACTTAGTCTTTGATCCTAAATCTATAATCTTGCGTTGGGCTGTAGTGAAAAGAGAATGTGTCTGGCTGTGTATGCTTCTATGCATATCACAGTGATAACTAACCTGGATTTTAGATTTCAGTTTAGACTTATTCAGCCATGCTAGGTTTGAAACTTGGGGCAGTGATGCTTTCCCAAGCAGACTGCCTCCGTCTCACAGACCACAGCTGTGGCGGGTGCAGCTGGATGGCTTCTGAATGAATTTTGTTTTGTATGTTTCGGAGAAAGCTTAGGAGAGATATGTAAAAGAGCACCTGGTTCTCTTTCCCCATCAAAATAGGGTTATAAGATAACAGGTTCTTTCGTCCTGATGACACAGTGCCTTTCCTTTCTATATACGCAGTATTCAGGCAAACACTTAGCTCATCAACTCCCTATTTCCACACAATAAACAGCCCAGTGTATGTTAATGTTTAGGGAACTCTAATTTTTCCATGTCTTGGAATCTGAACAGAGGTGAGCACCGAGGGCCTGAAGAGATGCAAATACTTTCAGGTTTTTGTACAGTGACAAAAAAGAAAGGCAATTATTTATTTATTTTTAATTTTCAGTCTAGATGGATGGACACGGGCCCTTTTCTTTCCTAGTCCTTCTAGATCTGTGTTGTTCACTATACTGGCAACCCGACGGATGATGCCAGCCATGGGATAGCTGTATCCAACCTGCTGCCTCTTCTTCGACAGAGCGTCTTTGCTTGCTCTGTGGAGGGGAGCCTGGCCGAAGGCCCTTTCTTTTGCTGCCGCGGAGAGGAGGAGATGCCAGAGTTCCCAAGAGCCGTGCGACAGGACTGAGGGAGGGAGATGGGTGCTAAGCTACCCCACCCCCATGGGCATCCTCCTACAAGCGGTACCTTCATTGTACATGCATGGACTGAGTCCCCAGATTACTTCATCTGCGATTCTAATTGCATCCTCATTTGAGCAGTGCTCAATTTTAAGCATGTGCTAATGGCAAATGCTTTCAATTTGTTTTTTTTGCTGGACAATTGTCAAAAGTGTAGACAACACCACTGCAGTTGGGATTATTTGCCTTGCCCCATGTAAGCCTAGGCAGTGGGACTGTGCTCGATGTGGAGATGGAGCTGCCGCCTTATCCTTGCCAGGGGTGTTGTTCCTGTCAGGCTAAAGGCGTGTTGGCTGCGGGAGACAGGCGGTGGGAAGAAACTGCATGCCTGTGGGCAAGCAACAGCTCTTCAGTGTTTTCACAGAAGACTTTAAACAATAATGTTCTCACTTCAGTACATTTTGTTAGCACTGAAATGTAAAGCTCAGCGAAATGCAGAATTGTTGTCCAAGAGGAAGTTCCTATAGCCCTCACTTGCTTTCATTGTTGTTGATTGCAAAGGTGTTTTGTTGTTTTTGTTTTTCTTCTTGAATAGAAAATCCTCAAACTTCAGAACTGGTTTCAGATGTAACATTTTAGTATGCCTAGAATCCAACTATTTTCTATTAGTTCTTGGGCTGATACCAAATACTCTAGGGTCAGTGCTAGATGAACTACAGTGCAGCTCCGTTGTTTCCTCTCCAGTGCATTTTCCATATGATAGTAGTTGTACTGTAGGGTCTTTATGCCCCATTCTCCCACAGGGACCAGAGTCTTTGGCCAAGCTACTGCACGGTACATGGGTGTGTGTCTCTCGTGGTGTAAAGTGGAAGCTTGACTTGCATTATAGGAAAGTCTTTCTTTAGAGAATATAAACTGGAGGGAAAAAATGGAAACCACTACTGAAAGTAAGTGCATTGCCTGGAAAATACAGTTTTATGTTATGGCAAGTTTATATAACTCTTTTTTCTGGTAAGTTTGACAAAACTAAACATCCCATTTTGGTTTGCAATGAATTGAAGCATTTCATTGCTAATTTGGAATTTTCTCTTAGCCATGCAATTCACCCAGCTTTACAGAACAGAAATATCTGTTTCCTGAGACAGGTCTTATGTACATGCACAACCTTAGGTGGATTTGAAATACAATACAGTCAGTAAGTATTTATTTGCAAAGTTATTGTCTGATACAGTTTTCAGTGTCCTGTGCAGTAAGGTTCAAGCCTTAAATAGTCAATGCGGCTGTCCTAAAATAATTCCTCTGTGCCTTTCAGATGCAATTCTTAAGACACTTGACAGTAATCATTTCCTTACGTACTTATCACTGAACCAAGCTAGACAGATTTAGCTTGTGCTAGCTAGACAAATCTCAGTTTTCAGCATGAGTTTGTGATGAGCAGGGCATCCTGTAACTGGTGAATGTCATTGTAAGCTAAATATGTGTGGCTTGTCAGAAATTTGTTTAACCTGTTATCAAAGGTCTCCAGTGATGCTTGTTCATCAGACAAACTGTTCCAGTGCTTCACAGCTCTTAAGCTAAGAATTTTTCCTGACATTAATTCTAATACTTCCTTACTGCAATTTCAGGTTATTATTTCTTGTTCTTTTCAACATGGATGTAAAGAACAGATTGTTCCTTTCCTCTTTGCAGCAGCCTTTATATATTTGAACAGTTACATGTCTCCTTTTAGTTTTCTGTATGTTAAGAAGAAGCAATATTTTCAATCATTTTTTTCCGTTTTCAAAACCTGTGGTTATTCTCACTGCTCTCCTCTGGGCTCTTTCTAGTTGTCCTGCGCCTTTCTTGAACTGCAGTTCTCCAAACGGAGCATAGTCTCCACCTGACTATGGGAGTGTTTCCTTCCATACCTCTCAGTCTGTACTTCTGTTCATATGTTTCAGGATGCTTGAATCATTCAATCCACCAATTAATGATTTTCTCTGTGTGTAGCTAGTAAGTGCTTCTTTTTGCTCTCACCATTTTCTGTGCACCATCTGGGCTCTGTGTAGAGCTTAACAACTCCTCATTACTGTATATTCATGGATATCAGTAAAATACTAACATAACTCCATAATGCCCTTCTGATACTCAGATCCAAGTCCAAGGTACAGGTTGTTTTTAGAGCTAGCATGAGGTGGATACTCTCAGGCCCTGTGTCTGTGGCCTGTGGCCCAGAGGAGGAGCATCACGTCTGGCTGTGTCTTGGCTTCCCTATTCTGATGTTTTTATTCCTCTCTGTACTAAACCAACCAAATGGAGGTTGAATCTCAATATGAGCAGAAGGGAAGTACAAATTTATGTCCTAGGGTCCCCAGTGACATCTCTTAAAAGCTTCGCTGCTGCACAGAGCGTGAAGTCTACTACAGTCAAACCAGTCAAATGTCTTTTTTTTCTTAATAACTGAATATAGTCAAGCACCAGCTCCTTTTAGGACCACACTGAGAAATTTGTCTAGTTTCTCAGGACAGAGCTTTTCCATTAGCATGTAGAGAACAAATCTCTCATCTTCGCCACAGCTTTTGCCTAATGAGCGCTTCTGCAAAACTAATCCCAACCTCCCATAGGCCATCACAATGATGAATATGCTCTTGAAAAATGTTTGGGTTCAGGCAACTTTCTTAGCATTGTGTGGAAAGTCTGTGAAAAGGTAGTATTTTAAGAAATCCAGAAACTATACCTTATCTTCTGAAATGCCCTGTTTTGCTCATTTAGCAACATGAAGTCCCTGCAACAAGGAAAATAAAGTTGCAGCTTGCACCACAAAGCAATGTTCTTTTCTTGACCAGCTCCATCTGCATTCCTGGTAGCTGCACTGTATGAGTGAAAGGTTTCTAATATTCACTGTTACAAAGGCAGGTGGGATTTTAAGATGACTTCAGTTCAGGTTGCCTAGAAAGGCAGCGCAAAGACCCGGGTCCAAGGACAGCTTAGAGGCCACAGCAACCTTAACTATGTGACATGGGGTCTCATCTTCTACTTATTACCATCTTTTGAGGTAATAATTGGTATTTTAATAGGTAGAGCATGTTGTAGATTTGATTTACTGAAGAGTGGAGGCACATCCAGGGTAATTCACTGGTATTTTTCTCGTGTTTACTGTTAAACAAGCTAAACACATCCCCTTGACCAGTTGTTTGGTTCATGTCCCCCAGCTTAAACATCTAAGCCTAAACTAGTCCTACTACCAGTTCTTCTGTTCCAGGTATCTGAAAAATGCGTTTTTTTTTTTTTTTTTTTTTTTAAGAATTCTTAGTAATCTGTAATTATTGGCTTTAGTCTCTGTGCTGTCTTTACTAATATTTTCTAATGAAGTCATAACTCAAATCTTCACACCTATGGTTGAAGAAGGAAAAGGGCATGAAGAGTTTCTTTTTAGATCAAGGATGCAGCACTGATATGAAATTTAATCTTACTATAGCCTTTTCAGTGTCTGAGAAAAGAACTTAATTTGAGGCTAGTTCAGAATCTTCCAGGAGCAGTTCTCTTGCAGCTGGGAAGGCTTCTTTCCCCTCTGTACAAAGACATGCCTTTTTATAAATGAGTATATATTTAATTTTGAACATGTCTATCACATCCTTAAGGGGGGGGGAGGGTTATTCCTTTAGGAATCAAGAGCAAGTGAATTAGCAGTCAGTGTAGCCCACAATGGAGGATGCAGAAATCCACCCATGTGATAAAATGAATTTTACCCTTACTGCTACCTATTAAAAGGAAAGAGTCCAAGAAGTAGGTCATTTCACAACAGAATGCACTTCAGTAATTCAGATGCTGCAGTGTAACACCAAGAATACGTAAGGCTGTGCAGTATTTCACGTTTTATTCATTTAATGATATTCACTGCTAACTCCAGGCTACATTATGCAAAAATTTATCCAACAACTTTAGACAGATACTAAAATTTAAGAAATAGCTTTAAAATAACTCCCCCCCCCCCTTTTTTTTTAACTGCAAGTTTGGAATATCTTTCTCATATAATATTTGATTGATCGTAAAGCAGACAAACAAAAAACTCTGAATGTTGTTTCAGAAAGGCATTTATAGTGATGCTTGTTCTTTGTCCTTGTGTATTGCGAGGTAAAAGATAAAGCAGCAAGGTGTACCTTCATCTGGCTTAATCTTGCTGTGAGATACTAGATGCATTGTTTAGGTTGGTTTAATCTCTGCAATTATTGTGAATACTCAAGTATCATGAATTTTGGTTAGATGTGGAGGTGTATTCTTTGACTTAAAAGAGAGTTGGGGCCACAGTAAAGTACTGGGTCTTCTATCTTGGGTATCTGTTACGGAAAATTTATTTTTCAGCGTAAGCTTCTCTCTTAACTATTTTTACTGTGCTCTCAATAAGGCAATTGAAGGCATTTCCTTCATCTTCCTGTATCTTCCTAAAATTCTTCTGAGCTCAGAGCATTTTCTTTTTTGTAGAATTTTCCATAAAATAAAAGTTACTCAGAACCTACAATGGTTTTATAGGGTGGAAAAAATGCATAGGAGAGCTTGAAATAGTCCTGTTTTATTGCTTAAATACTCTAGTCAACATACTGCTTTTTTAACTATATAAACACGTATTTCTTAAACTTAATTCATTAAATGCAAAATCACGTTACTTTAGTATGATAGGACAGATTGCACTTGAATCTTCTTTGTTTGGTTTGTTAGTTATAATCAGTGTTCAATGTATCATTTGTCATGATGGCAGATAGACTCCATCACTGTACTGAATGATGATATGTACGTACAAATACCTGAATACAGTTGTGATCCCCAGGGAGCTGTCAGATAGGTTCCTATGAGGTAGACTCCGTCCACCTAAGGTCCTTGAAAGAAATATAGCTACCCATCGCTGGAGTTTGGATCACTGCGCACGTATTCTGTCCCAATTGCAAAGTAAAACATTGTTACTAGGTGTGAACATTCATTTCTACCTGCTGGTTGGGACAGGCATGAAATAAGTGGTTCTGGTGGATCAGCTGATAGGTTGTAATTTATTAAGTTGCAGGAGCTTGGTGTCTTGCTTGGTGCAGATGAATTTAACGAAATCTTAGAAAGGCTCTGAGATGTTGCCTTCATAGTTCACTGTTCTAACAAGTGATATGAGCAGCTGGTGAAAGGGCAGCCCCTGACAGACATAAGGAATTGGAGAGACACGGGATGCAGCCTCTGAACGACTGGGCTGAATGCAAGTGTTTTTTTCCTAGCTAGCTAAACTTTAGCAGCTTCATAATTTAGTGCCCCTTTTAATGATGCTGGCATCATCTACTAAGTGGCCATTCCCCTTTGGAGCATGTATTCAGCCTGTGTCCGGCCTCTACCCAACGCTGTTTCCTACTTAAGAACCCTAAGTTGGAAAGGAATTGAATACTGGCTGCTTGCCAAATCTAGCACATCAGTTTTTTCCCTCACTTTTGTTGCACCCTCTCTATCTGCATCTTCACTTGATTGCAGAGACATACTTTTCATCATAGTGAAAAGCCCTCTGATTAGGGCTTTCATTAACCCATGAGTAGAGCTTCTTATCACAGGTTTAGGCAGAGAAATTCCTTGAATGTTTCAAAATTGCCAAGTTGCCATTTTTAAGAAAACTCAAAACTAGATTGCCATTTTGTCTTTAGCTCAGCTTAAAACAAACTCTTATCTCTCAGCAGATTTAAAGGAAACCTAATTTGCTGTATTTTTTCCCCCGTTTTTATTTCCCCAGAGTGTCTGGGTTGTTAGAGCATCCTTTTACCACTGATTACTAGAGACTGTTTCTTTACTATCCCATCCCTGGAATATCCATTTAGACTGATCTAATTCATTACAGAAAGGACAAACTGAACTGTGAGAAGGAGTGCCTCTGTTAATATTTTTCTGCAAGGATTTCTGTACTCCGATACTACTGTTCCATAATAGTTTCCTGAGTCTGTTTTCCTTCCATCCAGTAATCGTTATTTCTGTTGTATTTCTGATTCTGATGTTACTCATAGGACATCAGTTTGTGTTACATAGTTTGTACTGATGGATAGCTTCTTTTCATTGTGCTAGTTTCATTTTTTGAGTATGAAAAGATTATTAAAATTGAAAGTGTAAAGTTTACTTCTGAAACTCTCTGTATATAGCTTTTGTGAGTCATTTTTCTTCCTTGTTTTTTTTAATGCCTTCTTTCGAGGAAAAACTGTAAAGCTGATTTTTGTATCCACATGGGAAACAGTCCCTCTGATGTCCTTAGGCATCCTGCCACGCTCTGATGCATATATGGGACAAAATCAAGTTGGTGTCTGTTTAAACAGGCGAGATGAGCTTTGTTCAGAAAGCCATCTGATAAAAAATGGACAAGTTCATGAGCGCTGCTTTCGTGGCCATGCTTCCTCATAAGGCATTGTGGAAGCTGTGTCGCAGAGCGGTGCTAGATGAGCGTGCCTTAGCAAGCACAGCCCTCTGAGTCAGGCAAGTCTGATACAGAGTTAGAGGTGTGCATTCAGGCCATCTGTTGGTGAATGAATTCTGGAGAGCCCCATATTAGTTCAGAGATTGCTCTTGAACTACAAGGTAGGAAATGTTTTGTGGATCATATGTTATACTGCTGGTAGTTACTGCTACAGCTGGTGACTCTTTTAGAAACTGCTTCTTGAAATTCTTGTGTTCGGAACTATAGAGTTAATTTTTATGCTGTAGGCTTTTTATTTACCTCCTGGGTTAATGACAGGCTGCAAACTGGTATCACACACACACAGGAAAGCCTCAGCGAAAGCACTGCTGCCAAGTCAGACCAGACCTGATGTGGTCCTCTTCTCCTACTGCCAGGCACTTTTCACATTTTGCAAAAATGTGTTTTATCTGTCCTGGAAAACTGCAGTGAGGCATCTGTTGATTTCAGTAAAAAACAAAGATTCATAGGTTACGAGGCCAGAAAGAGACATATGATAATGATTATGATAATCTAGATTGATTTGGTATATAATTAATTCCTGTCTGTCTGCTATGAAAAAAGAAGATCCTGTTTTAATTTAAAGTTTACCTGTAGCAGAGAACTCATCATAACCTGTAGCAAATTATTTCAATGGTAAATTACCTTCCTGGTAAAAATAAGTCCTATTTTAAAACGTGGATTCCTGCAACTTCAATTTCCAGCCTGTGCATCCTCTTACTTCTTTGTCACACAGATTGAGGAGTCCTCTACTGCCAAATTCCATTTTCCGCATAGGTGCTTGTAGACTGTGGTCAGATCAGCCTTTAACCTCTGCATATTAAACAGAATGAACTTCCAGATCATCTTCACTGTGGGACATGTATTCCAGTCCTTTAATTACATTATCTTTTTAAATTCCTGAACCTTGGTTTAACCATGTCTTGAAGTGTAGCTATTACAAGCTGCCTTAGTATTTTAGTGACAGAGCACTGCCTAAGCTAGAGATACTGAGGTTTGACTTGTCCTGTTCAGAATCCTCCTGGTTATAAACATAAGGATTATTCTTACTGTGTGGATTAAAGTGGTGAGAGTTCTGCTACGCTTGATTATCCATCGGGATCTTGGTGGTCTATGTTGAAACCATGACCGTTATGTGATGCTCTGCACTGGAGAACCAAGGCTGGGTCTCAAAAGATACTAATATGGCCATTGATGAGATCTCAGATCAGCCATGTGATCCTGTTTGCACTTATTCCTTAAGCACAACTATCTTTTTCAATTTATTGAGCTATGGTTGTAGATTTTGTTGTTGATTGTTTTTGTTTGCATGTTTTTTTGTTTTGTTCTTAGGAATATAATCTTGCAAACAAGTTCTTCAATAATAGAGATCTCACATTTGGGTGATTTGTTTCTTTGCAAAGATTGGATTTAGAATTCTTGTATCTATTCAATATCCCTTTTCCTTTCTTCGCCAAGCTTTCCTTTGTCCTTGGTTTGTTTGTCCTTTCTTCCAAATTTGCTCCCAGATCGCTAATTTTTGTGACTTTCTGGATTGCAAGTAATTCCACATGTTTTTTTTCTAAATGCTTTGAAAATCCCTGTCTTAGAGATTCTCCAGCACTACGTGCAGCACTAATGAAATACAAGGTGCAGCAAACCTAGAGGGAGACACTGTGCCTTTGCCCAGAACACACAAGGAGTTAGACCAGTATCAAGCATGTGAAATGAGGGGGTGCCTGTACATGACTCAGGGGAGAGCTGGAAGCTCATTATGTACGTGGGAGTGTATTCTTTTGACCAGCAACCTGTAGAGTTTATTGAAGTAGATCACTGAGCCATAGCTAAAATACAACCTCAGCACCAACCATCATATGTAGTTATTGTGCTGCTTCTGTTCCTCTTGTTCATGGGGGAGCTAGGGCAAAATTTTCCTGATACAGTTTAGAGGAGATTCAAGAAGAGCCTGATCACTTGTCAGTAGTACTGTGCAGGGGCATTTCTCCCATGTTAGGATCATCAAAGTCTCAAGTTTGTTCAGGCCTGGTATTCTTTTGCCCAGCAAAGCAATTCAATGCCGAGGTGAAACCTCAAGCCAAAAATGCAGAGCTGCACCAAGTTCATGCTAGTCAGGTAGTCCGGGTGCAAGTGGATTTCCTTGCTAGCTGGTAAGCCAGTCTTTCATCTGCTGTGAGCTCTGTGATCCCTGCAAAAGAGACAGACCAGGTTCCTGGGCTCAGGGCGTTTGTTATCTCTCTCTTTTTTTTTTTTTTTTTTTTTTTTTTTTTTTTTTTTTTCTCCTTTTATCCACCCTTTGTAATATAGAAATACAGCTTGGAAGCTGAGTTCTCCTTTTCCTTTGTTAGATTTTTTTTTCCTAGAAATGTTAAGGAATCTCAAATCTTGTTTTCTTGGAGTTCCAGAAAACAGGATATTTAAGTAGCTTTGCCCAAATGCAACCAAAACAAATTTTAGTCTGAACAAAAATTCCTGCCCTGATGTGATACTTTTGACATTTTCTTTTCTGTTTTGACTCATGATGTAATGAGTAATGTTTTTACTCATGTCAATTCTCCATTAGAATTAATGAAATACAAGAGAATTTGACATCTTATCCTATACTTAAAAAGTTCATCAAATAGAACAACTTTTTGTCTTTTTGTGTGTCTCATAAAGCATTGAAATAGTTAAGAATTTTATTTTCCCTTTGAGATTTAGTCTAAATGAATAAATAGAAGCTGATGTCATTTTATGTTGTTAGAAGTGTAATACATATTTGGTTTGTATATTACATATATTTATTTACACGTCACTTGGATTAGTGGTAGTTTTCGCTCCCCATTGTTATGTCCAAAGGACACAGCCCCCACCTGAGAAAGTTGGTATAAAGAGGAAGTGTTGAGTTTGCAACACAACCAGGAAATTATTCAGAAAAATACAACCTGAAGCTCAAGCCAAAACTTGTAGACTGCTTGTACCTGCCAGACCAATTTTAGATGGCTCTAGGAGGAGCTCTTTTTCTTGGAACAGCAGAACAGCAGGATGCTGGCCACATGAATTACTTCACCGGTGGCAGCCTGCTTCAGATGATATCTGTTCTGGGGTATGAATTAGTAGTTAGCAGTTGGAAATGCTGTCAGGTAAGATTCATTTTGCATCCATTCTCTGCCTGAGTTTAAGTGGTACCTCAAAAAGGGTAGAGTGTTTTAATGGGAACTGGAGCAAAACAAACTGTTGCGGGTCAATCCTGTTCTTTGCTGGGAGGAATTAAGGCTTTATGTTGTGACTGGACATGGGAGATCACAGTTGGGCTCTCCTTTTGCTCTTAATATAGGCTCTTTTGCCTTTAGAGTAGGAATATCTGATGCTTTGCGGGCTGCCATGGAGAAATTCTCCTTTAATGCTTAGCTGGGAATTCCAAACTCATGATGAATGTGTTGAAATGTGATTTTATTTTTCATCCCCAGTTTACCTACTTTACAATCTTATCCCCCCCCATTCTTTCTGTCATTTTCCTTTTAAAAATTACCATGAGTTCATTATGTATCTGAAATACGCTTGTGTTCGATTTGATGTCAGATTTTCAGCCTATAGAATGCCAGCGATGAAGTGCTGTTTGATCATACAGTGCCCATGAGCTCTCAGACTGGGTAATACAAACCTGTGTCCAAACATTACACCTGCATGTTATTTTAAGTCTGACCATACACCAGATGAGATGATATTTGTAGAATTAGCAATCTATATCCCTCTTCTTAACAATCTTTCGCTATCTCTTTTCATAGTAAATTGCTGACAACCCATTTTGCTAGCTTTCTGAAAGCAGCAGACATTAAATTAGTGTTTGCGTGTATGCCAGATGTAATAGACGCAAAATATTTTAAAATAATAACCCCTTAGAAGAAACTAGTGTTGAGTAGTATTGCAGAACATGAATTCAGTCAAAATTCTGTTATTTGCAGAAATACTTTTGCTTGCTTCATGTGCTAGTGCTGGGTTTAGGAAGTAAGGAAGGTGGCTGGAAGGAAGTATTATCTGTAAATATTCCAGCTTTTTCTAGTTTCTGCCTCAGGGCAGGTGGTGTCCAGAGTTCTGGTCCTTAATCCAGAGAGTGTAGGGGTCTAGGCACTGAATGTGTGAATGTGCAGAGGCTTTTGTGTTGACAGGGCTCCTTTTCTTTTTCTTTAGTTGAACTGGGCAGGTGTGCCCATTGCAGGTCTGTGACTAGATTTTTAAGATTTCTTGGAGAGAGGAAATTTATGTCTGTTTTTTTTCTTGTAGCTTTTTACGGTCCGTAGGGCAATGCTAACAGTTCATAGCAATTGCTTACAATATTTAGCATCCCTGTTTTAGTAGTTAAAATAGGATAATAGGAATAATAGAGAAATGATAGTGGTGGTAAAAACTTCCCTGCTGTGGCTAGCAGAGATGGACATGGAGGTTACACTTCATGTATTTTGTATGTGGTTTATGCAAACGGAACAGCGTGGTACCAGACACACAATGTATTTTATGAACAAAATATATTTTATATACAGCATAGTGAACCTGTGGTAGACTGTTCTCACTGTCCTTCAGTAAATGTTCTCTTCTGCCTACTTATCTGATGTATAGTCATCACAGAGTGCCTACTGCAGTCATTTCTGTGCGCAGTTCTGGTTCAGACTTCTCCTTCTGTCATCACGTCAGACTCCTGCATGGTCTCCTTTTGCTCCCCATTGCCTTTTCAGAGAAGTTTATCTCCCATGGCTGAAAGTAATTGGGGTATTTGTATAGTATACAGGATTGATGTATGATATTTTTCCTTGTGTCTGGCAGGTTGTTTATAAGAATAACGACATTCGTCTGGAGCTGTCTCGCTTGGCACGGATTGGTGATACTAAGATGAAGATCTACGGGGAAGTGAAATTCGTATGCGAGAACGTGGCAACACTGGATCCCATCAGTTTTGAGACACCTGAGGCCTATATCAGTCTGCCTAAATGGAATACCAAAAGGATGGGCTCCATTTCCTTTGATTTCCGAACCACTGAACCCAACGGACTGATCCTTTTCACACATGGTAAACCCCAGGAGAGGAAGGATGCCAGGAGCCAGAAAAATACAAAGGTAGACTTCTTTGCAGTGGAGCTTCTAGATGGCAACCTCTACTTGCTGCTGGACATGGGCTCTGGGACCATAAAAGTGAAAGCCACTCAGAAAAAAGCCAATGATGGAGAGTGGTATCATGTGGATATTCAACGAGATGGAAGATCAGGTAGAGTGATGACCCTTTCTTAAGTAGGTTCATCTTTTATGCCGAGCGTCATATGTTGGTTCTTAGAGGCCTCCACAACCTGCCAGAAGTGAGTCACTTTAAAAAAAAAAAAAAAAAAAAAAAAAAAAAAGTTATTACATGAGTAATATTTACCCAGCAAAACAAGGATTTGAATGGTGTGTTAGGTTTTTATGAGGTGTTTAGTATGAACTTCGGATAGCACATCACAGAGGCAACCTATTAACATTTACCTATTAATCTTCAGCATACGTATCGCAGCATGCATTTTTGAAGTGGTCACTTCTTTCTGCATTCAATTTTGTTCTTTTTTTCTTCACAGCTTCTTGTTGTTTTGTTTGTCATAATTCACCTATCATGCAGTTACCATGAGACATTTTGTTTGCTTCTAATGTTGTAGATCAAGCTAACATACTTAGGATATGCTCTGAAACAATATCAGGAATCAAAATAAGGAAATAATGAAACTTGAACTTATGAATATATGGACAGCTGGACTTGAACTCCTCCTGGAACATTAGGATCTCCAAACAAGGCCATATTTCCCTTCAAAGGGAATTTTGTGTGTGTTTGCAGGCAGGTTTAGGTTTTGGTTTGTGATCTTTGGAAATTAAGAGTCCTTAGTTTCTGTTTCTAGTGGCAGAATGCTCTCAGCAGAGAGAACGCCCTGCTGGAACTGGCTTCCCTTGAGTTTTTCAAAGAGCTGACTTCTAGATACCGTGCAAGGCCTAGCTCTTTGAACAGGCCTTTGCCTGAAGCTAGTTTTTTCTTTGATGTGAGGAGTTTATTTATACTTGGAGCAATACATGGAGCTCTATTGGGATTTAATATGTATGATTATATTTTGCTATCTCCTAAAGACATCGATAGAAACATTTTATAAAGGAAGCCATAAATAAATAAATAAATGGAGCTTTGATTTCTTTAAAATTACTTAAATTTAATTAACTTGCAAGGATAAACCCAATTAGTAGTATTCAGTACTGCTTTCATTTTTCCTTGCTTGCTTGGGTACTGTCTGGTCCCTGCAGAGACAGCAGCAGAAGGAGAAACAGAAATGACACCAAGCCCTCTGCTAAGAAAGAAGCTTGCACGTTGGTTTGGCTAGGGGAGGGTGTGACCTACAGCATTGCTGCTTGGTGCAGGGGAACGTGAGACTGACTTGTTCATTGTCCGGCAGGGAGGTTTGTAATGGCCTGAACACTGCTTGGAGATAACAGATCTGAATTAAAAGCATTTTGTTGAACAGAATGAACAAATTTGCAAGTTCTTTTATTTCCTCTGCCCTCTTTTTTTTTTTTTTTTTTTTTTTTTTTCTTTACTGAAATTTCTGCTGGTTAATGGTCCTAGTGACTAATGTCTTCTTGTCTCTCCAGAATACTGGTATTGTGTTCTCTACACCATACATTGATCAAGCATCAACCGTTCTTCTCCTGTGGTGTTTTTGGTAGATGTGACAAGGAAGTTCAGCATCCCTTCTTGTTGAGACCTTGGCTTTTCTCCCATGAGCAGACGAGGGATTGGTTACAACCAGGATGCCTGCCTTCTAGAAAATGAGCTATTGAACTTGCTTTGCATGGGCCACAAAATAGCCATTCAGGTTTAGCTAGTGACCTGGAGGTTCTGATTCTTACTTGTAAAGCATCTAATCCTTTATTAGGTGTCATCTCCCCTACTTCTTCCCATTTCTGAAGCAGTCCAAAGCATTAGGTTCTGCTGAGCTTAGCAAAATAGTCTAAAAATCCAAATATTCACTACTGCAAGGAACTAAGACACAAACGCTGGAACACTAAGGCACAAATGCTGGGGAAGCGTGGCCGTCTTGCTCACATAACCTCTGGCATATCTAGTCCCCTTAGGCTTTGCGTATGCTTTGGTTTGTGCTGGCTGCTAGGGCTACAAAAGCTGTTTTTACTCCGTGCTCTGACAGGAGCTGACAGCTGGGACGCAGGCGCCTAGCGTCCTACAACCTTTCTGTCCCTGGAGAAAGCTCCTACAAAGTGTCCAGAAAAGCTGTCACTGGTTCTAGCTGGAGAACATTGAACATGTTACGCTGAAAATATTTTCAGCTGGCTATTAGCTGAAACCCACACATTATCCCACCCATTCAGACACTAAAAGGTTACTAGAAGATTCACTGTGCAGTTCCATTCGTTGTACTCTTTTGTATATCAGCTCTGTTTTTAATGCTGCCTTTTTTTTCTTTTTTTCACCCCCTCTTTATGTTTTTGTAGACCTCTGTGAAGTGCTCAAGGGCCTAGAAAGGAGACACTTAGGTGCTTTTCATTTCTCAGGGTGGGATTTGGTCTGCCTTAACAGAGTTACAAATGTACAGGATTTAAAGTATGTCAGCTCATCCATCTCCTTCTTGCTAGGGTCAATTCATATTTTTTCCATCCCAACTGCTTGGTTTTAGAAGTCCTTTGCATTGGAACTAGTACGATTTTTTTACAGAAATTTTGCAAAACACTAGCAGGAAGTCTTTTTTTTTTTTTTTTTCTCCAACCTTCAGGTTCTACACTTTGCCGTAGCTTTCTAGTATTTTTTTCTCTTTTGTGGGGGACAAAAGGAGGTTCTTCACCCTTGTGGCTTTTGCATGGGTGTATGTTTTCTCTACAGTAGCACTTGTGTGGAGCTCAACCCTCCAGCAACTCCATTCATATTGGTCCTTTGGGGCAGTGTGTGCTCCACGTGGCAAACACAGCTTTGCAGGAGTGGCAGCACAGATGTAGGAAGGGTGGCTGTGATCCTGCGCCTCTGACACTTGCTTTTATGACTGTAGGTGTCTTGTCACGTCTTCTATTTTCTTACCATCTAAAGGGGAAAATGTCTGCAGCGGTACAGCTTATTTTTGCAAAATGATTCATCAAACAGCCCTGGCTTTCTTTGAGCCTTTAATTTGTAACACCTCCATTTCTTCCAACACTCTGCTGCTTCTGACATTATTTCTAAGTTATTACTGAACATTGCATGCGGGAAATAACCTGTCTCTGTGTCATACATGCTGTTCTCTAGCTAAAAAGCCCCCTATTACAAGTGAAGGAAGAGAAGAGCATATGTACATGACTGCACTTCCTTACGGAGGCACAAAAGAGAGCTAACTCTGTTAACTAAACTTTGTCATAGGGATTTATGATTTAAGATTAATTCCAAATCATAGCATTTTAAGCATGGACAGTAGTATCTGGGGGCAGGGTACTGCAATGACACGGCAATCAGATGTGATGCCTGGGAGAGTGAATTGCTGATGCTCAGCTGAGTGTCTGGTGGGCAGAGGTCCCTATCACAAAACCTGCTGAATGCGCTTCAGAAGAACATGTTGTTTTGGGACCAAGACAGAGACTAGCACTGGGTTCCTGGATTTCCTTTGGATAGGCTACCTAAACATAAACACAAGTCATTCTGCATGTGTTTTGTGCACTCCGATTACATTTTTGTGTTAAATGTTCTAATTATTGTCTGTGCTGGGATAATTTGTTGCAATATATATAAATAACTTGAATGCAGTATGCCTACATCTTGCTTGGAGCATATGGAAGATACTACAGTTTTAATAATAACTCTTCTTCAGACATGATTTTGATCTTTCTTTATGTCAGTAAGTTAGGATACTTTCTTTTTGTTGACTAATTGTTTTGGAACAAGCCTTTAAGAGGTTTCTACCCCAAATTCTGCTGAAATCTGGGCTTTACTGAAAGTCTAGAACAGGTTGCTGAGGGCTGTGTACAGCTGAGATTTGAATATCTCCAAGGATGGTGATTCTGCACCTTCTCTGAGCCCCCATTCTAGTGTAGGACTGCCCTCATGGTGAAATATTTCTTGTTCTCTAGAGTCGGAATTTCCCCTCCTGCAAATTGCAATCAGAGTCTCTTGTTGCGCCATGTACACACAGCTGACTCATGTTCAAGCTGTTGTTCATTAGATCCTCAGGTCCTTTTCTGCAGAGTTTCTCCTTAGCCGGTTGTTCTGCAGTGTATAGTGATGTGAGAGGTTTTTGTGTCCCAGGTGTGAGATTTTGTATTTATCATTGTTGAACATGCAAAGATTTCTATCAGCCCATTACTCCAGCTTGTCAGAGTTTCTCTGCCCTGTCCTTCCTCTAATATATCAGCCTTCACCTACAAACTTGATGAAGGCCCATTTGGTCCCATTATTCAAGTCCAACTTTTTAAAGTCACTGATGAAATATTTTATGTTAGAGCTGTGTAGTATGAATTAGTAATTTTTATTTGTCTTTTTTCCTATCCAGTCCTGATACCATCAAATTGCAGTACTTTCTCAGCATGTTTTTGCTTTGCTGGGTGAATACCATTGATTAATGCTCAATTTTTATATGTTACTGTTTATCCATTGCATTGTTATACTAGTGAGCTTCTAATGTTATTTGGGATACCAACACATGACGATCCCGTCACTGCATGGGAACACTACGGCCTGTGCTCGAGAGGAGGGGAGGCTGTGTGGGAGGCACAGTCTCTATTAGCACTGTGTGCGTGCGCAGGGAGAAATCTTCAGCTGTTTGTACTGGGCTTTAAACCTCACTCAGCTATTGGAAGAAATGAACTAGACTGAGGTTGGAAGTGAAAGCACTGGTTGATATTTCCTTATCCTCCTTACTTAGGTACTATATCAGTGAACAGCAGACGCACCCCGTTCACTGCTAGTGGGGAGAGTGAAATCCTGGACCTGGAAGGTGACATGTATCTGGGTGGCCTCCCTGAGAACCGGGCAGGACTCATCCTCCCCACAGAGCTCTGGACAGCGATGCTGAACTACGGCTACGTCGGCTGTATCCGGGACCTGTTCATCGACGGCCGAAGCAAGAACATCCGGCAACTGGCAGAGGCCCAGAATGCAGCAGGAGTCAAATCCTCCTGCTCCCGCCTCAGCACCAAGCAGTGTGACAGCTACCCGTGTAAAAACAACGCAGTCTGCAAGGACGGCTGGAACCGCTTCATTTGTGACTGCACTGGCACTGGCTATTGGGGCAGAACGTGTGAGCGAGGTAAGCTCTGTTTGCTGACCTCCGTTGCATAAAGCTGAAGGGGTTCAGGAGCACCAGAACAAAATGCAGTGTTTACATGAGACCTACCCCTGTGCTGTGTTGTTCTGCCGGTGCTGCATTCCAGGTACCTGTGCACTGGCTATATCTATGTCAACTCAACAGTTCTGTCTTTTAGATTACGATGGATTAGATGGCTCTTGAAAACACAAGAGAGTTTCCCAGCCACTACCTTGAGAATTGTTTTGTCCCATCGTTATGTGACAGCACACAAGTGACATGAACTCAGTTAAAAAAGTATTCTTACCCTCTTTTTTTAGATGTCTTGGATCTAATTTCTGGAAGCTTAAAAAAGTAGATGCCTTGCACTGATTTGGAGGGCCCGTACTGAATGCCAAAGTTCCCTGTGCAGTCAGTGGAGGAAAGTAGTTAGTTCTCGAGGGAGGTTCAAAGCAGTTCCATGATCTATTTGCCTCCTTCCGTTGATTTGCCTGACATGTTTTGCTGATTACGTGGAGCTTCGGATCTGATAACTCAGTAGTGCTGCACACTGGAAGGTAGCTATCTCTACTGGGCAGGAATTGATAATGACACACTGCCAAGGCTGCCAGATTGGATCAGATGGAGGAATAAGGTATAAGGCAAAGAATATAGAAAATAAAATGACACACAGGATACAATCCCTCTTGTAGGTAATGCTCTGAGTACCCTGCATCCACCCTTAAAGTTTAAGGTGGAAAAGGAAGATACATCTGGATAAAGCAGATGTATACAAGTAGACACTGCTATGATGAGTGTGGCTGAACACAGAGAGCCTGGGGTGCCACGCCATGGCCTTACAAAAACAGACATACTGTCATTCGCTGGTCTCACCCTGCCAGGTGCATAGGGTCTTTCGCTACGTTTCTAGGGGAGTGAAAACTCACTCCCAGTTTTCTTGACCTGCGGAATTTGAAATCTTTTGTCAGAGAAGTGTTACTGTGTCCCAGTAACGACAAAGAGGTTTCTACCCCACCCAGAGGGACTGGCTGTACCCTCAGCAGGACGTACCCAAGAGCTGCGACTCAGTGTTGTGCTCGTGCTGGTCAATGGCCCTTGGACATGTGCTGCTCTCCCACTGGCTTAGCTTCAAAATCACATTTACATGGAGGGAATTTCCACAAACAGCAGAGATGAGTGTGAGGCATTAGGATAGGCAATAGATCCAGGAATTCCTGGTCATAATAAGTCCTTGTATATTGCTGGGTGTGCATAAACCTGAGATGTGTGTGGTAATGATCTTTGTCTGCTTCTCAAGCTTTGCTGCACTCTTTGTATCTAATTAGAGTATGTATGGTGGAGATCAAGACTTTATCCATCCAGAGAGGCTCCTAAATGAAAGGCAGTTCTTGGATTTCTCTGAAATGAATGGCAGACTCAGAGGAGTGGGTTTGATATGGAAATTCATAATGATTGTAAGCATATATTGAGGATCTGTACTAAGGTTATAAGGTCTTAAAGGTTATTGTATTGGGCATTAGGAAGGAAAGGCTAGAGGCAGTACTCTTGATAGCGTTTAGTCGTTCTGGCATCCTTGGCTTTTAGAGAGAATAGGAGTATGAGAGAATGGTTGCTGCAACACAACTTCTATCTTCTAGAGTACCTTGTCCTAGCAGGTCCTTGGTGCCTTGTTAGCTTGAAATAAAGGACCTAAAATATCTGAAAGCCCAAGGATATATTCTCCAAATGCTTTCCTCTCATCAGAGATAGTGCAGACTTTGTGAGAGTTGACAAAAAGAATCCTCCGATGGGTAGCACATTTCTCCTGTTGCATGTGAAATAGCTTCTCACACATCAGCCAGTAGAGTTCAAGGTGTATGTAAGGATATGTCAACAAGAAGGGTTGCAGGGTGCTGCTACTGTGAAGGTAGTTTCATGTTTTGCAGCTAGTTACTGTCTTCTGTGCCATCTGGTTTCAGTGTCAGGGCACTGCAGCCTCCTGGTAATTGCACTTAATGAAAGTGTTAGATGTGGAAGCTGAAATCTGGCTCATGGAGGATGAAGTTCTCTGCTGTGATGCGACAGTATCTCCTTACAACCCATACTGTTTTCTGAAAAGAATCCCAAAGCCTTGGCAGTAAGCAAGCATGAGGAGGGGAACACGCATGGCACTCAGATTAGCCATTTTCTGTAGCAGCAGCGAAAGTGTCATGGGCTCAGAAGGGTGGTATGATCTAGTCCTCTGCTGATCCAGAAAGCTTTCTGCATGCTTTCCTTCTCCTGAGCACTGTAAGAAGAACTACTACAGAGGCAACAGTCCAGGCCAATGGAAATCAAATGTTGTTTACTGACTCTTTAATTCTTTCTACTATTTAAATTGCCTGGTTGAACTTTTTTTTTTGATAAATAGGTGTTCGGTAATAAGATTAGAAAATGCAGGTTTGTATAAGACTGCCAGTAATTTAGGATCAAAATAAGGGTCACCGAGGTTTAGATTTTAAATGTTTGAAGTTAATTGCTAAGATCTGGACATACCCTGAGTGCTTTTAGTTCTCCCCTCGGGGCCTGGAACTGGTGTCCCTTCCTGTCTGGTTTGCTCACAGATGGGTGCTTCACTCCTGAGGAACAAGACTTTACCTGTGTTTTGTGGCACACTGTCTGTGAGAAGCAATGCATCTGCTGTTGGTAATGCTGATCCTGAGCACAGAGCTTCACATTCCGTTTTATTATCTGCCAAGTACCTTTATGGCAGTGTTTGCTAAGAGCAATTTAATGACAACACACATCTGCCCATTATGTATGCAATAAACTGAGATCCTGTAAAATTACTAGTAATAAGAAATGCTACAAAATCATTTACTTGGTTTAAGTGCTGCATCCTTTGCTGTCTCAAGGACAGGTAGCAGCATAGATTATTTATTTATTTATTCTAGTGAAGTTGTTTCATGGTTATATATTTGAAGGCTTAAAGAAACCCTCAAGTGTATTGCTATTTTTTTGGACTGTCTGGATGTTTAGAGTTTGCAGTGTCATCCTAGATATTTGCTGAGAACAGATTTTTGTGTTGTACTGATGATTCCAATAATGCTAGACAAATTAGGAAGAAATTCTTTGCTGCTGTGTTTTAATTACAAATGGATCTTGCATATTTAAAGATTCTAAGGAAGTCAAAATACCATGATAATTTTTATGGTTGCGTGGGATAACATCACAGATGTTAGCCATCAGAAGGTCTCTTCTAGAGCTCATTTGTTAATTGTCTTACAAGTGCCAGATAGGTCCCTATTGTATGATTTCCCCTAATGTCTCCAAAGAGCAGGAAAAAAGACTCCGCTCGAGTTTGGAAAAAGGTTCAAGTCATCCCTTCACACCTGTTCAAATTTGCTGCTTCCTAATTTTTATTGTAATGGCTCCCTTCAAAATTATTTAAAAGGTGCTTACTTTTAAGGTCATTTGTGTGAAAAATTCATTTTCTTATCATTTTGTAAATATAGTAGCTTAGTACGTGTGACTCTTGCCCTCCGACTGGCTCAAGCAGGTGTTAATGTAGCATCTTCTGTAGACAGATTTGTGTATGCAGGCTCCTTCATATGGGTGTCTCAGTATATAAAGGTAACATTCTGTTGCCTTAGTGCTGAGTTACTTACCATATTAAGCTTAAGCTTTCTGTAAACTCAATTTCTACCTGCATTTGTTTTCAAAGCCTTAGATTTTTGTATCCTCCATCTTTGTTCTTTGTTCGCTTATTTATTTATTTATTTGTCTTGTGGAGGTAGCTTCCTTTCTACCATCCAAAAAGTTCCCAAGCTGTACATGAGATGCTGTTCTAGCTCCAGTAAAGACAGTGCCAAGATAGGACTTTTAATGAAAGAAAAACGATGTGAAGGAGCAATTTCATGGTGGCTCTCAGTTGTGGGGCTGTTGAATTGCCAACCTTTCCGCTCATCATGACTTTGCTCATAAATGTGGATATTCAGTCAAAAGCTACTCTGAATGAGTGTTGTTTCCAGGGCGAGCGAGAGCATTTGTTGCCTTGTAATCCCTTTGATATCCTCTGTACAGAGGAGTATAGTTAATTCTACATCCCGAGTGATTACATCTTTTTGGGAAAAGATCATTTCATGGTCTTTAGGCTGTTGAACTTTAACTTCGAAGTCTCGTTGATGTGACAATCTCCAGCGGCATCTGTTGAGCTGCTGGCAAATCAGAGACTGCGTGAAAATCAAATGATTTTTCTCTCCGATATTTTATAAAGATGTGACTCTGATTTCTGTCTGTGTTCTTTCCTCTTTCTTCATCCCCTTCTCCATCATCATACGCTCTTGATACTGAAGGCAATTTCTCCCTTCTGTGTTGCATGTGAACTTGTCAGCACTCCAAATGCTCTTTATCTAAATATGTCAAATAGTGCCACAGCAAAAATAATTTCTGACATCTTTCCCTAACTTTTTTTTTCCCTTAAAAATCCCTAACTTATTTTTCCACTAAGTTTTCCCTAAAATCCCTAAACTATGCTGTGGGCTCTGTTTCTGGCTTTTTCTTTTTAAGTGGATAATAGCCAGTCACGCTGAAGGTCTTTTACAACCTGAATGCTTTTCTAAAGGCTTCCACATATTTAGGTTTGTAGTTTTCACCAAGTTTCTCTCAGTTCAATAAATAAGAACATCAAAAATGGTATTAGACTGTGTGCCACTATCAACTTCTGCAAGGACACTTGAGCAAGAAGAGATTTTGCATGGGTGGTTAGGTCAGTATGAGCATCAGGTTGATGCTTTTTAGCATCTCATTCTTTTGTTCCTACTGGCCTCTTCTGTATGACTACTATTGTAGCAGTATATTGGATTATCTGCTAGGATATGCTGCTCTGTTGACTCTAAAAAGAAATCTTAGCATAGCACATCAGTTTTGCCTGAAATGTGCTGAATTGGGGCAAGATCCTTTACTAAATCTTGGACCAGCTGAAGGGAAAAAGACACGGTAGAAAGGCAATACTCTCTAACCTTCTTATCCTACATTTCCCTACAACTCCCAGCAAGGCATGACAGATAAAATGGCATGTGAGATGTATGATCCAAAGTGGTCTTGTCTGAATAAGCACTGCATCTGTCATGATCTGTGAGGTGCCTAGAGATGGCCTGATGAGACCTGGTGCAAGCATTGCTTCAGAATACATGGGATGTTTGAGGTCTCTTACTGCTCAGTGGATGATGTTGGTCCTGTGGCTTCATGCCCCTTTCCCTTACATACTCTGGACTTGGAGTAGTTCGTGTTTCTGGTGAAACTAGCATTTGTCCCTGCAATTGATGGAATTGGCCAGGTAAAGGTAAAGGATTCAGTTGTCACAAAAAAAAATGTTTCCGATATTTAAGATTACTATATAGACTTTGGAGATGTTATCTGTGAAATTAGCTTTCTGTCTCTCGGCTTTGCCCAGTCCAAGCCTTTAAGCTGAAAGACAGACACTGGCACAGGGCTTTCATTTTCTATCTCCTTTCTTCTTCTCTAGTCATCTCAAGGGGAATGATTTGGCATTAATGGCTCTCCCTTAACTGACCCTCCTTCCATGTGGAGATAGACAGTCATCCTTTGGACACTACGATTGATGGGTGAGGCTATGATGTGATATGGAAAGGGTATGCAAAAGCACAGCCATCACCACAAGCATGGAGAGGTCGTGCTCGGCAGTGTGTAGAGGCCAGTTTTCCTGCTGCCCCCTCTCATACACAGTTAATCAAGGAACAGCTCGTCTGCTGGAGTTTAAAAGAGGTATCCTTGTAAATTCCCCCACTAGGATACCCAGTTCCAAGGTATCACTTTCCAGGGGGAGATCATCCCTCAGTTTGCTAAAAGGGTCCATGAATGTAAACATAAATGAATCCATAAATGAAACGTAATATGAGTTTTGTTTATTTGTTTCTTTGCCAGCCTCCTCATTTCTTCCAGGCAATCCAGGCTAAAGGATTTAAAATGGAGTGACAGATGCTGAGGAGGGAAACTGTATCTTGAAAAACAAATCCTAGATACAATTTTCTGAGCTACTTCCTGCTCTACAGTGATTAGAGGTGGGCATGTGGGCAGTTAAAACCTGAAAGCTAGGAGATCTCCATCACATTGATGCAACAGTCATCACACTGAAGAGCCGCTGCAGCAAGGAGCATGTACAGGGAAAGATGCTTGCCAAGAAGGGCTGTTAGTTTCATGATGTTTCCTTTTCTTTTTTTTTTTTTTTCCTTTTTTCTTTTTATGGCCTGTGGATTTTGACTTGTGAAGTCCTGCCTCTTAAGGTCTTAACAGGCCCCTCTAGGGCCTAAGGACAGCCTACGCCCCTCTAGGTCAGCGTTTGCTACCAGCCTAATCTTGTGTTAGCAACTTAATGTTTTTCTGTTTCTAAAGAAGGAAGGAATGTCATCTTTCATATTGTGATATTGCTGAAGGGAGTAAGAGAACAGGCCAGGTTGATGTCAGTTGTATCAAAGCATCTGAGTTTAGTCTGACTACTGCAATACCCAAGGCCCCATTTCAAGCTGCTGAGCAGAGAAAAATATGGTATTTTAAATAATGATTTTTTTTTTATCTGCTACTCATTAAATTAATAAAAATGGAAAATGACAATTCAGCCCTCAGGTGAAACGCATGTTAGATTGACAGCCCTGGGATTGACTGGGAAATATGTACAGAGTAGTGGCTGTCCCTTAAAATATCTTACTCTTCTCTTGGAGGAATATTTGCCCTAGACATTAAAAGGTAGGTCAGTCTTCTTTACCTGCCATGTTCTTTGGTGGAGCTGCAGAGCCCAGTGGTGAAAGGATGGTCTCTTTTATAGCTCTGGGTTCCTCTGTGACTGTAATTGGAAAGTTGAAAACAGAAAGAGCTGTGAATATCTTAACGTACAATGGCCTGCGGGACAGAGCAAGGGTTTTTGTGATGAGCAGGGAAGAGCAGAGCTCATGTTGCATGTGTCACCTGCCATGTTAGGGTGAGATTTTCCTTTGAACAAGTGAGTGGCAGGAAACATGCTTGCTAAGTAGTGACGTGACAGAAAAACAAGAATGTAAAAAAAAAAATCTCAATTTATAAATATATATATATTAATATCTCTCTCCTAAATATTTGTAACTGAAGAGAAAAAGACTCTCTTGAGATACTAAGAAATCATTTGAAAACCTATAGTTCTTTCACTAATTTCAGCATACACGTTCTCTGTTCCTGGAGGTGAAAGCCTAACAATGATTTCCAAGTCATGGAGACATCCAGGTTTTTGCCATTTCCTCACCACATCTCCAGTAAAACAGTGAAGCTCTCTTCTTTTGAGGTCCGGCTTTCTGATGAAAATCAGGTAGCAAAACTCAGTGCTGTTCCACTTTACCCAGTCAGCCCTCTTGTGCAGTCTGTGCAAACTGCCTTTACACTGGGTTCGTATTTGTTTATTACATTCTCCCTCAGGACCAACTAGTGCTGTATCATAGTCTTTCCCTTCCTGTCTGGTGTTTCTGGCAGAAGATCTTGCATTTGCAGCCGGGGTGCTTGTCTCATGGCTGTTTTTCAAATAATTCCAGTTTTTCTTTTTGTGGAACACAGAGTGGCCTGATGAGGAAGTAAAACACATATCATAGCTGGCACTTTATTTTCAGCTGTCTTGGTCTGATTCAGGGAAAGCCACTTCGCGCGGCGGAGCTGGCATTAGCCACCTTGGCAAAGGAAAGCGGAGACTGGGCAGAGTTCAGTAGGTTGGAGGTTTAGTCCCCTCCCAGTTATTGTCCTTTTTGTTTGTTTGTTAGTTTTTGTTTTCCCTCTCCTTCTCCTCCTAGTGAAACATCATGGTTATTTATTTTGTTCAAGTGCTTGTATGCAATTTCCCTCCAACAATCAGGTTTTTCCAGCCACCCCAACTTCCAGTGCAATTAAATTCCATTTCCCTTTTCTGTCCAAAAGAACAAGGAATGTCCAGCAAGATTTCTTGGGATATAAGGAGAGAGCAGAAGAGCAGGAACAATGGAGCTTTGTCAAATCAATAACTAATATCTTTTTTTGCGTGATTTAATAACTTCTTCAGGTTAAGCAATCAGGCAAAACAGAATGGATCAGAGTAAAGAGAAATATGAGGCAGAATGATTTATTATGACATGATTTATCATGCTGTTTTTTAAATGCCTTATTTTGGATTGCTTTATATGTATATTTTGTTTGTTTAAAGTCAAAGGCACTGGGGTGTTTTAAAAACAAAATTAAAACATAAAGAAAAACCACAAACAGCCATATGGGAGAGTAATGGATCCAGCATGCAGAAGGGCTTGTGTCCAAATGAAAAAAAAGGGAGAAAACTGTGGACTGCAGTTGGTATTGAATGTGTAGTGTGCACAATGCTAATGGACCTGCAGAAGAAACAAGAACATTGCAGCCATAAAGTGAAAATCCAGTCTGCTGTGAATACAGATAAGAGTGAGAAAGACGGTGATATTTTTGAGACTGCTCTTGCATACTAGGGTATGAGCAGTGGACAAGATATATTCATACAAAACACACACACAGGGG